>JABBOT010000002.1:41718810-42318810 GCA_016165875.1 Acanthopleura granulata | reverse complement strand
CAGCTACATAATCTCATAGCAGCTGTATAAGCTCATGGCAGCCATAAAATCTCATGGGAGGTGTATAATCTTATAGCTGTTGTGTTATCTCATAGCAGCTGTAGAATTTCATGACAACTGTGTAATCTCACAGAGCTGTATGATATCATGGCAGCTGTACAATCTCATGGCAGCTGTATGATCTCATTGCAAATTATGATCTCATGGCGGCTGTACAATATCATGGCAGCTGTACAATCTCATGGCAGCTGTACAATCTCATGGCAGCTGTATGATCTCATTGCAGCCGTATAATCTCGTGACAGCTGGATAACCTAATGGCAGCTGTAAAATCATTATCTTCATAAGCAAAAAGGCATTACATAAAGCAGCCAGCATAGGGACACTCAACCTGAGCTTGTACTAAAGCCCATACTTGAAATCAGTGATTGCAACGAAGTACACGCAGACTGAGCATTATAACAATATTCACGATCACAGGCCCAAGTTTCTGCTGAGTACTGGTGTGGACAGTCCCAGTTTAACTTACGATAACCCTAACGGAGAATGCCGTCAAAAATTTCCAATACATGAAAAGTTTTAAAATTAAAAGTCCAATATTTAGTTGTGCAGCATTTCACTACAACCTACTGCTCAGTGCAGCATGCTCTGTCCATGCCATGCAGCACAATGACGAAGACTGGACATATACCATCACTGTACGGACTGGCTAAGGGAGAGACTAACATGATACCTGGAGGAGGCTGGTAGCCTACGGAGGGGTCCCCATAATAGCCAGCTACAAGCAGCAACCCAAAAAGTCATAAATGTACAGGGTCACCTTTCTAACAAGTACCTCTAGCACTGCTACCAGAGGCACTCGGGCCAAAGTAACAGATACCCTCATGGTTATAAGGATTATACACTACACTGAAACCTTCCCCATCTACATCAATTCAGTTTGGGAGAAAGTTGTAAAACATAACGTAAGAAACAATCTCGTTTGTTTCATGCCATTATGTGAAAAACCCAATACAGAATCATTTCCAAGCAGAGATGGATGAGGGTGGGCTGCGGGGTTAGGTAACAAATGTGCAGGTTCAAGGGATTGTCTGACAGCAATGACCGCTCTTTACAAAAAAAGTTGTGATTGGCTAACTCTCGTTTCGTGGCCCCAGCAATGCATCAGTTTACAGATGGGTAAGCATCTTGTAGTAGACCAGTCCTTACATAAGACTGGCCAAAACAAGCCATACTTGCTCAGCCTAGGCCTAAGCCTAAAAAAGTTCCACAACTGCTGATTAAAAGTGTTGCGTAGGACAAAACAAGAAGTAAGGGTTGAGCCGTGGATCTTCTGGATTCAAGGGCACATTACAAGATTTCTAAAGAGTTCTGGACATGGTAACCTTTAAATGGGAAAAAAAAAACAACTCCATTTTCAGGCACAATGATGATTGACAGGTCATTTTACACCAAAATTGCTATACCAGCCAGTTATTTTAATACAATGTAAATTAATCCTCAAAAGCTAGAAAAAAAAAAAAAAACCTTACAACTGTAACTTCGACTACTGGTAACAAACTTATGAAGAGATTTATTGAACGGAGTAACACTGGCTAGTATGACAGGAGGAATCAAACTTTACAAACTCATTAGACAGGTACTGAATCATTTAATTTACTTCAGAAAAAGAATTTACAGATGGAAAGACAACCTTCTTCAATGGAGGGAGCTTAGATTTATCTCCACTGATGATTGACGATGTCGTAACTATGGCGACCATAAAAAGCATTGTAAAAGCATTATAAAATATGCCATGCTTCTCTGTCAGTACATAAGGAAAAATTATTTTTCCGGCCTTATCTCATGTAAGCCAACTTGTAAGAATGCTGTATGTCCTTTCCTGGACTTCTGTTATGTGAAAATGGCATGTCAAAGAGTTACTGTTGTTTACCAGAAAGTATTTATCTCATTGATGTTTTATGCCATACTCAAGAATATTTCACTTACATGATGGCAACCAACAGAATGGTGGGAGGAAACGGGGCAGAGCCCAGCTCTGCTGGCAAACCTTGTCAGGCATAGTTGGAGTACTGGAATTGAGCGCCTAAACTTCCA
Source organism: Acanthopleura granulata (assembly GCA_016165875.1). Lineage (NCBI taxonomy): Eukaryota > Metazoa > Mollusca > Polyplacophora > Chitonida > Chitonidae > Acanthopleura > Acanthopleura granulata. Next base: position 42,316,713 of record JABBOT010000002.1, on the reverse strand, counting down.
ACATTTTAACCTATTGTAATTTCGACAGGCCGGGTGATAACAAAACCTTCTATGATCTGCAGTTTTCATCAAAACAATAACTAAAACAGGCCTGTAAATAGCTTTTCAAGGCATGTCTGACAAATTTTTGAAAAATGTTTAATCCAAGTGGCATTTTGAATGTTCCCTGTGTTATTTACTTGTACGTGTACATGTACCTGATGCCTGACAATGTCCTGAAAACACGCTAAAAACACAAAACTGTCATTCTTGCTTCTACTATCAACAGTTAGTCAGATATGGGAAGTTGTGAACCAGTCAATCTCTTTCTGCAATGGAGTTACATTTACTCCCAGATCTCCTGTGAAGAGATTATTATACTGCTTGGAACGGCTTCGACAAATGTCTCCAACACATACTAACAGTATTTAACATGAACTACAGTTCTCTTAAAAGATGATCTAAACCATCAGCAGGTCCTAGGAAAAGCACTGAAGTATTTTGATGGATCTATACACTACTTCCACCACAACTTCACAACCATACATGTACATTAACATTACTAAGCACTAGTTTAACTACAGGGGGCATTTCACCAAGGCATTTTTGGCTTAAAAAATTCCACAACTTGGATGCCCAACTTTGACAACTAAGACAACAATGGTTCTCCCACAACATAGAATCTGACGTCAAAATGTTATCATTTATACGCATACACTGAACAGTATGCTAAAATAAAGAATACAATTTTTAAGTTAAAGCCCAAAATACTTAGTGACATGGGCCATGGGGTACATGTATGCAGCAAGCGTAACAAAACTGAATAAGTGTATCTATATACTCCATTTCTTTCTAACAGAATAAATATACCTCTAGTATTCAGTTCAGAACAATGTGACTTGATAGGTTTAAACCAAAATATTTTATGTTTGGCTATCTTTAAAAATGTTTGTTTCATCTTTCCTACACACCAAATAGGGCCTTGAAAGAACAGACCATATTTAAACAAAGTACACATCATCTACAAGGTCATTTCATCATGATTCCAAATATACATCCACTCGCACAAAGCCATCTTAGCAATACCAGCACCACAGACATTATGTTGCAATGGCAGCTATGTGCTCGTAATGTTAAGAGGGCTTCCTGTAAGCGGGCCACGTTTCTCATTATTTTTTGGCATTCTTTTTACAGTGATTAAAATAGAAATAAAAACTGAGGTGCTAAGGTGAACTTTTTTGACTACATTCAACAGGCTGATGCATAGTGACATCAGAAATACCTTTTTTTGGCTGCTAAACATACTGTAACTGTTGCATTTCCACATTAAATACAGATACAGGTGTTGTACTGCATATATATTGCAGACATATAACAATCAGAGGATGTTTACGGCTTTAAAAGAATCTGTGATGTCATTGTTCTTCAGCCTGTTGAATATGATCCAAAAAGTCCACCATAGCACCTCAATCTTTATTTCTGTTTTAATCACTGGAAAATTATGTCATAAAACAATGAAGACCAATCACTGGAATCAGCATGAAGTGGCATTTTAGATGATGTGTACTTTGTCTAAATGGTCTGTTCTTTTAAATGACTGCTTGCATTTTGCACTTCACTTTTTTCATTTCCATCTCAACTGCCCTGAACTGTACTTAGGACTACTCATGCAAATGAGGAAGTGTAAGCTCGGGGTTTTTCTAGCCACTTTCTCACAATGAGAAATATCGGAAAATTGAGTCTTAGTTAAATTTTGCATTAAGTTTTCATGAAATAAATTTAGTTTTGGATTCCTTACTGAAGTACTGAGTTTTCTGATTTGTTCAAATTGAATTTCTCAAAAGAAACTAGCTAGAAAAACACCTGGTAGGATATCCAAGTAAGTGTGCTAAAATGTATCATACTGCACACCTATCTGGATAACCTGGGACATCAGAGGATAGACAGGTGTTGGAAGTGTGTTACTCCAAAAAACGGACGGGTATATATACAACAGAACTTCAAAGAAAGTAAATATATATGACCTCATATTTTATCACTGATACCATGTGCATGTATTTACAATATTATTATTTCACAGAAATCACAACAATTTCACAAGTTTTCTGTAAAGTCAAGCTTACTTCTTCTGTTTACGGCAAAGTTATAGATGTACATGTGTGTAGTTCACCACCACCAACATGAGCTGATGGTCTTGGTATTATGAAATGAATTTTATTACAAGTACTGACAACCGGAGTGTCTTTTCAAACATTAAATTCCCTTTAATATTGCAAATATGTCTTTCATTCTGGGGAAATTCTAAAACCAAAATCCATTAACCTGGGGTGACAAAAGGACAAGATTCACTGAATGATTGAGGTGCTGGATATAACATGTGGAAAACTCAGAATTTGTGTTCAAATCCTGATATGGCCAACAGATTTTATATCAGTTACGATTAATCACAAGAAAATTTTGGTAAAAAATATATATTTGTAGCCTTTATTAGTATGCCTTTATGTGATTGTGCTTTTTTGGATTGTTTCTTTTTCCTCCCATTTTTTGGTTAATTGAGAACTACCAGTAGACCAATCGGCCATGGAATGCTGTAAGGATGGATGTTGTAGGAGATATGAATCTGGAGTGCAACTACCACCCACAGTCATACAATGTGAGATGTACACGCAAAGTTCTGATATCATTAACATGGACTAATCAGGTAAATTGTCTGGGTGAATTTCTCACACCACACCTACTTAGTATAACCTGATTTTGGATACACAGTTACCTACCAGCAGACAGAGGGGAGGGAAAACATGCAGGGGAACAGAACAACAGGGAAAACGTAGAAGGATAAATAATACCTGGTGGAGGTGGGTACTGCTGTCCTGGGGGACCATAATATCCAGCTACAAGAAGTCACCCACAAAACATATCAAACAGCTACAAAGTACAAAAGGAATGATGACAAGGCCGCACCAACCTGAAGCCTTACAAAGCATCCTTTACTTATACCTGCATGGTGTTTTCAGAAAAAATACAATACAATGTAGAGCACTGAAAACATTACACAAACCTACAACCAGATAATTCAAACATGTTAGATTGTGTATTAAGGCACATTCTTCACATGCATTTTTACAAAAACAAATCAGAATTGATGTACATTAAGCCTGCATTTTTATTTCTGAGCAGGAGTGTGATTATCATACCCCTTGCAGAATACCAGAGGTGTGATTTTTGCCCACATAGATTCACACTCCCCAGACTTTCAGGCGTGTGTTATTAGCACCCCTGGACTTTGTTTCAGGAGTGTGCCAAGTGTGGGAGTATGATGGGAAGCCTCCAATACGAAGGCTCTAGGCTTTTCAAGGTTACGGCACAAGACCGTAGGTTACAAAGTCACAAAACGTTACCTGGTGGCGGAGCATAGCCTCCTGCAGGCGGATAGCCAGGCTGGGCCGGGTATGCCCCTCCAGGGGGCGGGCCATAACCTGTGGGAACAGAACAAACATCTGAAACATCCGAGGCATATATATATACAGAAATATAAACTAATCTAATGTAACATGCATCTGCAAACCCTAACTCCACTGAAGTATGAACTGTTGTAAAGACATCATTATTCAATAATTCCACTTACATGTGGTACTTAACGACAAAGTATATACGTACAGACATGTAATTGACCACAGAAATAATTTATATACACAATCTCCTTCACAAGGTTAGTAAATTTTTATTAACTAAACATATCAGTGCCGGACACCCAGTGACAGGATATAACACAATCTGGACAGTTAATGTATATGTCAGGATTGCTTTCACATATGTACATATGCACAAAATTAATTTCATGATTCTTAAAGTTCATTTTACAACGTTAGTATGTATATAAAAAGCTATCTTGAAATGATCATCCATCCAGCACATTCATGGTTTGTCTCAAGTAACTGTATGATCACACTGTCACGACTTGTAAATGTGGTGGATTTCTTTAACAGTAGTTGCACATTTCTGATTCAATGAGGAGAGTCAGTATATGTAACCGTTGTCAGATCACCTCCAGTGCAAGGCCACTATAAACTGACCCATCAAGAAGCAGCGGGCTTTTGTAATAATACTTGACTGGACACACCCAAGGTGAAACTTCGTCAGGCTCTTTCCTCTAGCAGAAATTAGAAAGTTTGAAAAATGTGCTCACCCTTCATGGAGATAATTTGTCAACTAGGTCTGCACATGCTTACATGTATCCTTACTATGGGGAATTACTGGTACATCCATATACATCTTTGAAAACAGCAGCAGGTAAAACTATTCTGTTGGCAGATGCAAACTATTGTGTTTCATCTACAGCTCAGCTTTTATCAGCTGATACATTTTGTTTCTTACTAAATGTTTCATCCACATCTTAGGGTCACTTGAGTTTTTTTTTATGAAGAATGATTAATGTCTTTCTCAGAAAAACATACCCGTTGGCATCAAAAGCATCATCTGAAGGCTATCATGTGCTTCTGATAGTGTATTTCTACAGGCCACACTTGGTATGGAATACCAGTGCTAAATCCTCATGTTCATACCACTATTTACAGACTTCATTTATATTTAATGCCTTATGCAATAATTTGTCATTTTTAATAATGGCAGCCAAGTTTTTCAATGGAGGAAACCTGACGGCAACTTCCTCCTAGCTACCTGACACACTCCATGGGATCACTAACTGTAGAAACCTGAGCCTCACCCAACTCTTTGGTTAACCATAGTTGGAACAGTCAGCATAGCCCAAAACAGTGATCAGGTTGATACACACATACATGAACATGTACCTGTGACCTACATACTCCACACACCCCAGTCAACATATATTCACCAGGTTTCACCTCACTGAACAGGTGAGGACAATCAGAATGCTTGTGACAGGCTGTGTCGCTTTGTTGACGCTGTTTACTTAATACTGACAACCCAATATACTGCATACATACATAAGCTTTTTCTTCATTTTTTTGTACATGGAAATGTATTTAAATAAACTACACTGACTAGGGCACAAAAAGATCAATACTTAAATCAAACTATTTTGAAACACATATTTTTTACAAGCTACAGGAACGTAAGACATTAATTCCACTCATACAGACAATGAAGTTTATACATGGTGGACAGATGCAGGTATTTTTTATGTTTATATACCCATATAATCAAACCAACTTCAGTTCAAGGCCAAAAAGCCCAAACTTGGAGAATGAAACTTAAAAATACCTTTAATCTTGAAAATGTTTGATTCAAATTTAATACTACTTTTAAACCCATTGTCAGTAAGTTGCTCATTAAGCCAAATACAGCAATAAAGATACATGTATATCAACATATACATGAAAGATTATGCTTTCTTAAAACAGATGCTCCACTGAGCTTACCACTATATTTCTTTATCCTTCTCACGGGTGTACTGCTTCATGGCTAACACAACAAATTAAGCTACCAGTGTTGGAAAATGACACTCACTAGTCAATCTTTGACTTTGTCATACTAAAACCTCAATTTTTGATATACATGTATAACTGAATCTTACTGGATATCTGCCAAAATTTTTTTTTTTTTCCATCTACTGTTTACACACTGTAGTAGTAACGGTCTGGATTTTGGCATTGTAGTATCAAAGTAAGTATAACTTTTCCGCTTATTTTTAATCATCCACAGGTACAGTATGTATGTAAGTAAAAATTACGTCATACACAACAATTTTTTATTTATAGGACTACGAGGAGTCCTTAGAATGTGTTATTCAGTGTCTTCTGGCAAGGGAGTCCATTTTATGTGCTGCTGCCACTGGATCACCATGCTAAAGACACAAGACATGACAACCCAGCTAGTCACATTATACTGACACTGGGCCAACCTGTCCTGTTTCCTTTCTGAAGTTCTAAGCGCTGAACACCAATCCAGGCAGCAACAAGTACAATTGTTCATGTTTTCAGTATGACCTGGACCAGGAATGATCTAACCAGTAAGCACAAGGATAAAGTGCTCTTCCCTCTCTGCACATTCTAGAGAGATCTCACCTGTCATAGGGGGTGGGCCTCCCTTATCGCCACTGGGTGGGGCATTATAATTCCCTGGGTATGGAGGTGGCTGGTCAGACATCTTCACTTCCTCTGAAACACCAAACCTGAAACTTCAGTTCGCATTTATTCAGAGATTTTATTTTCACCACAACCACTTAATCTATGTATCAGTGTTTTATATATTTCATTGCATGACAAATTTTTCATACATACAAAGAGGGTCAGTTTCATGGGCGGTGAAAACTGAAGTTTCCAAAGTACATACAGCTACACTGGAAAGGTACTGACAACCATTCCCATACGGAATGTATGGATGGGTCCTACTAACATGCAATAGTGAAAGACTAGTGGGAGCGGGTGGTTGGGGGGCACCGTCAAAAATTATACCAAAATCTGGATTCCACTAAGCAAGTTTTTACAGATTCTCACAATCCAAAAGGTTAAACAGCTTAACAGCAATTCATATGTGAAATAATTTCTACTTCCTTGTGTAAGACTCTCAGGCATGCTAATTTAATATCACGATGACTAGTTAGCATCAGAGAGGACCAGTAGATCCTAAAGGAATGATCCTTGTATTGATCAATGACATTTTGTAGTTAACCATGATATCTTCATTCAGCCAACGTCAGAGTCTATTTTAAGCCCAAACAATCATCAAGTACTTTAACTACGTCTGCCATATTCTGTACAAAATTCTGTTTTCACTCTTTAATCAACCATTTGGCACAAAACTACAAATAGTAAAATCATTGTTTTGACATTAAAGGCTGTGGACAAGTCGTCATCTGCCGTTTTCCTTGTTTAAACAGGCATCGCAGTGAAAAATACCTGTATTAAGAAAATACATGTACATATGACAAGGAAGTCAATACAAAAATGCTTCACAGAACGACTGTTTTTTTATGCTGTACTCAAGAATATTTCATTTTTGGCATTCATGAAAAAAAAAAATTGATTTTGTGTAACACCTCTGAAAAAAAAATGGGTAGGTTGGAAATTTTTTTTTTTTGAAATTTTTTTCCCCATCTTTTGATCGGCTGGAAGGGACATAATGGAGGACCCATCAAGTAAGGACTCAACAGGAATACATGTACTCTGCAGTAGTGGAACTATAAAGCAAATGGAATCTTCTTGTGACAGAAGTCCAGGCCTCCACAGATTATTTTATTTTTAAGGTTGAGCAATACTTTGAGCTCATCTTACAACATGGAAGCAACAAGATTGCAGATTTGATATTTTAGCTAACTGAACCCAGAACAGAAATGTTATGTTCAGTTGACACATTCATTTATTAATGCAAGAAGCAAACAAAATACGTTTTGTCACATACTTTAGGTGAAATGGCCCAGGAGTACAAAACTAAGAAAAGTGTGGATATACATGTATACTGTGCTCCATAAAGTTTCAGGTCTTGTAAGCAGTGAGCCTAAAAGATGATATATTTTCAACATGAAGATGAAAAAATGAAATATTTCTATTTTCTTTTTAAGGTTATTTGGTCTATGCAATTAAAAACAAATACACAAACAAAAAGCATAAAAAGTGTATTCCCCACACAAGTACATTGCACATGCATGGCTATGTTGATTGTAAGCTCCCATGCAGGTCATGGCTCACATGGCTGTCTCATCTATTTTAAAACACTTATATTCGGAACAGGAGAGCCAGGATCATGTCAGGTTGCATAAAGTTTACAGGATGACAATGTGCACCATTTTCCTTGCATATGAACTCCTACCACTCTGTAATGCATCTGTCTTTTTACCTTCAGTATTTCCACATCACAACAATGTATCAGTGAAATGATACATTTTTGATCAAAGTAATCAGTGGGAAAATCGCCTTTTTAAAACAGTAGGATGTCCCATATAAGTACTTTTTCTTTACCAGAAGAAGGGCATCAGGAGGGGGCCTCTGACACACAAGTGGGAGAAGCCTAACAGCCGAAGCCCTCATAAAAATGGGGGCTCTGTTGGGGGTTCTGTGATAATTCAAGGATTAAAAGACAAAAATTCCGTTTTGATCTTGTGACTGTAAATTTAAAGTTCTAAACTGATCAGTTTCAATTTGTCACAATGGGTTCTTGATCCATAGAGATATATATCCTTCTAAGACTGAAATAATTCAATTCACAAATAATAAGGAGGGGTATCATAAAGTAAACATTTTAGTGCCCTTATTGGCCAGAAGTGGTTCATGGACATATGTTCAGCAACAGATATAGAACATTGCTGCCACGGTTTTAAATGATTGAGACTATCATTTATTCAAACTAACAATCACCAATAAAAATGATGCTAACAGGCTCCTTGTAGTTTCATTATCTTCAAAATTTTGCTAACAACAGGTGACAGAACAGCCGGTAGGCCACAACACTTGATAGTCGGACAGAGTAGTGGTCACAGCCTTTAAGGAGTGATGTCTATTTTCTTTTTAAGGTTATCTGGTCTATGCAATTAAAAACAAATACACAAACAAAAAGCATAAAAAGTGTATTCCCCACACAAGTACATTGCACATGCATGGCTATGTTGATTGTAAGCTCCCATGCAGGTCATGGCTCACATGGCTGTCTCATCTATTTTAAAACACTTATATTCGGAACAGGAGAGCCAGGATCATGTCAGGTTGCATAAAGTTTACAGGATGACAATGTGCACCATTTTCCTTGCATATGAACTCCTACCACTCTGTAATGCATCTGTCTTTTTACCTTCAGTATTTCCACATCACAACAATGTATCAGTGAAATGATACATTTTTGATCAAAGTAATCAGTGGGAACTTAATTGTCTACTTAATTGGTGTAATGACCTTAAAATGTTTTATTTTGACTTTAATAACAAATCATTGTTGAATCAAACCGATAACTTGAACTTAACCGGACTTTTAGCGACCATGTTAGCTTAGAAAGGAAGGAAGTTACTTTCCATCAAAGTTTGGCTAAAGTTATATCCATTGAATTTTGGCTCATTTAAAAAAAAAAAAAATGCCAAGGATATTTTTTTTTTTTTTTTTCAGCAAATTTTTGGCATTCTGGTGGGAGGAAGCAAGGAAGAGAACGAGGGAAACTCACGACCATCTGCATGCTGCTGGTAAGCATGAGCTGGGTTTCAACTCACAGCGATCGCTGTGAGAGGCATCATGGTCACTATGCTGCACTAGCGCGATAAACCCATTCCTGTAAGATGTCATGATATAGAGTGAAAACGGATATGATGTGACCCAAGTCATGTCCCCTCAAAATATGTGGTGTACTTTCTTGTAACAGGTTTAAATTTGAGATGACAACAGCTAAAACATGAACCAAACAAGGACTTTTACATTAACAGTGCATCACTGCTGGTTCATTTCCCCCATCTGGCATGTTGGAAATGGGTCAACTGGTATTGAAGGCTAAAAATTTTGGGTGCTGTGACAGACGAGCATAAAGAGAAGATGTTTCTTTAAATAATGGATGAGGATACCCTTCTTTGTGCATCAGTCTGATTTGAAATCTAATATAGATCAATAAATCAGTCAATATTTGTTCAGTCTTAGTAAATTTCTTTATGTTTAATCAGATTAGTAAGTGGCTATAGAGAGAGGTCTGAAATCAAAGCGGGCAAGATTAGCATACTGACAATCCATGTCTGAGTTTAGACAGAGTCAGTCATGTCAATTAAAAATCTGAGAATGGCTTCTTTCCTCTTTTCTTAGTTGAATGAATTGGTTTTCACGAAACCAACAATTAAACACACATTCAAATGGCAAATACTGCAAACAGCTGTCATGTGATAGTCTGTAGGTCATAGCAATAGTCCAAAAGAGTCCTCTATTTGAATTTAGGACATGGATTGTTTTGTGAGCTACTTTTGATACAAGCAGACTTGTGCGAAACGCAAAACAGCTTCAACATGGCTTTTTTCCATTTAAAAAATGGATGAAGCTCGAGGCTGAAGCTATATTCCACTTTTGAACGGATTAAACAAGCACCAAGTTCTGTGGTTCATCATTGGCCCATGATTAGGTTAATGACATTGGATCTTCTACTTCCTGTCATGATATTCTGAGAAACTGGTGAGGGCGGCAGAACAATTTTCATTTTGCATTATCAGTATTTGGCTAAATTTTATGATAACTTCTAGCAAAAAATGAAACAATGAGTTCTGAAGCGGGACTAAAATAATGTGAAGGCAATGACAAGAAACAAGGAGTAAAGTGTGAATGGGTTTAAGCGACACTTGAGATGAGGCGGAGATGTTTGTGGTCTGTCCATAAAGATATTTTACTGACGCCTTTATATTAAGCTGGCAATCCAAAAAAAAACCTTTGGAAAAGCACATTTTGCATCCATAAAACATACTTTAACATCATAATGCTGACGCTGAACATAACTATATTTTTTTGCCCCATGTTATTTTGTCACATTGCGAATCATAGCCTACTTTGCACCCCAAAATCTGTCCATGGACTAGACTGTCATAGCAAAACTACACTAAATTATCACAAACGGATCGGGAAAGCCCTGAACAATGTATTTGCCCCATAGGTTTAAACAAGTGCTGGAGACACGGGGACTCTTTTAGCCGGGGTTGTTGTCACGCGGTAGAGTGACGTCATTGAAGAATCTGTCTTTCACAATGAACATCTGAAGAGTAGGTCAGCCACTAACAAAATGATCAAAAGGATCAACTGCCAATACGAGAAACACAAAATCAGCTGAAAGTGGCCTTACTAACTGACAAACACGCCGACAAAATACACTTCTTCGCAAATATAGAATTGAACATGTACATGTGTATGTTTGTATCCAAAGTAACCACACAGCGGTGTCAACAATAAACTCCTCGAAATAAAAATGTGTGCAACTTAAGGTCAGCAGAGAAAAGCCCACACAGTTGGCATGCTATACATATACTGGGTTGTGTGATACCACAGATAAATCTGCGATCACCAGGAACAAAATGGCGGAAATTGTTGTCAAACAGACACAGCGCAACTACAGTGCAGGTCTTCGTTACCGATATCAGCGCAGGCGTCGGCAAATTCACACTTTGTTTTGTAACAGGCAAAGAGATATGACATGACAACAACAAAGCATAAAGCAACCGATTTAAAATGACAGTACTTACGAGGTGCAAAACGAGCAGTGGAGTGTCAAGTGCAGTAACTACTCTTTGGTAAAGGTTGTTACTGTATAATGTACAATCGTCTTCCGTGTGGGGGTCGTGTGCAAAACCTACGGCGCGCGGAACTGTGGGTAACAGAGGGTGTGGCCGTCGAATTATCCCCTCGATGTAGATCAATATGAGAATATTACGTACGGTAGTAGTCTATACATGTACATGATAACTTTGAATTTGAGAAGCGTTTTTGAAAATGTTATAGACATATACAGCAAAATGCAGTAATGTTAAGTATTTACGCAAGTCGGGATGATGTTTCGAAAGCACAATGAGTCAATCTTGTATCGACCGGTAGTTGAATTTCGCAATCGAGGTAGAAGGTAGCCTACTTGTAAACATGATAACTAAATGCCGCTGCTGGAGGTTACAGACTGGATCATGACCACCGAGGACTACACAACATCGAAGTGAGGCGAAACCGTAACTGGAAAACATGTTGTGTTGTCCAATTCAGTATCGGTTTTATGTAGGCCCAAGGCCTATATATGGCAGTTGTTTGTATGCCATGTGTATGGCCAAAAACTTCGATTTTTTCTGTACATGTGTGGGTGGTCACCGCCATTCAATGCGGCAGAGTCGCCGAAGGCTGTGTTCGGCGATTTCACTTCCGGTTAGTACAAATATCGAACTTGACTTCGGGGTATTTAAGAAAAAACGACACGAAGTAATTATATCTATGTAAAATAATGGTTAATGTTCATTATGTTAATTATGTTTCTACAGGGTCGATGTTAGATGTGAGCCATACTTCTTGGTAAGAAAAACTGCTAAGGCCATGCCTGAATCAAGTCGGAATTTCGTTTTTTTCGTCTAAAGCCCAGGCTCTTTAATGTTCAAGTTAGGGTTTGTAATTGATTTCAGTCTTAAATGGCACTAAGTGTGGTGGTTTTGACAGTTAATGATCAATTCATTTCGTTCATCAGCTAAAATTAATACAGTATGTTTCAGATTGAAGCCAGATAATGTTCCTTTCAGACGTAAAGGCGGATATCGACTTAGACATTGTCATTTTATCGATGTTATGAAACTGCTACTTGGTTCTCGGGGTTAAGTCGTCAAACGTTATGCTGCCGGCTTGCATGGCTGAAAAAATAGCAGTGTAGCATTTGACTTGTTGAACTAAAGCGTGGGAAGCTTTTAGAAATTATGATTTATCAGTGTTTTACGCCGTACTCAAGAACATTTCACTGCAGCTAAGACGGCGGCCAACATTATGTCGAGAGGAAAGCGGGCGGAGCCCAGGGGATACCCATGTAGGACTATCCCCAGACTGCTGGCAGACCCTCTCAGACCCATGCGGAGTGGAAACCAGTATGAGATGGACATGAACTCACAGCTACTGCATTGGTTTAACCATAATTCGTGACGAGATAGCATGCTAACCACTTATGCATAGTTACTGTTCGTTTTACGCGTGTGCAAAACTTTTACATACTGGTGTAGTGTGTTTTGATGTAAACTTATCCATTATTGTTAATTTATTTATTTATTTGATTGGTGTTCAACGCCGTACTCAAGAATATTTCACTTATACGACGACGGCCAGCATTATGATAGGAGGAAACGGAACAGAGCCCGGGAGAAATCCACGACCATCCGCAGGTTGCTGGCAGACTTTCCCACGCACGGACGGAGAGGAAGCCACTATGAGCTGGACTGGAACTCACAGTGGCCGCATTGGCGGGACCGACTGAGTCACGGAGGACCCTTCATTACTATTAAAGAATAACTTTATATGCAAACCGTCTACAATATAGGACCAACCTATTTAGCATATAACATCAACAATTGGCTAAATCTATAGAGCGATGTAAAGAACTTTTGGAAATATCAACACAAACACTCGCTTTTGTGTTTTGATTTTGAAGCCTGATGAAGAATTTTACACTTTAATCACTCGATCGCCTTGGTGGCCTGGTGCTCAGAGCGTCCGAGTCGAGGCCGGCAGAATCCGCGATCAATCCGGGGACAGGCCATACCAAAGACTAAAAACGGCGTTTGTTGGCGCCCACTGAGCCTGGTGTCAGTATAATTTGACTGGATGGGATGTCATGTCTGGTGTGTTGGTTATGGTCCTCCAGTGGCGGCAGCACTTTGGCGGCATGGACTCGCTCTGCCACAAGGAAACATAGGATATCTACCTTCTAAGGACTCATCGTCGTCATACCAATGGAACATTGTTGAGTACGACGTAATTTAAACAAATACATACATATATCCTTAAATGAGCCTGTTAAGACAATCATGATAGACAATATTCAATAATCCTTCACTGACGCCTGCATGTGGAGAACTAATCTCGGACACACTCTCCATTCAAGCGATGCGTTCGATATACAAGCCTTACCTGGCCAGAAATTAAATTACCTTAAATGCGATAGAAACTGAGACTGCTTGCGACGATTAAGAGAAAAAAAGGTAGAACAATTTATTCTCTAAGACCCTGCAGTTTCTACGCCGCATATTGTCAATTGTAGATATTGGAAAACCCAGTTACCCCCGGCATTCTTCTGTACAAACAGGTCCGGCGGGACCTGGACAACGTCATTCCGTTTAGAAGTGGAGAATTTGGCTGGATTAAATTAAGTTTATTCGACCCATTACAGGATACTGAAACCTACTTACAGGGTAACAACAGGGTTGTAATAAGAAAGTGAAAACAAAGTGGTTATGGATATGGATAAAAAGATAAACCAAAGGCAGATACTGGTACATCTAATCTACTCTGGAATTAACAGTATATAATAAAATTCGGATCAGAAAGCAGAAATACAGACAAAAATGTATAAGTTAATATAAGAATAAATGTACTGAAAATTTTTCGTACCTGCTTAAAAGTGTAACATTGTTAACAGGAAATCAGATAAAAAGTCGCGACAAAATGATTAAAACAGCAACCTGCTTAAAAGTGTAACATTGTTGACAGGAAATCAGATAAAAAGTCGCGACAAAATGATTAAAACAGCAACCGCTTTAACGAATGCTTAAAACTTTCATAAGAGATAAAAAAAATGTCTAATGTTGAGTCAACAGTCTTGTACTTAAATGTTACTGTTTACAAAATGGTTTGACTGAATAAAAGCAGGTAAATATATTTAGTAATATGTACATACCTGTTTATGTACAAGACGGCAATGCCGGATGAGAAATTCCCGCATTAAGAAAAATTATAGGCGCATCCGGTGTAAGTCTGGAGGAATAGGTTCCATCTATCTCCTCGAGACCCTCCTTCGTTCGCCCCTGATGTTCTGCTGAAAATGTCAGCTCACCGTGGTGTCTCAGGAGTGAAAAGAACAGAACCTTACAGTACTCAACTGCCAAGTTTGGCGTAAAAGGCGACTCATTTAGTGCTTTGCCGTATGCACTCGTGGTGAAGACAATACTTGGCTGTATATAGTTTTATACATATCTTTGTCCTGGACGGGGGACAGTGCCTCATATGCTGCGTCAGACAGTTGTAAGGGCACCACTAATCTGAGGGGAAAAAGGTAAACAAATGACTTGTTCAATTTTCAGACAGCAATAAGCCTTGCACAAGATCAAACAAAGAATCACTAAGGCGCCAGGATAAGTCCAGTACATATAAGTGAGCAAAATAAACAACAGAACGTACAATATTACACAAGAACAATACAGATGATTACAAAGTATAGTTTCTTACAGAGATCACCGTCCAATTCCTGATGCAAAAATCAGACGTCTGTAGGAGAGTGGGTCCACGTAAATAACGAACTCCACAGTTGTTGTGAATTCTTGAAGCGAAGGATAACACTTGCCTCAAGGTGACGAAAACTCGTAGGTACGGCACGCCGACGATGGCTTGTATCCAACAGCCTATATAGGTATACACTTCCCAGGGCAGACTGGTAGACGATGACGTCTGCAATGCTGAGCGGGCGATGTATATTTTCTCTGGCTTGACACAAAGTCACTTCCAGTGTAAACTGGGATGAAAAGTACGTAATCGCACAGAGACAGTGAACGATGAAAACTCCTAAATAACGTCTCGGACAAAATATCAAGTGGCAAAACACAAGCTCACAAAGTCCCACATATACAGAAAAATGCAGTATAAAATGACAATTGTCGTTACGTCTTTGGCAAGACCATTCTTGACCTATGTTGCCAAGCAACATTCTTGCAAAGGGCACTCTTCTTGCATGGGCGAGTTGGTACTCGTCATGCCTTTGCAATATTGTTGCAAAGGGTACTGTTCTTGCGTGGGCGAGTTGGGAATAGCGAGATGAAACAGACGAAAACTCTTTATTAACTCTAAAATTATCATTTACAACTGTTTAAATGATTGTATTTGAATTTCTCAGACTTTCTGAGGACCAATTAACACTTTGGAATTCATTGAAGCTCACAAGTGTAGTCCGAAAAATTCTGAGAGCTTACCTTCCGTAACCTATTATCAATTTTATACATGGGAATCTCATATATACATACATTTAAAGCAACCCTACTTGCAACAGTTTTGAATGAATATATTTGCATATACATGCATTATTAATGCACAAGTACCGTGATACCATTTTCTTTGCTTAATATAATACGCAGTTTGATTAAAAATCCTTGAACAACAGTCCAGTGGACAAAGTCTTATTGAAAAAGATTTAATCTAAATTGAAATCACCTTTGTCAAAACAGTCGATTGCAGTCTCTACACATCGTTGCCTACGTCTTTTCAGTTAAGTACTGAAAGCACATATTAAATCTCTTTTCAGGAGTCACCAAGCGTCGTTTCTCTTCGTTAGGTCCATTTGTCAAAGTCAGGGATTATACGAGGAGTAAAGAACAATAATCTGAATAATCTTTCCAATTTGCATGGGTGAAATGAGATTGATACAGAAATGGCCCCTATTTATCGAAGTGAGTTTATATAATTTCATGTATAATTTCGTCTCTGCCTACGTAGATTTGTTTGTGGTAGCAATGACAGAGACGTATGCAATCTGAACCAAATTGACCAAGCAATGCGTTTTTCTTTTTACATTCTTCCCTCTGTAACCTTAAGATCGTTACCAGCTGTTGTGAGAAAAGAAAAAAAAATCCAGAAATAAAAACAAAACAAAACAAAAAAACCCCCCAAAAACCAACACACAACAAAACAACCAAAAAGCAAATAGCAAAAAAGAATGATTATAGCCGTCATATTACAAGTGAAATATTTTAATCACAATATAAAACAATAACCCAGTAACATGCAGAAGGCTGTGCTAAGCCTAAATTATTTCCAGGTAACATGTCTTAAGTTGGGTGCGATATGACTGAAGTTGGGTACGATATGTCTGTTGTTGGGTAGAATGCAACAAGACTGCAGTTGGGTAGTGTACGACATATTTGAAGTTAGGTACGATATGTCTGCAGTTGGGTACGACATGAACGTAGTTGGGTAGCCTGTAACATGACTGAAGTTGGAAAGTGTAGGACATGAGTGAAGTAAGGTGCGATCTGACTGAAGTTGGGTAAGACGTGACCGAAGATGGGTACGACTTGACTAAATTTTGATACAACTTGACTAAAATTGGAAACGACTTCCCCTGGTATCGAGTTTGTGTGAGTACAAGTTAACCTGTTCCCAGTCCTTGATCAGTAGGCTACTCCCTTATATATAAAATCCACTTGACAGAAGATGTCCCATTCTATTCAGATTTTGTGACAATGGTTTATCCTCCCTTAAAAGATTTTAACTTAACTGTGAGCGCTAACCGAATGGAATTGAAAGCATGAAATCTTTAATAAACTTTGCTATTACACTCTGGGAAATTATTGGTAAAAATGATGTTTTATCAAGTTTCGCTCTTTCGCTAGTAAATCTTTCCATCGTGATAAAAGCTATTGGATGTGTACAAAACCATTTTCACCTGCGTGATTCTTGTAAGAATCACAACCCCAAATCCTCTTATAACTCAATAGGGTGACGAGCCAAATTCATTTGTTATATGTCTGTGCACCAGAGGGGTCAGTAATATGGTTGTGATGTACTGTACACATGTTCCTCATTGGAACATCAGCTGCCCTATTAACCCAATGTACATGTGTAGGCTGTATAATACTGCTTGTCGGTAATAAATGACATATATATGTCACGTTAATACGTTGCTGTGTACGTCAACCTGTGGATGCGTTCTTCGTTATTATCTGATCGAAACCTCTCACAGTTTTCCATTCACATTTATTAATGATATAGCAGTATAAATATATTGACATTCAAAACTCTCTTGAAATAAAGGAAATACATAAAATGATGAAAATGACGTTGAAACCCAAGCAAACGAAGGAACATAAAGGGGACTCGCCGTACTAGGAAGCAGCACACTACCACTAAATGTATATTTGCTGATACATCTACTTATTGCATGACCGCTTTGTGTCGTCTCATGACACAGGACATGTCCCACAGTGCCCCCGTGGCCGATACTTGTTCTGCAAGGACAACCTTTACGAATAGGTCTATACATTTACTCTAATATGTTTAATATAATTTATCACCAAGTGAAATAAATAATGTAACTTATCCATGTAGACCTATATCCCCAGGACATTTTGTGATGTGTAGGCCTCTCGGGTAAGGCCAACTATTGACTTATTCTTTAATTTTCCCGCCTTACCTCCCTTTGTCCACAGTCGGACACAGTTCTGATATTTACATCATATGTCTTCCCTTCACACATTGCCTTGTGTTTTGTGTATGTAGTATTCTGGTCATGTACGAGCACAGGCTGGTGAGTACATATTCGTGTCACATTCCCCAGAATTGTCAGATCCCACATCCTGCGCACGCAGGTTATGTTAGTGTGCGCGTGCAGGGCTGTTTTATGCGTGACTCGGCGCTGTGACGACTGCTGGCTCATCTGCCACTGGATACCTGGATGACAGGTTGAGACGATGGCAGGCACTGAATGAACAGTCATGGGCTAATGTAGGCCTACCTGACCGACAACACTAACCATCATTTGCTGGTTTCATTTTTAACCGTTAGTTAGGGTAAGCCTAACTATATAATGTCATTAAATTACATCTCCTATTCCTACTTAAATTTGTTCTATTCACAATTTTCGCCATTGTATAACGATCCTTTGGCATGACGGTAAAAATATATGATGAAAAGGCCAGATTAAGTATGGGCAATTCACTTCAAAACCAAGTCATCCGACGTTTTCCACACGCCTATAATCAAGCCACCCCGTCCCCACGTGTCTTTAAATCTCCTCTTAAAGAAGTCACCCTTCAAAAAGGCCCCCCCCCCCCGCGAACCCTCACGCTTCCAAGTTGACCCTCAACCAAGGCCCCCTACTACCTTACGCGCGTTCAAGTCATCACATTACCATGTCACCCACCATCTCATGCTTTGAAGTCACGAAATAAGTATGTCACCCCATCACACCACACTTTCACGTCATCCATAAGCAAGTTACTCTACCATCTCTCGTTTTCAGGTCACTCTATAACCATTTAACCCTCTCCGCCACCTCAAATGTTAAAATAATCCACAAAATAGTTCAGCACGCAGAACAACGCTCCCTCGGCATCCGTCGTTTTAACGAAGTTACCCACGACCATGCGTCGCCCCGGCGGGGCGGAAAACGCTGTTACAAACCAAACGCCCGCCCTCCCCCCACGTATTGTGTCTAGGTCACCAAAATACCCATTCCAATTCACTCGTAATGCCCATACCAAATATGTCGCAAGAAATGTATAATTATTCGAGCAAAGTTGTTGTTAGCAGACGTTGTTTACACACAATTATGGGCATACACAACACTCCATGTTTGCCTCAGCTAAGTTCGACAAAAAAACGTTAACATGTGTGTACAGTTAATGAGGAGCTGACCCATTCACAATCAGCTATTTGCAGTACCGAAATACCATTGGTACACAGACTCCATTAGCTTAACCCTGGCATAGCAAACACTTTGCATTGTACAGCAGAAATTATAATATATAATTATTACCAAGGATACAAAATTTGAGGCTCCCGGTGTATGGTTTTGTAACATTATTAGTATTTTGTAACATAATTTAGAAATTTGAATTATTTTTGTTCTGTACATATTCACAGAACTGGTTGTACTTCACTTGTTGGTTTGGATAAAAAAAAACTTACATTTGAATGTAGATATTGTGTCGGATATGGAAATAGTATTAATTTTATGTAGGGTATGGAAATAATGTTAATGGTAATTAGGGCATGGAACTATAGTGTTGATGGTATTTAGGGCATGAAACCAGTGTTGATGGTATTTAGGGCATTGGGCTATAGTGGTGAAGATTTTAACAGCATGAAACTATAGTATTGATGGCATTTAGGGCATGGAACTAATGTTAATGGTTTTTAGGCCATGGGACTAGTGTAGATGGTAATTAGGACATGTAACTATAGTGTTGAGGGTATGGAGTGCATGGAGCTAGTGTTGATTGTTTTTAGGGCATGGGACTATAGTGTAGATGGTACTTAGGGCATACCAATGGATTTTTAAAATCTAGGTGTCGTGTTAATGGTTGTGGTAGTGACAATAGGCTCGACCTTGACTTATATGGGTGGCATTCAAATGTCAGAATGACGACATTTCACAAGGTACGGGTATATGTGAGATGTACTGGATATTGCTGTTTTCGGAAAACACACACCCATGAGCGGATATAAGGATTCCACCAGTCAAGCAGAGATAACTGCTGAACCCCAGGGTTTTCTTAGGATACACCCATGCACCCACGAGCGGATACAGGAATTCCACCAATCAAAATAAGTCACTTTCTGTACTCCAAAGGTTTACAGAATATACCCATTTGCGAAGTGATAAACAGATTCTGTCCGCGTCAATAGTGGTTATCCTCTAAACTCCAGAGGTTTCCGGGATACATCAATGCACCTACTAGCAGAACTCCGTCCTTTTTGATTAGTCACTTTCTGAACACCAAAGGCTTCAGGGATACACTCACCCACAGGTGGATGGACTCCACCCACCGTGATAAGTCACCTTCTAACCACCAATGGTTTCCAGGATACACCAACGAGCGGATACATAGGCTCCATTCGTCTTGATAAGTCTCCTTCCGGGGTACGCCCACCCACCAGTGGATACATGGACTCCATTTGTATTGATAAGTCATCTTCTAAACACCAAAGATTTCTGGGATACACCAACCCACGAGCGAATACATGTACCCTACCAGTTGAAATAAGCCACCTCCTGAACGCCAAAGGTTTACAGGATACACGTATCCGCGAAACTCCAATCGTCAGTACAGGCAGCCTGTAGAACACCAAAGGTTTTCGGGGCACACCCATCAACGAGTTGATACAAGACTTGATCAGTACTATATGATAAGTTACCTTCTGAGCATAGATATTTCTGGGATACTGTTTATCGCTTTTGTATCATGGATCAGCTCTGTTTCCTGCAGATGGTGTCATAAAGAAAATTTACCTCAAAATCAAAGTCAGTCTAGATATTAGAATGTTTACAAGTTTGTCATATAGAGTATGGAGGCGAGGAACTCAGTTGAATACCTAGTCATACGCAAGACTGAAAGACTGTGGCTCCGAATTTTTTCTGTGTGTTTTTTCTAAATAACGATTCCGGGAATTTCTGTTCAAATTACTTTTACATTGTGCGAAAGTTTTATTCGATATATATTATATATATATATATGTATAGCACGGATGCTCACATTGATAGCACATTGCGAAAACGACATCAAACCCAAATCAAAAAAACAAAACGAACAAGTCACTTTGGATGAAATTTTGATCGATTGTGTTAAAATCAGTGACATTGGGACACTCAACATTTATTCGTTTACTTGATTGGAGTTTAGCGGTGTAATATTTTAAGGTATCCATATATTTAACGGCGATAAGGGGTGCATGTAGCCTATATACTCTCTGAAAGCTACAGTCTACGGGTGGTACACGTTATTGTAGCAAAAATGCACATCCACATAATTTTTGTGTATCAGAAGTACACAATTTGTGTATTTAGTGTAATATCGGTGAGACACAATTTGTGTACCACTGACGCACATGCATTGTGGATATGCAAATTTGTACACAGTTGTTTTACAGAGTATGAGTGGAGGAAACCGGAGCGTCCTCGAAGTGAAAGAAACTCCTCGACAGTTATACTTGCTGTAGCCGAAGCAGCAAGCATCATGCTGGAATAAATTCAATACTTGTCCGGCAGCGTGTAGATGAATGTGAAAGTCCAAAACTGAACTTTGAACAAATTAAATGAGCACTTTTCGAGAGACGTGGATTGCAACTGTATTGGTGCAAACCTCGGGTTTTAGATGTCACAAATGCAGCCACAGTGTACTGAGGAACAAAAGCACCGGTCTCACCCACAACAGAACAAGACACAGGCCACAAGGCTTATAAGGTAACAAGGTTGTCTTATTTTCAGCCAGACACTGTAGTTATATAATACAGTAACCATAGAGTAACCATGCCCAACATATGGTTACATCTGGTGTAGATGGTGTGAACGATCGCTCTATACTTTTCGTGCGAAGACAATTCAAAGTG
Organism: Acanthopleura granulata; assembly: GCA_016165875.1. Lineage (NCBI taxonomy): Eukaryota > Metazoa > Mollusca > Polyplacophora > Chitonida > Chitonidae > Acanthopleura > Acanthopleura granulata. The sequence continues at coordinate 42,294,985 of JABBOT010000002.1, read as the reverse complement.
AATATAAACAACAATGAAATGAGGCGCCATCTATTTGCTTACACAGGTTTTGCATGCCATGAACTCAGATGACAAAACCCACAGAACACGGGCGGAACACATCTCCTCTTCAAACACAGGGGACGACTCCACTAAGCCAGTTCTAACTTTTAACAAGCCTTCACTTAAACTGAGATTTAATCGCGTATTTTTAGACAATATGTGGTAAAACTGGTAGCACTTAACTGCTATGTTAACACAAGTGTATCAAGATTTGGACTTTTATGACCATAGGTTGCTTGTTATCGAGGTTTTGGCTAAGTGGAATCGGTCCCCAGTATGAATCTCTGGCATCATCGTAGATCTATGGATACCCGCTAGACAGATTAAGCTCTCCACGAAGTCTTCTATACAGCACAGCCTTCTACTTTCTCGTATCACCGGTATGTGCTATATTACAGCATTAAGACGATGTGTCGGGCACAGAGGCAAGTCAGTGCTGTTTTAATCTCACAAATAAGGGTGAAAATCTTTAAATCTCTATGTCTAAGATACTGACTGGCTACCCATACGCTGAAATAGATATTGGCATAGTGTGGTTTGAGCGCCATCTTGGCACACATTAGAGGCACTCCAAACCCGCATGTACTGTAGACATACAGCCTGTGTTTGAGTTCAACAGAACAGAGGTAGTTTTGTAACACTCGATCGGAAGTTCTGGACTATCAGAGGTGGAGTGTATATGTGACTGACAAATCTCCACTGTCGGATATCTGGCTTGAGATGGTACTGGAAGGTGAATTATGTATAAGATAAGTAGAGCTTGTGTCAGCGTTGTAGTGTGCTATATGTGGTTAGTCTTTTCCTGGAAGGAAAGTGCCACGCAGCAGAAAGGCTTTCCTAACAAGAGATCTCAACCCAGCCACATATTGATCACACTCCTCCCCCCTCTGCACCCATCACAACACGGTATCAGGTATCCGAGGGGTAATGTAAGCCCTGTCGTTCCATAAACAACCCAGCCGCAGATAAAATGTCTTAACAAATGACTATCGGAAACATCAAACAAACTCAACGTGAATGATTCTAAACATAATCTCGCCAACAAGTATATACACGACAGGAAAATCGCGTAGGTTAGGGGTGATTCCGCGGGTGCATACCGGTTGGTGAAGTGATATAACAAGTCCAAACAATGCAGCCTTTCCTGAGCAAGGCCGTATCACAACAGGGAAAAGTTCACAAAGTGTTTTAACACAAAACTATGTAACAATCAAGGGGCCCAAAATTCCTGAGGTATAGTTTAACATCACAACAGACGTTCCAAACATTGGTAATGTTTTTATCAAGGGAAACACTGTAAGGTTTATGTAAGTCTACAGTTCACGCCTGAAATATCGGAGCGATGAGATGAACAACAGATGTCCATTCATACACATCATTTGATATTTAGAAAGAACGAAGAAATGTTTACTTCAACTGCACTACAAACATACGGAGAAACAACAACGCCATTTTTCTGGTATGAGTGTAGTGACAAGAGCCACAGCGTATACCTCACCACACGAGATCTCACGCCTTTCTACGGACAAAGTTAACGAAACAAGGCCTCTAGAAGCATTTTTGCCTCTAGAATGTACTCCTAACCTTACGTGTCAAAGTCACTTGCCACGTCACTCTCCACATCACAACTGGCGTCACTTAATTCCTCGTCACCACCAAGTGAATACTAATGTCACTCTTCATACATTCTCGTGAATCACACCATTTTTCACGTCACTCACATTGTCACACGTCTATAGTCATTTCTTCACCGACGTTTCTCTCATCACTTCTCTCGTTACTTTCGACGTCGCTTGGACGTTCAGACGGCAGATAATCCATCAAATACGTCCGTATTTTAGATTTTAGATTGTCATTTACGCCTGGTCGGCAGCATTCGGAATGTTTCCAGCTATCCTCACATTTTAGTAGAAACCGTGATAATCCAAATCTCGGAGCATTACAGCAGTCTTTGCTATCATTCCAGCACTAAGCAACGGGGATTGTTTTCCTTCAGGTACTGGCAGACGTCTGGTATAGCACCCGGGCAGTTTGTGAGCTCAAGTTCCTCCAGGTAGCGAAGTGAAACCAGTCCGGACAGGCCGTGGCTGGAGAGGAGCGAGCAGCCTGCAACACAATAATGAACAGGGTCAGCGTAGTCAAGGGTAAAGTCAACAGGACAATATCACCCCCTCCCTACAAAAACAGCGGCAACAACAACAACAACAACAAAAAATACAAACAACAACAAAAAAAAAACAAACAACAACAACAACAACAAAAAAAACCCAGAACGGTGCCCAGAGGAGAGCAAGGTCATTAGAGTAGGGCAATGTCAAAGAAACAATGGGGAAAAGCCCACAGAAGAGTTAATAAAAACAGCAGAACAGTAGAAAAAGTCAATGGACCAAAAGGCAGAGGTAACAGAAAAGCAGGGAGTGTCAACAGAAAAGAATGTAAAGTCTAGAAGGCAGTACTCAGTCAACGGAATATCGACAGAAGCACAAAGAGAAAATGGCGTAGTTCAACCGTGGAGGTAAAAAGTGGAACTGAAAAGAAGTTGTCCATGGTCATAAACACAAGGTCAAGTTCGGAGAGTCTATTTATGATCGAGGAAAGGTTTCAACCAATAACCAAACAATGAAGTCAACTAGCACACGTCTAGTACGTGTTTGTAAATACTGGACAATACAGAGTCAGATTCATGTAATTATTACCAGCATCTGTTGAACAAGAAGGCTGTGTTTGTGGAATCCGCTATACAAGCACTCACCTGCCACGGACAGCACTCTCAAGTGTTTCATGGAATACACATGCTGAAGGCCAAAGTCCCGAATCTGAGTACACCAGCGCAGGTACAGCTTTAGCAGTGACGTCATGGTGGACAGGTAGCCTACTCCTATGTCTGTGATGTGGTTACACCTGTGATGAAACCAAAATCAGACGATCAAAGAGAAATCGTGGGAAACGAGTTGTGCAAAGTGTTCTAGGGTTCACATGGCCACAAGATGTTGTGGAGTTAGGAAATAATCACTTGTAATTAAATATAAGTAAAAGGTGATGTTAGCTAAAATAAGATAAATATTCTACAACTTTAATTGCGTAGTTTGCGACAACTTACGATGAAATGACGGGTTCATAGGTGAGTGAAAAGTTCACTGCCCGCAAAACAGCCTGTATGTGCCCAGCTGCACAATGTTTTTCTCGTGTTTTGAACGGACAGGATTGTAACGTATTCCACAAGGGAAGGCTGAATATTGGTTTTACGGCATATGGCGTTGACTTGCTTATTCTAGTTACCGTATCATAATCCAATATATGTACATGTAAAAACTACTAAATGCCAGATTTGTGTATTAGCCCATCGATGAAGCATCATGATAGACGGAGAAGAGAAGGTTCTGGTCAGAATACATAATCAGGTTTGAAGCCATAATCCCCGCTCTGAAGAGCCAGATATACTGTTACAGCACTACAGTCAATGGCTTGTTTTTATGTACAAGGTCGTATTAACGCCTATACATGGTCAACGGAGCCGAAAATGAAGATTGGAAACGAATGAGACTGTCGACGAAACGTTGCTCGTTTGGAATGCACATTCTGGGACATAAATTAGAGTTGTGATTGTGTTACATATTCAAATTAGGAGTAATCATTTTCTACGATAATTACATTAACACAGACTAGCGCATTATTAAACAATCATCCATTAGCATACATATCTAATTACAGAAATGTAAATGCAGAATTCAATCACCCTAGAAACTGATGCAAAAAGCCTATACTCCAAAGGCGTATCATCAACAACTCTGAAGCAGTAGCGGGCTTCTGAAAAAACCTGAGTTGAAATAACTACAAAAACGCGAAATGGAAATATTATTGGAATAGTTGTTTTGTGTTTGTGATTTGTTGGAGTTTTGCAGACCCTGAAAGCTAACCTGTTAAACTTAACACAATGTTTTGCTTGCTGAGATGATACTAGAAAATGCTATATTACGGCAAAATACGTATTCTGTTGTGCATTCCTGGATGCCCGGATTCCTCCACTCATGATACCGACCGCCATCGAGTAAGTGAAAAATTCCTGAACATGGCAGTAAACAAGCAAATAAATAATTCAGTTTTATTCCCCAGCCCAACCTCAATAAACATTTGTCACAATAGAACGTTCCCCATTCCCTGTTGACTATAACACTGGTCTAAATGTGCTGTAAAGTAAGACTTATCGGCAATGTAAGGGTAGGCCTGCACATGATGTACTTATTGTATTAAATATTATATTTATTAACACAACGTTGTATGTGGCACCCATAAGCTTTCAAGGTTCCGACGTAACCGTGTGATGTCTTCCCTACTGCAACTGGTGTTGCCTTACATGGGTTATTCCTATAATTTATAGGTGTCTTCCCTACTGCAACTGGTGTTGCCTTACATGGGTTATTCCTATAATTTATAGATGTCTTCCCTACTGCAACTGGTGTTGCCTTACATGGGTTATTCCTATAATTTATAGGTGTCTTCCCTACTGCAACTGGTGTTGCCTTACATGGGTTATTCCTATAATTTATAGGTGTCTTCCCTACTGCAACTGGTGTTGCCTTACATGGGTTATTCCTATAATTTATAGGTGTCTTCCCTACTGCAACTGGTGTTGCCTTACATGGGTTATTCCTATAATTTATAGGTGTCTTCCCTACTGCAACTGGTGTTGCCTTACATGGGTTATTCCTATAATTTATAGACAAAGTCATTCATGCAAGAATGAAAATACATGAATTTGATTCCGAGAAGTGAAAATGTCTTCTTGTTATACTTAATACTTAAACATCTTGCTACGTGTATTTTTCAGTTCTCTACTTGTTAGGGACGCGTACAGGATATGTGTTATGCAGCCGTCCCAGCGCAGTGTGCCTCTCAGTTGATGAAAACACCGCGTGTAGCTAGGGCACAGTATCCAGAACAGTGAGTTCTCTGACGGAAGCGGGGCCATCGATTTGAGACTTCGCTAATGGGGCAATGATTTTTCTGTAAGGTGACGTATTGGTATTTGCAGAGGTAACAGCCGTCAGCTTGTAATGCTAGAATTGTGGATGAGAAGCCTAGCAGGAAAAGCTTCCGTAGCGAACAGTGAATACTGCAGCATGGAAATGGACCAGTAATGGATATGCATGTCATCAATTTAAAAGGAGTTCAAAACAAAAGAAAACGGTAACGAATAAAACGGTAAAACTTAAAGCACCGTGCATCCAGAAGTCCGACGACTCGTTCTGGGAAAACCTAATGCGCAATCTTCACCCGTTTTCCTACTATCGCTAAATGAATAACCCATCGTCAATGTTTCCACTACCTCGGGTTTACCCGTTGAATGAATAACTCAACACCAGTGTTTCTACTATCGCATGTTTACCCGGTTAATGAATAACCCATCACCAGTGTTTCCATTATCGCATGTTTATCCGGTAAATGCATAACCCACGGCAGGTGAGCCTATTTCCACTATGTCGGGTGTTTGGCCAGACAACGCATAACCCGCGTATATCACATGTTTACCTAGCCAATTCATAGAACATTCGTCACTATTGTCGCGACACCATGTTTTCCCTTCTGACGTATAAGCCATCCGAATTATAGATGGGTTATCGACAGCTCTTACGAGCATCCACCGACAATTTTCATATAAAACCTAGGTAGTATTATTATTTGACATTATCTGATCGCATAGAGGGGAGCGTTATATATGTCACATGTCCATTTTTAATTCCTCAACTTTAATTGTACGATTAGGCAAAACTAGTGCGAAGGGAGGTATGATGGATCTGCTTGTGGGGACGATCCTGCTACCAGCCATCTGTGGTACATCAGACTTATTCTTAGTTTCATGATTTTCCTGCGCATCAAAATCGCCTGCTCGCGAAAAGGCCTACTCATTGAAAGACCGAGTAGCTCTATTTTTTGCAACCATCAAGCCGAGGTCGGTGTGTGCTGCTAAGCCCTGAATGTCACCAGAAAACAATAATGCAGAACATGTACAGCAGAAAACATATGAAAAACGATAACCGCTGGAAACATGCGGAAATATTGATCACATCATTCGTATTAATACATTACAACAGCCCCATTATTAGTTCCCAATCTTCTGATGTAGGTGTGTTATCTGCATCAAACCCCGTGACGCACACCGATGTGTGCCAAAGGAATCAATGTGGTGGCAGTCTAGCGCATTACACAGTTTTCATCTATATTCAGGAAATATCAACGTGTGTGAGTCCTGCGAGGCTAGCCACGGCTCGAGTGAGCACCGCTCACTTTGGTTTTGATGCCAGCCAGTGTCAGCAATACATTATAGGCTGTCACTTGTTTATGAATTATTAATACTGAATCGTATATTTTAAAGCCACTGCGTGCAATAGACCCTCCACACCTGTGCATGGGATAGTCCAAGATACATCCTGTATCTGAAGGGTAAAGTGCTTCGAAATAACCAACCTTCAGGCAGTCATCATTAGGCAATATTCTAACAAGTAATATTTGACATTTAGGTTTGAACATTCGAACAGCCGCTTGATTTCATCTCTCCTGATATTTTGCGTCAGTGATAACTTTATTTGTATTATGACTGTGTGAAATCTGTCTCTGTTCAGTCGGGCTGATTTTCATCTCCGCCGAATATTACAGACTGCATACCCTGGGGACAAAGGGGTGACCACCATGAGCTGTTTTCGGGCGCGAAATATCCCCGCTCTCTCCCCAATACAAATTCTTATTTCCCGAGGCAATACAAACATACGGAAAAACGTGCTAAAATTGCGCTCGCCTGAATGCATACTCAGGGAAACTTGGCCGGCAGTGAGTTCCTGTATTTTCCGGCAGTTACGCATATACGTTTATTAGCCACTCTTTTGACACATTCATGACTACAGTGTAAGCAGTGCTACGATGGAATGAGTGACACCGTACTGAAATTCAAATTCTCGTCGCTGAGGTAGTGTTTAAGGTCACGTTACTTGTCGCTTATATTTGCATTCACAGAACCTTTTGTCTTTGAGCACGCAATGCCTGAAGTATACCAATCAAATAGAAAGAAAGGGATCTGGGCTTATAAAATGGGACTTGGCGGATGTTAGCCGCCAAGGTCGAGATTAGTAGAACGTAAGCACCATTGTGCCCATAAAATAGACTCAGCTGGTTTATCCTTTAACGTATATGAAAGCTTTTGGACTAGGTATTCTTCGAGACTCAACAAATATGGGAAGTTCTGGTGTTTGAACGACTTTGTGATTCCGGTGTGTCGAACAAAGCTACTTAGGCCTCTTTGTAAGTCTCCTGGAAGAGAATCTTAAGGACAGAGACCTTTTCTTCTCCTGCTCCCAGTGCTGGAAATAGGCCTCTAACAATAGCCGTGACATCGCTATGGCCTCGCTGTCCCCGTATAGATCAAAGGCTGTCAGTTTAAGAAGCTTGCGCACGTGACAAACAGCGGCATAAGGAGCATGGAAACGGCTTCTTTTCAGCCAAGATTTCCGTGTTAGAGATGGATTCTGACGCGGATACAACGGCAATTGCAACCGAAAATATCCATGATTTGCAACATCGAATATAAAACATGTCGGACATTAGCAGAATATTAATAGACTACCGACAGGTCATGCATGGAGCCTGGGGAGACAGGCCTGGAGTTTTAACAGGGCTGGGAATAAGAAGCGGGGAGAGGGTTGATGGTGTGTGTGTGATGGGGACAGAGGGTAGTGGTGGTGTTGTGTGTGTGGTGGGAAGAGAGGTGGTGGTTCATAGGCTCTCATCCATTTTGGTGACCAATCAAGAAAGCCGTTTCAGATGTATGATTTTTGAGCAACACATCTCCATTTAAAGAATTCCGACTCTTCGCCTATTATAACTACGTTTACTACTTTCGTCCAACAAGTAGAGGAAGTAACCGACCCACCTGGCCGGATAGCTCATGGATATTGATAAGTATTAAGGATCTGCTCAAACATTTGCTTCCATAATGATGGACAGCAAAGACGAAATAAAAACAGCATCTGTAGTTTGTTCGCATTCACGGTCGATGGCGAAAATGGCAGAAACAGCCAGGAGTAGTCGAAGGTTAGCTGTCATAACCGTGATATCAAAATACTTCTTCGAGCGTTCGATTAGACCGAACCTCTCCGCCATGTGTTTATAAATGTTTACACCACAAAATGCATTTGATTGGCATGCCAAAAACTTTCCATTTTTATGAATCCTTTTGGACGGGTAAGTATCTGATTAGATAACAATGGCGGTTTCTTAAGTTCCGGTGGGAAGACTTTCGACTAGCCGTCGGATCAAGGCATAAAACGAAGGGTAGCGATATACGTTGTTGTTGGCTAGATTTAATGAAGGTATGGTCAATAGGACAACTGTTAAGAAAACTGTTCATGGAATGATGATTTGATTGACCTATTAGGTGGCACAAGGGTTGGAGGGAACAGACTGATGTGTTAGCTCAGAGATAAAGAGGTAGAGAGATCACAGGAAGGCGGGAGGGTCGGGGCTTAGGTTGGTTTGCGTGAGGTAATAGAGGGTTGATCTCTACAGTTCTGCCGATTGTCAATACCGATAGAGCCACCGGGTTGCGAGCGAGTTCCTAATGCCGACTGACCATAAGTGTATTGATGCAGGCTGACCTATGACTCGAACAGATAAACACTATTAAATGTTACCCTTCGAACATAATCGTCTTGGCCTTTCCAAGTCTTGTGCTCTCAGCTTCGGGCACAGAAACCGATAAACAACACCACTTCGTTTTTATTGACGGAGGCCGCCGGCATTTCCCTTGAAGTTCTCTGTAACTACCCGTATGTAACTATCCGTATTTGAACGGTGTTATTGTAGCATTTTGCCCCACTCACGGTTAACCTGACTGAAACCTACCCAGCCAAATCGTAATGGAACACGAACTGAGGGGAACTTGATGTGAGGTATATGTCCGGAAGAGACATGGTTTAGTAGGCCTATCGCACGCTTATACCAATCACACTGTCAGGAGATCGGCAGCAGAAACCCTCAGTAGCACCTCACTGATTAGCTCAGGCACGCTTTACGTGATAAATATGTCATACAGACCAGCTACCATCCTGCTTCCTGCTTCCAAAACCAAAATAGACGACTCCGACTTGTCCAGCCCTGAGGTAAAAAAAGCAAAGCGACATTCAACACTAGCAACGGAAATAGGGCTAGGCTAGGCGATTTGAATATCAAGATTGTGTCAATTGTCAATTTATCTGTTGACCAGTTGCCTCATGTCCATTCAGCTGCTGCTGACTGCTTATGTTCATGACCAGTTATACCAATTCAGCGGTTGACTGATTGGCCGTACTTATTTTGTCAATTCAGCGGTTCACTGATTGGCTGTACTTATTTTGTCAATTCAGTTGTTGACTGGTTGTGCGCACGATGGGCCATGTCAATTCAGCTGTTGAGCGTAATACAGAAATCAATGTCTACCATGTTTAGCAAGATAAATGGTTTTGTCATTTGTCAAACGAAATCGATTGATATATGTATCATATGTCGTGGCCCACAGTTTGATGAATGCCTGTACTGACATTTATTTATAGAGATTTATAGACACTGCGCAGGTAGTTGCATCCAGTTGCTGATTAGCGTTAATACACCATCCAATGAATTGACCGAGTAAAAGCCTTTTTTAAATATCTTGTTCAACATATTTAAGTCTGCGGTGCTTATGTAAGATAGACACGCTGATTGGTGACGTCATTTTCTTCACTCCGGCACTTCATTTTCGAAACGGGTCACATGAATTGAACTCGAATAACCCAAAAAGGTTGCCCCAGTCAACCCCAAAGGCACAAAGGGGAGAGCCTTGGTATAGTGAGAATTGGTAAATGGATAAGCAGTCAATGGTTGTACAAGTGTATCTAAGTAGGCGATGTACCTTGATATCCTTGACACAGAAGATTCGTATGCATGTACGAAAGCAGGAGCTTTATTGGGCGGTTAGAAAGGGGCTATATTTGAAAAATGTAGATATAAAGTATACATCATGATTCCAGGTCCCGGTGGACATAGTTCGCCCTCCGCCGAGAGAACTGAAACAGAAAAAAACGAGGGCGGCTCTCCCGCTGTTTAAGTACAGTAGCATCTGTCGCGTGAAATGAACGTGCAGCTGTGAGTCACACAACAGATCCACTGAGTACATAACGGCGTGTAAGGTTTATTACTCAGTCGCCTGGTTTACATGACAGCGCCGTTCTACTATAGATATAGGCTAATTGGTATGGAGAATGCGTCAGATTTATAGGTAAGAAATACCTGAATGTAACAATGGGATTCCCTGACCATAAACTTAGGCGGTATTTATTTAGTCAATAATATGGGTTTTCTAGTGATGCAGAGCACAGTTGAAAAACCAGTTTCACCCAATAATTGATAATCCATGACGACAAATTATCGTCGCCCACTTTAGCTGACTTATATCGCAGAAGACTTCGTAGAAGGTGCCTTTGCCAGGTCGGTCAGTTTGTATACAGGTAGGAAGTGATAGTAGGTCTATCGCCAGTCTGTGTATGCAGGTGGAAACTGATATACAGGCGCACTCTACAAAACGTACTACAGTACATGTTGTTACAGATTGTGTATCTGTGATATAAAGAGCATGCTGCCTGTCTGTGTGTATGATTGGAGGTAAATCTGCATTTAAAAGATAGAAATTTTACAAACATACCGCCGATGTATATGCAAGTAGGAACAAGTGTTGTCGTATTCCGCCAATACGTATGAAGATGGGGCCAAGATGCATAGCTCCAGGCTGTATGAAGTCTGGAAACACGTTGCACACCGCCAGAGATATATATAGATATATAGATATATATAGATACATAGATATATATATATATATAGAGATATCTATCTATCTATCTATCTATCTATCTATCTATCTATCTATCTATCTCTCTCTCTCTCTCTCTCTCTCTCTCTCTCTCTCTCTCTCTCTCTCTCTCTCTCTCTATATATATATATATATATATATGAATTATTTATTTGATTTGTGCGTCACGCCGTACTCCAGAATATTTTACTTATGTGACGACGGCAGGCATTATGGTGGGAGGAAACCGGGCAGAGCCCAGGGCAGAACCCACGATCATCCGCAGCTTGCTGGCAGACCTTCCCACGTACGGCCGGAGAGGAAGCCAGGAAAAGCTGGACTTACAGACTCACAGCGACCGTATTGGTGGGAGGTTTCTGGAGGTTTCTGGGTCTATGTGTTGCGCTAGCGCGCTAACCGACTGAGCCACAGAGGCCTCAACCTATATGAAGTCAGTAACCAACATGCACACAACCAGGCTACATGGAGTCAGGAACCAACATGCACACAACCAGGTGTTACGAGGCACATGTCGTGATTACATGTGTCCGGGTTTATTAACCGCGTAAGTTTAAGGCCCACACAAGGTGATTAAATTCACGGTCGGGTTTAAGTTCGTTTGGCTTGGCTGATTGTCCACATGGGACAATGCTACATCATGGACCAAGCTGAAATTCCCACACATGTGTCAAAAATGGTTCTCGCCGTTGGTCCCCATTAATGTTACCCAAAGGAGGAAAGAGAGCACCTCCAGACGATACATTAAGTGAGATAACGCAGGCTTCAAAATTTACGACCGGTAATTTAGAAACAAAAGATTTACTCGTTCGCTGCTATATAAGCGAATCCCAAAAAAAAGAGAAGCAGAAATCTTTGGCCACTCATACGCTACGTTACTGTGCTTCCTGATACCCTCGATCTAAGACTATAACTTCTCTCCTTTGGAGATACCCTCTGCTTTCGGACTTCACCAAATTCAACTGGGATTGACTTGTTTTGGCTGGCGGTCGCTCTCTCTCCACTTTGAACCAGGGACAGCGGCACATAGTAAGTATAAGTAGTAAGTACATATTAAAGAACTCCTTTCTTGTTATTTAACCCCTTGTCGTTGTAGTCACTTTGTCCACAGGTTTATCTATAAAACTATATAGTTTTATAAAGGTTACGGGTATAGTTAGTGGCAACCTCAGCGCACAGTTTCCCCTCTGCACGTTGTGTTACCTAGTTGTGTCTGACAAGACTATATAGGCTCCATCGTGAGGGTTTCCCTAAGACGCTTCCACTCAAAACGCTTCCTCTACAAACTCTGCGCTCGGATCAAGTAGCCACACGAACCCTTACCCCGTATCACAGGCTACATGGAGTCAGGAACCAACATGCACACAACCAGGCTACATGGAGTCAGGAACCAACATGCACACAACCAGGCTACATGGAGTCAGGAACCAACATGCACACAACCAGGCTACATGGAGTCAGGAACCAACATGCATAGGTCCAAATGTATGTCAGTGGCAAATGGCAACGAGTGTAGATGGGACCTTAATGTTTTAGGCGTACCGCCCATGTAAGAATGGTCTTTTGTGTAGTTTAGCAGATAGTAATGTTAAATGAGGATATTGAATTGCATTATGTTAACCCGCCGTATTAACAGTATAAATGGACGACCGCCGGATGTGAATGGTAACGATGCGCCCAGTCTGGTGGGCTGTGATTGCGGGGGTAGAAAGGTTACCTGTTCGTGCAGTTGTTACAAGATCGCATAGACAGGTAAATGTCAAACACCGCTTGCTACATTACCATACACCCACGCCCCTGCACATTTGCCATCAGTTAACTGAGCTGACAGACACAGCCAGATAGTGCATCACTGGAATACTGAGGAGCGCTACAGAGCGAATCTCACCTAGATACAAGCACTACACAGATAACGCTGGGCAAACAGCATCCATATATGACGCCAAAATGGTCAGCGGAAATAATCGATTTATGTAGCAGTGAATAGTTTGTTTATGTGAGGTTAGAGACAGGGCCTTGCCATGTTGAGCTGGCGAGGGTTATTGCCCCTGCGGATCTGCACAAGCACACCCATACCGACCTGTCACTGACGCAAACACACCCATATCGACCTGTCACTGACGCAAAGACACCCACACCGACCTGTCACTGACGTAATACACCCATACCGACCTGTCACTGACGCAAAGACACCCATACCGACCTGTCACTGACGCAAAGACACCCCACACCAACCTGTCACTGACGTAATACACCCATACCAACTCGTCACTGACGCAAAGACACCCCACACCGACCTGTCACTGACGCAAACACACCCCATACCGACCTGTCACTGACGCAAACACACCCATACCGACCTGTCACTGACGCAAACACACCCATACCGACCTGTCACTGACGCAAAGACACCCATACCGACCTGTCACTGACGCAAAGACACCCCACACCGACCTGTCACTGACGTAATGCACCCATACCGACCTGTCACTGACGCAAAGACACCCATACCGACCTGTCACTGACGCAAACACACCCCATACCGACCTGTCACTGACGCAAACACACCCATACCGACCTGTCACTGACGCAAACACACCCATACCGACCTGTCACTGACGTAATACACCCATATCGACCTGTCACTGACGCAAAGACACCCATACCAACTTGTCACTGACGCAAACACACCCCATACCGACCTGTCACTGACGGGCATGTCACTCATGCGAACACATATATACAGGTATGTTACTCACACAAAGCACTTGAAAAACAGGCATTTACTCACACATGTTGCTCACGCAAATGCATTCATACCGACCTGTCACTCAAGCAAATACAACCATATTGACCTGCCACTCACGTAAATATACCCATACCGATCTGTCGCTCACGCGAACACACCCATACCGATCTGTCACCAACGCAAAGACGTATATGCGGGCATGTCACTCAGGTAAACAGGTATATTACTCACATAAAACACTTGAATACAGACATGTTACTCACACATGTTGTCCACTCGAACACATGTATACAGGCATGTATATACCTGTATGCAGGTATATGTTACTCACATCAAACTTGTGAATACAGGTTGAAACAAGTATTCATATAACCAGCATATACATGCAGTTACAGAGGTATATGTCTCATCGCATATAGCAATAATTACACTTGAGAAAATTGCAACCTTGGTGTAGCCATTCTTTGTTTTGAGAACATTTCATCTTGAATACATCCATTATTCCTCGACTTTTATACATTTATTTGATCGGGGTTTAAAGCCACACTCAAAGGTTGTTTACTCATATGAAGGCGGTAAGCCTTGTGGAGTGCCCTAGCCAGGTAACCGACAAACCTTCGAAGTAAGCAGAGTGACTTGACGGTTATTACATGTATGACTAGTCGTAAAGAGGAAACGTTATTCTGTGAGCATCGTTAAAACTGTTTGATTTAAGAAGAAACGGTGAAACTAACACCACAACCATTACAGCACTTTCGGAACGCATGCGCCACGGCCCCCAGAAGCCAAATCGGGCACTGTCACCCCAGAGCCAGGTTTTAACCTGTTACTTTGAAAGATAGAGACTTATCATGACAATGGCTATGCAAGCACGTAATGCTGGTAGTTTTAGAAGGAACTTAGCTGTTCATGCAGTTCATTTTCTAAAAAACAAAATACAAAAAAACAGGTCATTTCTTTTCCGCTAGAAATTGCCAAAGATTTGGTTTGTTAAGAGCGTACATAATTCATTTCAGAACATTATTTTTAAACTGTGAGTTCCTGTGAGTTTAAACTGTCATAGTCGCTTAGGCAAATGTGCAGTGACTTAAAATCCTGATTTTCGCTTGCACTGGCATTCTCTCTTCTACGTATATGTGATTGCCGTGTGCACGGCACCTATGCATACACTGAGCACCAACTGAATGAGTCATATCTCCACAGGTAATCTAACAAGTCAGCAAAATGTATCAGCTTACGTGATCAATAACATAAAGGAAACCGCTGACCGTTAGTTTGCATTACACGATAAAACAGATGCGTCACACGAGTCCCATTTGACATATAATTACTTGATGACGTAGCAAACTGATTGACGCAGGACACCCGAAGGTGTTCGTCGTGATTAATCACGTGCTGTGTAGGGAAGGTGTTACTTCGTTATAGCGGAGGTGTCGGGCTGTCACAGAAAGTGTGAGAACGCCTCCGAATATTTAACGCGTACCTGCTAATAAAGATCAATCATTTGTATCAGGTTCGATTTTCACAGACGTATATATCTTTGAAGATTTTAATAAGAAGTTTGACCACATGTCATCCATGTATACAGTCAAGTTTTAGTTAATTATTTACAGAAATCGGAAGACAACAGTTTTACTCAGGACTCTGACATGTTAATAATTGATGTAAAAAACTCTGTGCACATAACAATTTCAAAGAACTGACGCTTCGCAGTCACTAATTGCAAACAGGTAAGCGTCTCTCAATCGTGGTCAAACATGAACACTTCCTAAAACCGGTGTTCACTGCGAATCCTTTTCCTATCTTAAAGTTTGCCACACTTTAACCAAAAGTAGTTTCATGCTTGAAATAGTCTGGTGTGTTGCTGAAGGATTGATACACCGTGCACTGTTTAGAAGGCTGAGGAATAACTTAATGTGTAAGGACTGACACGCCGTGCAGTCTTTGGATGACTGCGGAACGTCTAATTGTTTAAGGACTGATACACCGTGCAGTCTTTGGATGACCACGGGACGGTTAAATGTGTAAGGATTGATACGCTCTGCAGTGTTTAGTTGACTGCGGAACAGTTATATGTGTAAAGATTGGCACACGTGCAGTGTTTAAATCACCGAGGAACAGTTAAATGTGTGAGGATTGATACACTCTGCAGTGTTTAGATGACTGGGGAACGGTTAAATGTTTAAGGACTAATGCACTCTGTAGTGTTTAGATGACTACTGAAAGGTATAATGTTTAAGGGCTGATATACCATGCAGTGTTCAGACGACTGAGGGACGGTAAAATGGTTAAGGGCTGATGTACCATGCAGTGTGGATGACTGCGGGGCGGTTAAATGTGTAACGGTTGATACACCGTCCAGTGTGTAGATGACTGCGGGGCGGTTAAATGCGTAATGATGAGTGAGGAACGATCTGGTCCTAAGCGAAATGGTCAGAAGGCTAACCAATGGTTGAAGGGCAGTGGAATGTTTAGGTGACGGATTAAGGAATGGTTACATGGTTGCAAAGTGATAAGGTGACTGAGGAATGGTAAGATGACTGAGGAATGGTAAGATGACTGAGAAATAGATGGATAAATGAATTATTATGGCTTAACGCCACATCGACAATATCTCAGCCATATCGTGGCAAGGAATGGTTATATGGCTGTAGAATGGTATGATGGCTGAGGAATGGATAGGTGGTTGAGGAATGGATAGGTGGTTGAGGAATGGATAGGTGGTTGAGGAATGGCTAAGTGACTGAGGAATAGTTAGATGGCTGAGGAATGGATAGGTGGTTGAGGAATGGACAGGTGGTTGAGGAATGGATAGGTGGTTGAGGAATGGCTAAGTGACTGAGGAATAGTTAGATGGCTGAGGAATGGATAGGTGGTTGAGGAATGGATAGGTGGTTGAGGAATGGCTAAGTGACCGAGGAATAGTTAGATGGCTGAGGAATGGATAGGTGGTTTGAGGAATGGATAGGTGGTTGAGGAATGGCTAAGTGACCGAGGAATAGTTAGATGGCTGAGGAATGGATAGGTGGTTGAGGAATGGATAGGTGGTTGAGGAATGGATAGGTGGTTGAGGAATGGCTAAGTGACTGAGGAATAGTTAGATGGCTGAGGAATGCATGGCAAGATGGCTGAGGAATGGTCAGATGGCTGAAAGATGATTAAGTACTGTACTCAGGAATGGTTAAGTGAGCGAGGAATGGTCAAATGGCTGAAAGATGGTTAAGTACTGTACTCAGGAATGGTTATGTGAGCGAGGAATGGTCAGATGGCTGAAAGATGGTTGGAGTGACTGAAGAATGGTAAAATGGCTGAGGAATGGTAAGATGGCTGAGGAATGGTAAGATGCGTGAAGAATAGTTAGATGAATGAAAAATGGTAAGATGGCTGACATATGTTGATGTGGCTGAAAAATAGCTTGGTGTAACATCTATTTTGGAAACCTAAAGCAAGCGATTTGAGGATAATTTGCCGTGTGGCAACCTCGAAGAGCTGGTCCCTTCGAGCCGAGAAAGCTGGATATGAGGAGGTATTGCTGTGCCATATCAGGGTAGGAACGTGGTCATTAGGTTTCCATTCGATTTTCGGCCAATACGTGAACATTGGTAGGGTGTAAGCCAGGTCATTCTAAACCAAAGTACATGTCAATCCAAAAACAATTTTAACTGAGGGAATCCCTAGCCACAAAAATAACAATCCTCATGTAGGCCTGCGTGTGACGAAATGCACTAGCCATGTTGTGCAATAGATTCTATGCACGTGAAGACGACTAACGCATGCTAGATTTCAGGACCAGCGCCTGCCTACCTCCTCTGCCAGTATTTAATATGTTAAGTGTCAGAAAGGGTAATGGCATGCAGCGGGCTGGTACACGAATCTATATAACAGATGTGCTCGATGAGGCAACCGTAGCTCGTCCGGAGATTGGAATTACACTTGTAATTTACGGGCTGCTGGAAACATGCCGATATCTGACGTCATATGTCGTCTGTTACGGACCATTACGGCCGCACGTGTAACACAGTGACAACAACACCAACACGCTATTTACCTGAGTCACTTAGCGATTGCCGAGTTCTTGACGTAACTTTTCATCAACAAATGTGATACTGTTTGCAACTGTTACTACTAATTAGTAGCAAGTCAGAGAGAATAATAATGCTATATATATATATAATCGACTATAAAATGAAATTGGTAATGAAATACAGAGTGAGGAGATTAACGGGTTTACCTGTCCAGAACAAGTTCTTCCAACTGTCCTAAATCACAGGCTATGTACTCCAGGGAAGCGTCGGTCAGCTTAGGGCACCAGGACAGGTCCAGACTTCGTAACTTCTTCAAGTTCTCTGAGATGAGCTCGACCCCGTCGTCTGAGATCTTGCTGCAGCCAGACAAACTGAGAATGGTGAGGTTAGGGAGGGAATGGACAATGTTTACAATGCCGTGGTTCGTTATTTCCCAACAGGAACGCAGCCGGAGTACACTGACCGTGTAGCTTTGCTTGGCGCTGAAGAACGACAGCGCCGTGTCCGTGACGTGATATGCCTGCAAGTTCAACTCGCACAGAGACGGCAATAGCTGGGAGATGGCACCCAGGGTGTCATCGGCGACGTTAATACAATCGCTAACACTGAGCGACACGATCTTAGGGTTGAGGATGGACCAAAGGCCCGTCTCGGTGATGTCATTACAGCCGGACAACTCTAACCTATATATACAGGCCATCTTTTTGAACATCATGTCCAGCCCGGCATCGGTAACGTTCGAACAGCGAACACTTACTGAGCGTATCGTTTTCCGGCACCCCAGGTAGTTGTTAACAAAGTCGGCAACATCTGCATCCGTTGCAGCAAAAAAGCATATTGAATCAAATCCTCTTGATTCTAGGCTTCGGTAGAAACGCACCCTGTCAGGGCTATCTCGGTTGCATTTTTTACAGTTCAGCACCGGCATAATGTCTAGCCAAAAGCTACTTTGGTATAAGATGTCCCTCCACCTTTTACATACACAAGCGATAGATACTCTCTCCTCTATGGAGAAATACCAGAAAAATTTTAGCAGAAAAGCTTCATTAAGCCAAAGTTCTTGAACGGATTTTGCGGCATTTTTCGCATGGGCTTGCAGCATCGCTTTCAGCCTGGCTGACACCCTATGGCCACGCACCTGTCGACCCAGTACAGCGCTGGCGAGTGAACCATTGCTCTTTGTGGCGTTATCTTTGTTAGAAGTAGATGGGGCAGGCTGTGTTTCCAGAGATTTCGTCTGTTCCCTATGCAGCCTCAGCCCGCGAATGCCGTTAGAAATCTCCATGTAAGCTCGCCTAATGGTAGACATTTTTGGCACTCTTACCTTTACACACAACCGATGTCAAGGTGAAAAATATCACAGTCTCTGGATTTGTTGTCGATTAAAAAACGATTTCCCAAACCTTCTGTAACGTCACGGCCAATTTAGCGCGTGGGGATGAGAATGAACTTACCCGGGATCATCACTACTGCAAATAAGTTTCTCACAGCGCTGGGAATATCTGATGTATTACAGTGGTGAAGGTTAGCGCCTTGTAAAGCCTAATACAATCCTCAGATAGCCTATAACATCGGAATGGCAGGAACAGTAAACAAGCAAATGCTCTTAGCAGCGATCTGACGTAAACACTTGTGCTATCCTGAAACCATTCGGCCTGTTCGGCATTTTGGACAAGACAGCATCTTGGCCTCATTCACCGTTCCTCTGTGCAGCCATCGATTAGGTCTCATTCACTCTAGTCACTCGCCTCCACAACGCCGCACATGTGACTCCATTGTTTAACAGCTGAGCGGGCTGATGGAAAATCGTCTGTTCTTGAGGTAGTAGGAATCTTGGTCTTAACTGCCACCTCCAATAAATTTATCTGATTCAGAAATGATAACCTCCAGAGCACACATGCCTGTATCAGTATCAGTTTGATTGCTGCGCACTACAAAATATATGTGTATACATATGTAAAGTGCCCCTGTTCGATCAGACAAAACCGGAAAAATGGGCCAATCTGATGGGATGGTAGGTCAGCCCTGTAGTCAGCTTGAGCGACACGGAGTCTGATCTAGACGCTCACAAACACACCTGCACACATGACAAGCTGCTGGACGCTTCCGCGTACGCCCACACCCTCCGGGCTTCGTCCACTGACCGCCCGATTACCTGGCATCGGAACATTCCCAGACGTCGTCCCTAGGTTCCTACGAGCCCGATCGAAGCCGGGATGTAGAGCTTAGGCTGTGGGCATGCGTGACTTTGTCAGTCGGCTCTCAGCGACGAGAGCTGACGATCGATTTATACTGGAATAGGACTATGGCATGACGGTTTTGCCGCAGTGACCTGTCTTGGAATACCACTGTGTGTGTATACATAGCGACGTTGTAGCCGATAACACTACCCATTACACACGAAATCGTGAGGGTCTCATTGACGAGCAACCAGGGAGCATCCGTAAATGGTGACAATGTATTGCATATGGCGCGGTAGGCGCTACAACATCTCACATAGCATCTCCATCATCAGCTCCAATCGACAGAGCATCCCAGGCGCTTCTCTCCTGGACTAATACACACGCGTCTTTTCACAGCGCTCCAAGATATCTTGTCCTTACATACTCTTATAATTAAGGAGAGAATTTCATGTTAACTGAGAATAAATTGAGTAAATTTAGTGTATTTCCTCAAAATTGTTTAAGCTCATTACTCGTGGTTTTTCAGGCAGCGCAAGAGATGCACTTATTGATAGAGGCGAGACATGTTGTGTACCACACGGCTATTGTACACCACACGATTATTGCATACTACACGGTTTTTGTATATCGCACGGCTATTGTATACCACAAGGCTATGGTATACCGCACGGATATTGTATACCGCACGGATATTGTATGCCACATGTCTATAGTATACCACACGCCTATTGCATATCGCACGGCTATTGTATACCGCACGGCTGTTGTATACCACATGGCTATCGTAAACCGTACGGATATTGTACACCACACGTTTATTGTATACCACACGGCTGTTGTATAGCACACTGCCATTGAATTTATCCGCAGCCTAATCACTGTCATGCAGTGTGGTATCTGACTTGCTTACTATCGTTAATGCACTAAGCATATATCACTGCCATTTAAAGTTATGTGGGACTAGTTTGAGACCCTCAATACACTCAGGTAATATGTCTTGTTTCTGACTAGCTTGTATACGACCCCCAATACACTCAGGTGATATGACTTGTTTCTGACTAGCTTATATACGACCCCCAATCCTCTCAGGTAATATAACATGTTTTTGACCAGCCTACATACAGTCCCCAATACACTCGGGTAATATCGCTGTTATGGACTGTTATTTTTAGCTCGCTTACCATCTTCAGTGCATTCAGGTAACATCATTTTCGTGCACTGTTATTTTCTGGTCGTCCCAGGTAAACCTGTAGGTCAACGGTAATGTCTTGTAACTGTAACACACGGTTATTGCAGGATATCATGCGATTTGAGGTATATTTATTTTACATTATAATTAACAGATTAATTAATAACAAACCAGACTGTCGTTCTCGGTCGATTCGCGCATGACAGGTGTACAGTAGTGATCAGACAGGGCACCCATTTATTTGCGTCGTTGGCTTCATCTCAGCCATGTGTCCTTTGTCGGATTCAAGATCTACAATGAACCAAGGGTACATCATTAAATGCCTTCGCCTAAATAGTATAAGTTCTATTAGGCGATTGCTGGCACCTGTAACCCATAGAGGGTGGTATCTCTGTCTAACTGACGATCTTTTTCGCGAAGATGCATCTAACTGGGTTTAAGCCTTGTAAGGTGGAATGCTCAGTGTATGGTGGAGGGATGGGGGGGGGGGAGTGATATAAACCTGACACCATTATCATTAACGATGACCTTTGTATGAAGGCACCGATAATCTTGGGTAGGATATAAAACCCGTATCAAGTTACCCAGCGCTGCCAATCGTGATATGCCGAGCCCCTATCAAGACATCAACAGCTACAATTAAAGACACGGCATAACTGATACGCATCTCTAATATTTTTGATGTGTATACCGGATCTGGTTATTACTGCTTTTGTGTACGACTTGGGAGCAGGTATGAATTACATGCCTCGCACATCGATCGGAAGCTCTAGTTCGGACGTCACTGGGGGGTAGCATTACCAACGTGACTCTTGATTTCTGTCCTTTTATGATGAATGTTAGTTCCTGCAGGACATCTTCGGGAACTTTGCGTGATTTAAGATCATTATTTATCTTAATACGAATATAAGATCACTTGAGATAACATTAATATTTTATTACTTTCCTAATACCTTAATTACACCTGGTGTCCGAACATCAGGCATATAGCCTACTAACATCTGATATCGTAACACCTGGCATGATAACACTTTGTATCCTGAGCCCGGTATCCTAACCCTGTAATCGTAACATTCGATCTTCTAACATATGTTATGCGAACACCTGGTGTCCTATCACCTGGTATGTTAATACTTGTTATCCTGATCCTGGTATCTCTGGTATCCTAACCTTGTAATCCTAACATTTGGCCTTCTAAAATCTGTTTGCTTACGTTCACCTGCTGTCATGACACCTTATATCCAAACACCTGGTCACCTAACAACTGGTATGCTATCACCTGGTCTCGTACCACCTGATAGATTAACACCCGGTATTCTTACACCTTTCCATAACTTCTGGTATCTTAACACCTTGTCGGCTAACACCTGGTATATCCTATCACCTGATCCCGTAACACATGGTTTCCAATACTTGGTCCCGGTCACGTAACGATATGAACCCCTAACGCCTGGTTCCATAAGAATTGATATCCTAACATCTGATCCCCAACTCCTGATATTCTCACACTTGGTGGTCTAACACCCAGTATCCTAATACGTAGTCCCGTAACATATGTTTTGCAATACCCGGTATCATAACACAACAATGTTATTGAAGGTGTAATCTACATCTCAACCTGGCCCACAGACATTTAAAAAGTTTAAAAAGCAAAAGCCGTTGATTGGTAACTAGTGAATCATACAACCCCGTGTGGTGAACAGGTCGCAGGTGGCAGCTTACATTCACAATATTAAACCACATACCTTTGTGCCACTATCAGCTGGTATTCAACCCATATATAACCCTGTGCATCCAGCACCACGTCGTTTATCAGATTATCTGTTTATTACGTTTGGAACATTGGTCTTGGTTTATACTTAACGTGTGTAACACCAGACAAATTAATATATAACCTTTCGCACGTGGTTAACAGCAATTCTGGCATAGCTGAAAGAGCCAACTGTGTAGGACTGCAGCACGGCATGCTTGTAAGGATTGGAATCCACATTGTATACAGACCGAAGTCCTGGTTGTACATGACCTTCAGTTTAGACTGCTGGTTTTCTACGACCTTCTGTCCTGGCTGTGCAGATGTGGTAACGGATTGGAAACATTAAAGACTATAGTCCTTGTTGTACAGCTACCTCAATTTCTGGTTGTATAATAATGGAACATGACTGTATTAAAGACCGGAGCCCTGACTGTACAACGAACTCGATCTTTGATGTTTAAATGTAGTAACGGGTTGCATTAAATGACCCAGAATCTCAACAGACTCGACATTCAGTCCTGAGCCCACTGTCATAAAACTGCCTAAGTCGATTTCTGGTAACTGTTAACTAACTAACTGATGTTGCCTTATGGCACTATAACATAGACAATACCTTTCACGAAAACGAGAAAGTGAACCCAGGTTATATAATAGCGAAACCCAATTGTATTAAAGACCGGAATCCTGGCTGTAAAACCACTCTCAGTCCTTTTTGTACAAGCATGGATTGAAACATGATTGTGTTAAAAATTGAACCTGTCAGCATTGATTGAAACCAAAACTTAAGGCCCAGTTGGTTAAATTACCGACTGTTGTCATGGCTTTGTACAGACCAGAACCTTTATTATATACGCCTATTTTAGACTGGTTTGTATGTATGTGTAAACGAACTGCAGCCATCCACTTTTTGGATCTGTGGTTAAATAAACGTACATGTATTAGACATTGAAGTCCTATACTGTGTTATGTCCAACATATTCATCGGTCTGTAATAGCGTTAAGCTATCAGAAGTATCACTCAAACTCACTATTAAAATTGCTTTTCTTCAGAACACCATATGTTCTGCTCATCGATGGGTTATTGCAAAGGAAATGCAGTTAGATTATTTTTCTAATTTTATTGTTGAAATCCACCAGCTTATTTACGAGTGGAATAAAGGTTTTATTGCCTCGGATAACGCCATAATTATTTTTAAAAAAGTAATGGTGCATGAGAGCAACTTAGAAATGTTATGTTTCTTTAGGGGGTATAAATCATGTAATGAAAAGAACATTTAAGAGCGGAAATTGGTGTTGCAGGATGGAGGTTCCACACATGGGGCGTGGTATGGATCTGAGGCCAGGCTATATGTGCACATGTACATACCAGAAATGTTTCCGGGGTGAACTACTGTCGGACAGATCTAGTTTAAGCATATGTATATACTGACTTCACATATACATGTACATGTACCCATTGTATCACGTGTGACATACATGTATCTCGCTTTCTTCACCTTGTGAGGGATCGGAGTTTGTTTTTAGTTTTTTGCCTTCTGGGTATTCAATCCATCATGATGGATGT
Organism: Acanthopleura granulata; assembly: GCA_016165875.1. Classification (NCBI taxonomy): domain Eukaryota; kingdom Metazoa; phylum Mollusca; class Polyplacophora; order Chitonida; family Chitonidae; genus Acanthopleura; species Acanthopleura granulata. The sequence goes on along the minus strand of JABBOT010000002.1, from coordinate 42,270,613 downwards.
CATAATACCGTATCACATATACATGTTATATACAGGATATTTGAAAACCGAGAATAACACCGCAGACAAGAATAAATGTTACAGAGCCGGCTGGAGGGGGTTTATTGATCTGTATATGTATGTGGATTTTAAAAGACGCAGAATGGAGGGACGAACTTATGAATTATGAATTCATACTGATGTGCCCATAATAAACTGAGGCCTCCGTCGTTTGGGGAATAAACCTGCTAAGACGTGTGCAGAAATTAATACACACACGTATACCAACACATTAGACCTATGCAAATTAAACTTAGAACAGCTGGAAATTCTTAAGTCTACACACGAAAACAGACTTACACACTGACTTCTCACTTACATGCAGCAGCTAATACTTTGGCACGGCTACACATACATGCTCTTAGATCTGTGATGTTTCCTTCTTCCCAGCAATACAGTATATGTGGAAACTAAGCTGGGAACATGGCCCACCACTCTCAGAGCTGATCTGTTATATGCTTAACTGCAGTTTGGCGTGAGAGAATATTTTATTTCACTCACAGAAGCATATATTGTGTATTGGCCGTGCATATTGCATATGACAGTGTGTAGTGACTTATATATAGAGTCATTGTAAAGTGATCGGTACCATATGTTATAGGCTAATTATTGTACCCATCAGGGTCAGAACCACGGATACATAGGCGGGTTATAGAACACAAAATGACGAACAGTATAAAACATCTAATGATGATGCAGGCGCCCTCGCTGAATCAGGCGGTTGAAAAACGTCGGTTAGCAGCTAATGTACAGGGCTTATTAAGGTAAACTAACGGAGTAGGGTGTTCGAATCTATGCTGCTATATGCTGTATCGCTGATTCAACTGCAGCTTTAAGTTATCAAGTTCTTAGGCAACTTGCCTATTGCGGTGGTTAACGCCATACATCCATAAACCTGACCTCCGCCAGGCGTGTCAGTGAAAAATTCTTGGGTAAGCCATAACAATAGGCATAGGCCTATTCAAAAATGTACCGAAAGCACTTAAACTGGTTATACACCGATCCGATGTTGTCAACTATATGAGTGCATGGACTGTAGTCTGTACACATGCAATCACAGGTAGGTGAACAAAATATCCCTGAAGTAAGCATTGTTCAGCAAACTTGCCAATGAAGATATCGGGCATGCACTTAAATACTTGGATACATCCTTACGCGTACATATATAGATAACAAAAACGCCCATTACCCGAAATCACTGTGTAGTCTACATGCTAAACGCCCCCCGTGTAGGTTATGATATCTACCTGTATACAGGTTCTCTTAAAAACTGTACATTCTGCCTGTAGTATTGAAAAGTGGGGATTAGAACATTTTAACAATGTAAGGCTGCCCTATCTACAGTCTTCGTTAACTGAAGTGGTACAGGTCAACGATTCAATCCCCAATCGAGTCATACCGGTACCTAAAACTTTAACATCGTCAATCTTTGCACGGCCTCGCTTGGCCAAGTATAATAGTCGGTCCGATGTTAAAATAAAACAAAGATTTAATTTACTTACTTATTTATTTGATTGGTGTTTTACGCTGTAATCAAGAGTATTTCATTTGTACGACGGCCGCAAGCATTACGGTGGGCGGAAACCGGGAAGAGCTCACTGGAAACCCACGACCATGCGCAGGTTGTTGGCAGACCTTCCCACGTACGGCCGGAGAGGAATCCAGCATGAAATGGACTTGAACAGCGACCGCATTGGTGGGAGGCTTCTGGGTCATCATGCTGAGCAAGCGCGCCAACCAACTGAGCCACGCAGGCCCCAAAAGAGGAGAAAATAAAGGTGCCAAATCAGGTGTCAGCTTCATTCGCGGAGCTTGATATTGTTTCCGCGACAGAAGAGACGTAATTTGAAGTTCAAAGCTTTTCTTTTTTACTCCGTACCATGCATTTTCTCTCAGGATAGCTCTTAATTAAAGTGTAAGCCTACGCGTATCAGGTCTATTGTGGGTCTATTGCGCGGTGCAGAATGCAATTCGTGGACTTGAAAGCAGTGGTCTCTAGTTGTAAGGTCTACGGTTAGCAGTCCCAGTAATGCATTGGCCTGTCTCTCACTTTTTCCAGTGGCGAGCCTCGCGGTAACTATACCGCTTTACAAGTCGGCTTCATCACCCATAAGTCTAGCTGCACGGCAGTCGACGTAAGGTTCTACATAGGTCTGGAAATGATTGCCAAGTACAGATACTCTAAACTTTCACCTTTTTCACCATTAACGTAGTTTTTAATGGCTAGTGAATGCATACAGTTATTGTAAAAACGAAGCCAAAAATGATTTGTTTGTGTCACCACTGGTATAAGCTTTATAGCGAAGTGAGCTCTATAGATTACACAGGTGTACATACGTGTTTTTGTCATTTGTACCAGTCTCCATGTGAAACCCAGAGACTTCACAGTGCAAGGCTTATACCTCCGAGGTCAGTGCATAAGTGGAGGGGGCCATCACCGAGATCAAGGTTTCAAACTGAACGGGTCAAGGTCAGGGACGTATACAGTAAAGGCTATGGAAAGTGAAGATAAAAACGCTGTAGATTTACGCGATTACCGTAACAGAAAGAAACAATGCGAGGCTGCTTCAACAACGTTGTCAACAGAACAAACTTACGTTTAATAATTAAGTTGCAAGTCAATGTAATCCAAGATTTATTTCAGGAGAACGCCCGGCAACAGAACCAAAACGTCATTTTATTGACATCAAATGTTCCTTTCCCGGCCCATAATGGCGTTAACAAAAAAAGCGCGACGTTACATTGTAAACATTGTAGGCGTTGTGCTACACTCAATCTCACATTAGCAAGACCATCTCACGGGATTAAAAAACATGCCGCCTTCCCACCATCAGTGATCTAATCGATTGTTCCACGTGCGGATACTGATAGGGTTGATGGATAGGCAGTTGAGAATATCTGCGAAACAAATTTTGATTCTACATTAATATAAATTTGTAAACGCGTAAAAAAGGCTAAATATGCAATGTATCAAATATGGCCATTTCAACACCCAAGAACTCTCCATACTAGACTTCTAACTTCTTTCCAGAAAAAAATTGGAAGGAAACGAAAATAGCTATATAACCCTCCGGTTGTGAGGTCACAGAACATTTATAATCACCGAGGTGCATGGCGGACCAGTATAAAATCTTCAAAGTTAATAAAATAGTTTTCAGGGTTGTTCGTTTTCAGTATTTAGCACATACCGTCTTTTTTTCTCCACTTGCTGAATCAATCCGTCTACAGGATTTCCCCATGGTACACATGGTCTATGAAAGTTGTATTTTCTGTAGTACCACTTGTTCCAGTTGTTGATTTTGATACTTTTTATTAAAAAGTACGTTAAGAGGGCCGACCAGGCCTTCTGCCAAGCACGAACAGTAGGCGTGGCTAGAGTAGTTTGAATAATTTTAGATAAAAAGTGTCAAACCAACAAAAGGAACAACTGGTAAACGGTTCAGCAGTGAACAGTAAATTGTACTTAAGGCCATATTTAAACATTGTTCTGTCTCAATATCCGAATTCAAAACTTCCTGAAGCTTTAACCCCTAAGACACATTTGTCATACACAGTTCTAGAGCAAATAGTACACAATTCAACTGATAATGAATAAATAATAACAAAAATAGACCGACAAAATTGGGGACACGGAAAGTTAGGAGTTCTTGGTAATAAGCAAGAACTTTCAGATGTGGCCCTATCTCTGGTAAAATATACTGATTGACACTACTTGTAAGGTTCATAGCAGAGAAATACAAAAAGGCAAAACACACCTTTGAATGATGCACATGAATTGACATAATGGACTGTTTCTTTTACTAAGCAAAACGTAACACAATGTACCTATCGCTTGTCTTATTGCCTTAAAGTTCGAGTGTAATTTCTTTTTTCCATATTTCACAATTTTAACCATTTGGATATTCATTGGATGAATAATTTTAAGAACATTTTTGGGGTTTATCGGAGTTGGAATGTTTTCCTTTTTGAACGAATGGACTCCTCAATATCGTATTCTCCATCAATGGGAAAATCAAAATCCTGAAAATCATCGTCACCTCCGAAATCTTGCAATGCTTCAACTCTCACACTGCTGCATAAAAACTATGTTTATTTAAAATAATTTTATAATAATGCATGGAGCGCATCTGGCACGTGTGCCACGCGTCAGTCAATTACTAACCTCTACATAGTTCATCCGAAGCTTTGGCAGTATTGTGACTTGTGAGTGTTTGAACGTGGAAACAGACAAAGTATAACCTGCAAACAGAAGAGGTTTTGACAACGTAGGTGGCGCACTGATGCCTCATTTTTAGAGTGACTCTCTGTTAAATTTGCTGAAGTCACTTTTTTATCAGTTATTCACATTAGCTAAACGAACCTCTTACCGACTGTGGGACTTTAGCTGCCCAAAAATTAAAGTCTGACTCCACTCTAACCCGTGAGAATTGAAAGAAAAATATGAAATCGTAAAAGAAAGCCCTCCCGTTGCAGCTATCGTTGTGGAAACCACCCTATGTAAATGTCATTCTTGCTCGTGTCGTGATATTTTTTATCGTATAATATATGGCTACATCCTTTGTGCTATCTAGTTATTCCTTGGTCCCGTGGAAAAATCAACAAACAGGAGTGACTTTTTGACCAATTCAATACCCCAGATGTAAAACCTAGAGTAAATTACATTATTTAATGCCATGGATCGAGACATTTGGTAGAATGAAGTTACAATAAACTGAGAAAACAGTCAAAAATGTTTTCTGGATAATTCCTTTCATTGATCGAAAGTGTATATTGTCCTATAGTGCACAGTAGCATTCTCATAATCATAAAGAAGGCAAGTATTTGGAGCTTACTGTGCATAGAGCTAAATATCAAGTAAAATCTGATTTGTTTTTTCCATACATGTTGATTTCAAATAAATAAATGAATAGGTAGGTTTAAGTAAGTGGAACGTCAAATCCAACTGACAATTGAGACACCACGCACATATTTTGGATATACTGATTGGGTGTATAAACCCTATACGATCCAAGCAGATTTATTATATTTGAAACTTATCTAAAATATAGGGGACCTCCGTGGCTCAGTCGGTTACCCAGAAAGCATATATAGCATATATAGCACAATGAATCAAAAGCCTTTCACAAGTGCAGTAACTGTGAGTTCAGCTAAAGCTGGAAGCTTTTCATATTGAAAAGTTCATCTCAAGCTGGTTTGTCCTCTTAGGGCATAAGTAGGCAAGTCTACCAGCTACGTGCGGATGGTCGTGTGTCCCTCGGGATCTGTTGCCGGTTTTCTGCAGCCATAATACTGAACGCCGTCGTATAAGTGAAATACACTTGTAAAACACCAATTTAATAAATGAAAAAATAACAAGTTTGTTTACCCCTCAATGTAAAAAGAGGGTATGGGTATTATTAGTATTATTATGGGTATTATTGCCAACAATCGCACCAGTCGGCTCTTTATAGTTATTTGAGCTTTACACAGCTCAAGTCATCTGTGCTGCGTTCGCTTTGCCTGTTTCATTTTAAAACTGTGAGAATTATTTCTCTACAGTTCTCCAAGACAATTTTGGAAAATTGTTTTCAGCTCTGGTTGAAAAGGTTAAAGAATTAGGAGATGTCTATAGGCTATGGCTAAAGCCCAAATAAATAAATAAATAAATAAATAAGTAGGCAAATAAGGCCTATGTGTCTGAAGAATGGTGATAAATGATTCCGGGTAGTCGAGGGCACCGGCCCGGTGTAGTTCTCCCGCCCTTTCAAACAGCAGTTTTCATCATAGCCTCGTTTCCGTGCAAAGCAACATGGCGGAGGTTCAGAAAGGGTGAGAAACTTCAAGGGAAAGAAGTTGTGTAATGATGTGTATGCATTTTGTTTTGCTTTGTTAAATGGAACGAAATTCATCGCGTGCACGTTACAAGACTAACGCGGACGAACGCACTGTCGAGACCTTGCGTTAACTGTCACTGTGTCTGAGTTGAGCAGACGCTGCTCAAATATAACGGGAACTGGCTACTCAATGGAGCTCTCTGTGGAAGTGGCGCACCTAGTTTGTTTTCACCAAGTATTGCGGGTTTTTTTACTCACACTGTAACATTCAGAAGTGGAGAGTGGCTTTTTGTTGAATAGCCTTTTGAACGGAGATTAAAGGATAAGGAAACATCTGGTTAAATTCTGGAAAAATTATTAATTTTGAATTTTGCCAACAATTTTGGCTTTCCCTTGGAGTACCTTGGATATACCCATAGTAGACTCAGGCAACACTTGTTGTGATGGTGAACTGAAGATTGTGGTTGGATAAATATTTTACCGTTATACTGGAATGGAAAAGACTTAGCGCTTAAAGCCCTGGAGAGTTGTAAAGACAAAGGTGCATGTATTTGTTGGTCACTGATTTTCATTGTCATGATTGTGAAAAGCAGATTGGTCAATGAAATGAAGGCACTCCACCAAGGCACATGATAGAAACTTGGTCTTTACAACAGCCAGCCTGAGAATTGTTGGCATCTAGGCTTCAAAATTTACTTGCTAAAAATCCATGAAAACTGTTATATATGTTACCCACTGTATATATATGGGTATGGTTGGCATGAGTCTGCTGTTATTTTACTATGGTTAAATATAAATGTTGCCATTTGCTTTCAGGACAGAAAAGGAGGAGGACTATGCCATTATACGTGAGGTGTACGAGCATGAAGAGGCTCAAGAAGAGTTCGAGAGTGAGCTGGAGATAGCACTGGACAGACAAGCCAACATTATAATCATAGAGCCATCGAAGCTGGGTGATGAGACTGCTCGCTGGATCACTGTAGGCAACTGTCTTCACAAGACAGCTGTGCTGGCAGGACTTGGCTCTATTGTCTCGGGGCTGGTGTGGCCAGATCAGCCAATAGTCAGTTCCCCTCTGTGTGCCATCAGCCTTACCTGTGCCGGAATCTATGCAATATCCTGGCAGTTTGACCCCTGCTGTAAATACCAAGTAGAACACGATGTCAAAAGACTGCAGAAACTGCCACTGCATCAGTTGACTTCTAGTTCACCAGTAGTGCTAGTGAGGCGAGATGACTCCAAGAGAAAAGCTCTACACAATCTGTTTTCTCTGTCTGCTACTGCTCTGTGTGCTTGGAAGTTTTATCAATGGTATTATAGGTAGGAAATTGTGAATGAATCTGTTGTGGAGAGATGTATGGAGTACGTGCTGTTTTTCAGTGGTACAGGTCTGCTGTCTTTACCACACAGGATGTGATTTTCCATGGAACGCTGTTGCCCAGTGTGAATTCCTCTTACCAGATCGATCATTCATAGCTGTGTTAATTCTGTCACTGTCAAATGTCAACTAAGGGATGTGTCACATGGTTTACACTTGGATCTTGATTATTCTTTTCACAGTCAATCAAAAACTTGCATTTTGTGAGAGAAGGTGAACTATGATGAAAGTGATTTTCCAATAATTTACATGAATTTGAAGTGACTAGGAGGTGAACAGTGAATATATCATTCTCGATTGACATGTCTAGGTGACCAATATATAATAGTGCACTGTGCATCAAGTTCGTGAACAGTTCTGAAGAAACTGATGGCAGGCTAGAAGCGCAGGGCTTTTAGCATTATGTTGTCAACCCAGATATTGTTTCCTAGGCAGAGTCAAAACTCTTGGATGATGTGTTGATTGATTAAATGTTTATTTTGCGAAACTACATGCAACCCAGTCCTTTCCATTTCAGTGTTTGTTTTTCATCTGTATGTATACATAAACATATTACTGATATAAAGGGATTGTGGTATACACTCAGAAATACATGTTGGTTGATGTAAATTAACTATTATAGTCACATGTAAAAGTGGGTAGATGTAAAGAGACTTACATACACGGATGAGATGCTCCAAGGCTACATGTACAGGTTATGTTCCGAGCAAAACAAAGTTTCTTTAACAAACCAATGATTTCATCACTGTCCCTTAAACGCTGATTAAAAATGTGCTGTCTTGCAAATCTGCCCTTTTTCCTCCATTACCTGTACCTGACTTACATATTGCTTTTTAATAAGATTGCATGCCCCTGAACTGAGACAACACTCATGTCAAAGCAGGCAATACACAGCTTCCCTGTTTATTCAGTTTTGGCTGATCAGGAATTCTGTTACACAAGAAATGTCTGTCATTAAGCTCTAGTCAGGGGCAGTCTTAGCGTCTTTGAGACATCCTATCATTATGAAATTATCATTGGAGAGATAGGGAAAATAGGAAAAAACTGGAAATGAGACACCCAGGGTTCAAACTTGGCCAAATTTAGTGACACCTGTATGGAGGTACACAGTGTGCACTGATAATATCCTGAGTGGTACGTTTCTTCATGCAGAACTTATAGTACTGGTAGATGACTACAATGGAGCATCATGAAGCATGCTACAGTATGGAGGAATGAAGTCCATTTTGACTCCTGAATCTCCTCAAACGATGCTTGTCCTGCTGTTTGCGGGATTGAACGCTCATATTTACAGTACGTACATGGGTAGTGATAAAAGAGTTATTTCCCTTGAATATTGATCATGTAAGAGTTTTGGTTATAAGAAGTAATGTATAGTACATTTTGGGCAGCTAATCAACCAGTATTAGTCCAGATCAGTTTGGCAAGCCTTGCTAAAGGCAGTGCTTGCATCTTGATAAAACGTGTGTGAAATAACAGACCAGTGAATATGGAATATGGTGAATATTCGTAAATTATGTTTTAGATATAACGTCATATGATGGCGTGATTTATGAGGCTAGCTATGAAAATAATTAAATAGGTTCATGATGTTCTGTGAACGTGAGCTTAAATCTGAAGGATGGCCCACCCTGGGTTGTGAAATCTGAGTCAAAAGGATGACTCCCCCTTCATGAAAATGTCTTGAAAGATAGCATTATCTATCAACAAAAAGTGTAAAGGATGGTTGACATATAGTTAATGGTTGCTGCAAATCTTGTCCACAGGATGTGGTATCCTGAGTTCATTGGTTTCCCTCTTTGCTCTTACTATATGGAGATTCTCCTGCAATGAAGCTGCAGTACAAACAGGCCCCTACAATCCAGCAAAGTACATGAGCTATTCCATAATTCCATACGGAAATTGTCACATGGGCTGATAGCTATGAGCCTATCCCCAGCTCAAGTTACCTTATGTGCAGTACTTCTGTGATATGAACGAAAAGAAAAACAGAAAAAAAAAAACTTGTGGTACTGGTACAATGAGAAGTCTTTATTCCCCAGTGAGTGTGATATACAACTATGCTATGACCCAAGACAGCTATTCTATGACCAAAGCAGGTCAGTATACGGACATCATAATACATGAAATCAAACTTTGATATTTATAGTACTCCACAAATGATGACCACTATGATGATACCACAGGAATCTGTTGAAATTAGCACCATGTACACAAAGCTGATGAGATATTTCTGAAAATAATGCATTGTTACAAGTCCTGCATCAATGCATACATCAATACTGTATTGTTGACTAAATTGTTCGTCGTACGTGGAAATGTCCACCAGCAACCTGCGGATGGTTGTGGGTTTCCTCCAGGCTCTGTGCAGTTTCCTCCCACTTCAACACTGGCCGTCATTGTATAAGTGAAATATTCTTGAGTACGTAAAATACCAATGAAATAAATAAATGAATAAATTGTTTGAACTGATATCAGTATTTTGCATACTTCAAATTCAAATGTTTTTCATCATAAGCCATATAACATGTAAAGTAGAAATACACTGGGATATATCTCTTGCGATACAGTTTTGGTTTCATGTCATTGTAATGTTGGTTATCATCATGCCCAAGACTTTTACGGGTGGAGGAACTGAAGTGCAAGGTAAAACCCCCCAACCTTTGACAAATTGTTAATGAACTTTCCCACAAATCAGCACAACATATTCGTGGAAGTGGTTAATGTCAACCATTTATTGTTACCAAGAACTCACTTACAGGGATTGCAGGGAAATCTACAAATTCCATATCCAGATTTGAACCTGTGAATTGTGCATCCCAGCTATTAACAGACAAGCACATCCATCCATGGCCCGCTCCTGCTGTAAGATATAGAATTAGACAGTTCCTTTGTCACTGTTGTTGTGTTCGACCACAAGGAATCAAATAAATACAATGTTTGATACATTAAAAGAATAGAACACATTTATACAACATATACCTTAATAGAAAGAGCTCTACTTATGGTTAAATAAAAAAATCTCAATTTTCTGGGCGAAGTGCTTGTTATTTGAGTATTTAATAGTTAAACATTCAAGACTGAGAAGCCTTTTTAGGTCGCCATGTTAACAGATTGCTTACTTCACTGTGCTTAGCTTTGCAAAGTAGCTCTACTGTCTTGAAGGTAAAAGAAAATCATTTAGATAACGTAGTGGAGGGCTTCAGTGGGGACCCCAGCTCTCGTTCTGATGACGGTGAATGTAACTTTGGCTTACAAGGCTGCCAGTTTGAATTGCAGAGGAGTGTGGCTGAGAGCAGTAGTTCGACCGACCATGCGTCAAGCTCAAGGAGTGGGAACTGAGATTTCTGGCTTTGACGGGCAATCTGTGAAAGGACAGGTTGCGCTCTCTGCCTTCAGGACATCGCAATTCAGACATATTTTGGCAGCCTACAGCCACGCATGTAGGCATGATGTGGCCCTCTAGTACATCTCACACTCTTCCTTTTCAGAGTTGGCTTTAACAGAACGTAAAATCCACGTTTATCATGATGTACGAACATATTTAGCTGAGAAATGCACGTAGGAGTAAAACCTTAAGCACATTCACGTCACAATGAATATTCAAGAGGAGGAAAGGAGGATTTTCATTGGACAAGCCTAAATAGGTGAATTTTGTAAAAAATGATGATGTTTAAAACAGATTGTTTTAGGAAACCTTTAATAAATGTAAAAAAAAATAGTATTCCACACAGTTTGTATAGCTCTTTCATTTAAGGTGTAGGTTGTATAAATGTGTTCTTTTCTTTTAATACCAGAATTTGTATTTTTTTTTTATCAAAATGGCGATATATACAAATCATAGTCCAGTATGAAGTTCAGTTCATTTCTATGCTGTCATATCTTTTTCTAACATATTATATACGGTTTTCTCCGTACCATGACCTAATGTTGCCAGTGTTACAAGCATGTATATGTACTTTCATCACTGCTAAGTGTTAACCTTGGTTTATGTTCTCACCATGGTTATTTGTTCTCACTCTTTCACTATTTGTTCTCATCTCTCTGTTTCTTTGCCCGTTTTATCATAATCCAGAAGAATAAAGATGGCAGAAGAGTTCTGATATATATGGCCAGCTTATGTGTTATGGATGATAGCACGACATCCTGATGTCTGTAGGCGACGGCCTGTAACACAGCCTGGGCTGCTTCCTGAGGGCTCATCCCAGAGGCCGTGGTCTTGTCCATCACTGGAAACAAAACAGGGATGTGTAATGTAAATTCTTCCCAGGTACAAACACTATATAGATGATGCCACTAATATCACCTAACATGTAATACATAAATGCATAAGTCTGCTGTTTTTTTTCTTCTTTTTCTCCATTTTAACTTTGTTTATATATACAGAGTTCAAACATGTATAATATTTGCCCATGCCCTGTCATGTTCATGTATTCACCTCTCAGTTCTGACTGACCACATTGCTTCGACTGTCGGCTACTGAGTTTTGAAAAACATACTTCACATTTAGGCTATGTTATAACACTGTACAAGTTTTGACTGGCTACAGTGTTTAGATTGTCTACTACTTAGTTTTGATAGACCTAAATGTTTAGGCAATGTTATACCACACAGGTCTGACTGACAATAGTGTTTTGGCTGTGTTATGCTACTGAGTTTTGACTGACAATAGTGTTTAGGCTGTGTTATACTACTGAATTTTGACAGACTATAGTGTTTAGACTATTAGACTACAGAGTTTGGACTCATCATGTTGTTTAGACTGTTATATGACTGAGTTTTGAAAGACATAGGTGTTTGGACTGTGTTATACCACTGAGTTTAGGCAGTCATAAGTGATTAGATTGTTATAATGTGCATAGTTTTCCTTACCTCCATGTAAAGAGCCATCTCCCGTGACCGCGTTGTGGGACAGGTTAGTGTTGATGTAGCCTGGGCTGATCGTACATACATCAATACCTTTGTCGGCTGTCTCTGCACGCAGGCAGTCTGAGAAAGCCTGGAGCGCATGCTTCGAGGAAGAGTCTGCAGAAAGCACCACGGAAAACTGTGCAGACTAACTGTTAATGTAACACATTATAAGTAAACTATCCCCTCACACTCACATGTAAACATGTCTCATTTTCATTGTGAATATACGAGCAAATAACAAGGGAGATAATGCCAGTAAGACTGGAACAAGGGACATAATTTAGGCTTTCTGCCCTATGCACAAAATTCCCATAACTGTGGAAGATGAGTACAACTCACTTTTACGAATCCAACAAGGCTAAAGCTACAGTAGGCGATATGATGAAGTTTGACTCACATGCCGATCTGTAGGGAATGGAAACTTTTCCCTGCATACTGCTGATGAAAACTATTGTCCCTGCCTTCTGCATGACCATGATTGGTAGGACTTCTGCAACGACAATTACCACAAACGTCATCAAGAAATACACAAAATCTAAAGGTAGCACACTGCAATATACACAGCCCATATATAAAACTGATGCACATATCGCAAAACAACAATAACTTATATAAATCAGAGTAGCTTATATAAAACCCTGCTTCTGACTTGGACTCTCTATTCACAGTCATCTTATGCTCTCATCTCCAAACAATGACCCTGTGAGTTACCATACAGTATCACAGGCTGCCCACATGTATCATGAAGCAGATTCAAATACTGCAGGGGACCTCCGTGGCCAAGGAAGTTACAGCTCTGTTGCAGCATAATGATCTTGGTGCCTCTCACCAATGCAGTCACTGTGAGATCAATGTGGGATGATCTGCCAGCTACCTGCCGATGGTCGTGGGTTACCTCGGGCCCTGCCAGGTTTCCTCCCACAATAATGCTGGCCGCCTTTGTATAAGTGAAATATTCTTCAACACAATGTTATACACCAATCAAATAAATAAATCAATCTATCAAATGTTGTATTTCATTCATATAGTACTAAGCATTAAAAGTAGCTCAATCAGTTGTGCTCAAGGTCTAGTTTTCATGTTGTGATTCAATGCAGAGCAGTGCAGAGTTTTATACAAGTAATGGCTGATTTTATTATGGTAATACAGAATTATTTTTGACTGGCTATGCCTAGCATAAGCTGAATTTTAGGTATCGTGGATTTATTCAACTGAGATGAAAGCTGCTGAGTTTACCCCTGTAAGCCCTATCTCCACTGTCAGCCAATCAGCGTGGATTCTGTCTCCCCTTAAGCTGTTGATGTAGACATCTGAGCCTAATATATATATATATATATATACCATATGAATATATACAAAGCTGCTATCAGCTACCTTTAGTAAGAGCAATCTGGCCAAAGAAATTAACCTCCATCAGTTTTCGGTAGACATCAGTATTTGTGTGTTCTATTTCCCCTCTGTAGCTGATGCCCGCATTGTTGATGAGGATATCCAGCGCACCGTGTATGGCTACCACTGATGCAACTTTCTTCTGGAGTGATGAGGTGTCTGTGATGTCTAGAACTGCTAACTCTGGCGGATGAACCTTACAGAGGAGAAGAAAGTAGCAACAATGTACACTGATACTTTATGGAGCATCACAGATGTGTGGATATATGTATGCATACATAACAAAATACATGTGGCTGATTTGTGTTTTAAATATATTAAACTCAAATATGTGACAACTGTCAGGTTTATTATTTATTACAACTTAATGGATGAGAAAGTATTTGGAGTTTAGAAGACACCTTTGCAGCTCAAAAAAGCAGATAAATTGCGAGCCTACTCACTTTAAAGCCTTAGCGAATCTAACAGGGGTTCCTGGAAGTGGCAAAATTCTGACTACACTCACAATAGTCCTAATATGATTGCGCACATACTTGGTTCTAAAGTACAGGTAGGCCTCTCGATACTGAAATTATTATTAGGGGAAAAATATATTTTGCACACTGATACTACAGTGAAAAAGGATCTAATATTACTACGTGTACCTGTACCTTGTCATTCTTTACAGCGGTTCTGGTGAGCAAGTCATCTTTAACACGCTGTAATTCCTTCTCCCGCCTTCCTGCTAGGATCAACTTGCAGCCTGCTCTATAGAAAGCATGAGCACAGGCTGAAATAAACATACGCTAGCTTTATAACAGATGTGAATACACTCACACTGTCATTCATGAAACATTTCAGCAGTCACTTTCATCCCCAGGATAATAATCTATAAAAATTACAAGCTGTATTTAACACTCTTTAAGTATCCTTAAGATACGAACAAAGGAAGACTTTATCTGCTATACTTCAATTCTGGAACCAGCACTTATTATTTAAATTATTCGCCTTTAATGTGTTTAACAGTTTTGGTCAGCTTTGGGGAGTATAGGACTGAATTTTAGTTGTAACTGGCTAGATGGTGCAGGTGTGAACAGTTGGTGGGGTTGTAGATTTTGGTGTCACATCAACTCTGTAGCGCTAGATTATGCAAGGCCTACCCTTAACATTAGCGAAGTATATACATGCCGTTTACGAATACACTACAAGTCTAAACGTAAAAATGTATATATTTGACTATATTTACGAGTATGTAATTACCTACCTTCCCCTAACCCTGAACTGGCGCCTGTGATGAGGACAACTTTGTTTTTCAGGGGCAACTTTTTTCTACCATAGAATCTGATCAACAAATAAACTATGGTACCTGGGAGCAGAAAGCTCCCAGCGATTTTCCACGCCAGATCCATGCAGATGAGTAATCTATGGTATACAGTGGTACTGCGAGTGTCGTAACTAGCTACACTGAGGAAATTTCACTGACAACCACCCGTCACTCGAGCATCTCACTTCTAACATCGTGTGTTCTTGAACTTAACGTCTTGATAACGTTCATCAAAACCATTAACTAGTTTCATGTCAGCAAAAGCAGTGCTGCAAATTTCTCTTCCACAGACGTAAACTACGCGAATCAACACATTCAATAACAGCTGACACTATCATGTAAATTCAGGAATTGAAATCTTTATGGAGACGGACTATTGGATAAGTACGCCTGAGAGTGAACTTTCGTTACATGTGTATAACACCTACATTAACTCTGCGTGTGGACTGCGGATACGATATTCACACTGAATGTGCATATCACTGGCACGTTTTGACATTGTTGCCATCTGGTCTATTGTTGATTGAGTGTATGGTCCTGCATGTAGGCGTGGGGGCCTCCGTGGCTCAATCAGTTAGCGCGCTATCGCAGCACAATGACCCGAAGCCTCCCACCAATGCGGTCGCTGCTTCCTCTCCGGCCGTACATGAGAAGGGAGGCCTGCAACTTGCTGATGGTCTTGGGTTTCCCCCTGGCTCTGCCCGGTTTCCTCCCACCATAATGCTGGCCGCCGTCGTATAAGTGAAATATTCTTGAGTATGGGGTAAAACCAATGAAATAAATAAATAAATACATGTATGCGTGGTAGGCCTAACCTGGACCCACTTTCTCAGCATTTCGTAAATTAATTTCTTGCGGGGAAGATCTGCCAGCAAGCTGCGGATGGTTGTGGATTTCCTCCTGGCTCTGTCCGGTTTCCTTCCACCATAATGGTGACCCTCGTCGTATAAGTGAAATATTTTTGAGTACGGCGTAAAATGTCAATCAAATAAATAAATAAATGAGACCGAATGGGTATGATAGCCTTCACTTGGCGACTAATTCACTGCCACCATTTTGTGAATGATTTGCAACAAACCACACACACAAATAACGGCCGTCATTTAAGTTTAGTATATATTGAGCAACCTAGTAACAAATCCGTTTATTTGGCGTTCTCTACGTAGAATGTTGATATTTACACAGAGACTTTTGGCCAACGGCCAAAATATGTACCAAATGAGGCACTCAATAGGTAAAAAGTATTACCATACAAATAGTAGAAATAATGTTCCCCTCACTTTCTCTTGCAAAATTTTGACAAAAAACTCCTAGCGCCTATACGGACTCAATGAAACCAGCAAACCGCAATGACGAGCTCCTTTCTTCACATTTTTGCCCCTTGTACTCGTTTTATATGATATTGTTGCCATCTGTGTGATATATGGTTAAAAAGGCGAAAACGGGGAAAAAGGAGCTGGTCAGTGGAATTATAGGCAAGTCTGTACATACGCTAGGGATCTTTTGTGCAACTGCGTGGCTTACGTTTGAAGGTAGGGCCCATATACAGATAAAAGACCTCAGAAGTTAGAAGATCGAAATTTTAGAACATAAAGCACGTTGTAATTCACACTTTTTTTCACCGCATCCGCAATTGGTACATGTAACAGTATTTAGCCTTATGGTTGGTCCAGTAAGCCTATCTTTTACTTGTATGATGTACCAAAAAGTATAATTTCTTTACCACTAAACATTTGGCATTTACAGCCTACATGTAATTGTCTGCTTCTTTCAGAGTTAGCCTACACTTCAGCCGTTGTCTCGGGTATTATCTGTTCTCAAAGTGGAAATATTAATTATAGGCCTACTATTAAGATACCGGGTATAACATTTGTTGTAGACTAAATTTTGATAGTATGACATGCCAATATCTTCTAAATATTTCCCTAAACAAAAGGACGAAATGTGATATTTTTACCACGAATAAAAACATGCTATTTAACCAGCACCGACCACATGATCTTTCATGTGTGTACGTATGGGCCCACATTACATGCTGCATGTGGGCCTACATACGTGTTCAGTACCGGACCTTGAACTCGGTAGGTTAACTTGCATACTTGACAATGTACATGTAACAAAGACTATGGCAAAATAGTGCTCTTGTACATGATTTTGCACATCCAAGTTTCATACTCTCGAAGGACAAAAACAACAGGACAAAACGGCGACAAACTGATATCGGTTTGGTTTTATGCAATTTATTGCTGTCACTTACACTGTCTGGCGACCCACATCGCGCAGTTGTACATTGTTTCTGTTATTATTGTAATTCGATGTTTGTTGTGCATTGATGACTTTATCATGCGAGGCTGTTACTCAGGGCAAACTGCGTGTCTTTACTGACATATACACACCACACAACATGCAATCTTTTACTCTTGAAGCTCATTTCGGGTAATTCATTATCACCCCATGACCAGTCATCACGCCAGCTTGAAAGTTTCTTCCATATATTTATTGATTGATTTAAGCCTAACAAAGCCAAGTTGATCCAGATGTATAGCGTTTACAAGAGAATGATAAATAAGTTTTTGAATTTAGGGGGTAGTACATGCACCTTAAATAAATATAATTAAAAGAAAGGAAACCAGTTTATGTTGAACACTGAAAACTTGTAAAACATTCATTTTTTAGTATGTGGATAATAAATATGTTTATAGGATTTTCTGAGAAGGCAGATTTTGTATTCAAAGTCTTCATGACGAATTAACCTTGCAGTCGATCAGTGAGCAATAAGGGGTTTCGGATTCTTCCCCATAATCGGAATTTGGAGGCATATACTCCTTGGTTGTGCAAGAATAAAAGTAATGTATGCGAAATCAAAACTTGTTCAGAAAACACATAAGTTCTAATTTGGCATAAATAGATAAAATAAATAGATAAAATCCCTTCTATGCAATTTTTGCAATGTTATATAATTATAACACAATACATATGTATATAATTTATATACCATTCCATGATGAAGATGGGCATAAATTAGAGACGCACGCATCAGTGGTTAGGACAGATATGCACACACCACACTGATAGAGCAATAAGTCATCACGATATGGACTACGTATCAATCACGTGAGCGTCTCCGACCGCTAATTTTCACCCCACCCTCCCCACGCAGGGCACTGATTGCTAAGTTAAAAACAATGAAAGATGTAACAATGAAGTACAATGAAGTTACAAGCTCATGAATATATCTGTGATAGATTTGTTCCAGTGATATACAACATGACGAGAACATTACAGGTGACAACCGGTTCCGAGGGACGGCACTCGGTTTGCGTGGTAAAGGTATAGGCCCCGAAAACCCACGGGCGTGGCGCAGATGGACAGATAAGCAAAGCCAGCACGGATAGCGTTTAAATCACAGCCTCGGGTCTCGACTCAAACGATCTTAAAATCTTCAGAACCGGAGCATACAATCGACTTTGTCGGAACACACTATTCAGTCCTGCAACGCCTTAATTATTCAGACTGCTGACGCTTTCAGTGTAAGCAACATAATCACATATAAGTTAGAATCAAGATGTAGCCCAGCAATAGCGACAGTGTGGCTTTTATTCCAATGCGCTTACACTGCACTATAGCTGGCATAACCGATTCAAGAAAACCCATCATTGGTACGGTAAACTTTTGGCTGAAGAATTTTTTCACTGTGAATTATTTAGCTACATTTTAAGTTTTTTAGGTAGTGAATATCAACGGTTATTCCTCAATGTTGCATGTCCATCCCTCTCCCTCTGATTCAGGCGTGCTGTACAGCGGTGCCACACCGGCATGCTTCTCCAAGGAGAGTATCAGGTCCGCCCCGTCGGACAGCTCGAGTTTGCAGGTTGTTTGGCGGGAAGTCAACCACTCCACCTCTGTGCCAATTAACAGGGACGGTAAGTGCCATTGTATGCGATCGCTTGAATTATTAGAAGACTGAGGAAGGTGAATTAATATAACGGCATATAATTTATTTGCAGAGCTGCTAAACAGAATATTCCTTCACCATCGTGGCCACCGTCGTATAAGTGAAATATTCTCGAGTACGGCGTATAACACCAATCAAATAAATAAATAAATCTTTCACCATCGTTACATAACCTAAATAAGACGTCTCCATGGCTATACCAGACTAACAAGGAAATGTCGCTGCCATTGCTTCGTGAAATTCATTATGCAGTGCCACTGTCCAGACGACCATAAAGAGCATACAAAGGTTAATACAAAACTAATTGTTCTCGGATTTCTTTTCATTAACACCAGAGTTTTTATTGCCAGATTTCCCTCGTGGTGAAAGTCTGTTATACGCGCTTCTTTTGACGCTGTTATTCTGTGTTAACACTAACATGTTTAATGCCGGTATATATCATTGTCTTCATATATTCAATATGATACAATGTGCTTCTCTACCATGAATAGGTTGCCAGTCCAACGCTATGGAGATTAGACTTCCAGATAAGCCCTTTGTGAATTTACCACTCGATTAACCTAGAAGCTTGGACTTTCAATGGAAAAATGTGTGTGGACATTTCCCGTAAACTGCATGACAATTTTCAGCATTTTAGCTGTACTGGTCGAAGACCTGAAGAGCTGATAGACTAGTAAATTGTCCGTCGTCCGTCCGTCTGTCTGTTGGTCCAAAAACGCTACTCCTAGCTCCGACAGTTTTTGTCCTGTTTGAGCGAAACTTGGTTCAAGGGTAGAGTGCATCAAGATACATCATTCGTAGTATCGTACTATTGTCCATATGTTTGCGTGTTCATCGGGAATATGTTACCATTTTCAAAGCTTTGCTCGTCCTACGATTTTTGTCCGGATTCAATAAAACTTGGATTAAGTGTACACTACATCAAGATACATAATACGTTGTATCAATTTTCTAGTTCGATGATCGGTTGTCCATTTGTCTGTCCGTTCATCTAACATGTTAATATTTCTTTCAAAGCGCTACTAGTCCTACAACTTTTACATGATTTCCATGAAACTTGGTTCAAGAGTAGATAACTTCAAGATATATAATTCATAGCATCGATATTCAATTTCAGTGATCTATTGTTCCTCTATCTGCCCTTTCATCCACCATGTTAGCACTTTGTTAAACGATACTTCTAAATGTACAGTTTTTGTATGATTTCAAGGAAACTTGGTTTAAATGTAGATCAAGAATCATATTTTGTGGTATCAGTTTTCCATTTCGATGGTCCGTTGTATGTCTGTCTGTTCATCCCGTATGTTAACATATCTATGAAAACCCTACTTCTCGTACATGTTTTTACACATGTGCTGATATTGGCTAAAGAGTATTGTTGTAGCGGGCAGCGTCTGTTCAGCCGTCCATCCGTCTGTCCGTCTTGTAAACCTTCTATCTATCTATAAAACGATTTTGCCTATGTTCATTCAACTTACACCACACTTATATTTTGACATGAGGAAGAACCCTATTCACTTTTCAGCGACCTTGACTTTTCTCTTCAAGGTTATTGATGTCATTTATGTTAAGTCTTCTTACAAGTTTGTAAAAATGATATTTCTTGGTGTTTGTAATAAAAATTTACCAAACTTATATGATATGGAAATCTAAGGATGTGGATGAATCATGCTAAATTTCGACTTTACACACTGGTTTTTTTGTCAGTTCCCGGTAAACTCAGTATCTATTGAACAGACGAATTAAGATTCACCAAACTTATACCGCACTCATTCTTTGTTGTGAGGCAGAATCCTATTGATTTTTACTGGTCTTGTCTTATTTTTCCTGATTGTCCGTCCTTGGGTCTTTCAAAATGCCACCCGAAAAAGATCTACACATTATAACAAATCTCCGCTACATGTGCTTGACGGCGAGAGGATTTAAATAGATGGCATGGCAATTTTTTCCGATTTCAGTGCAAATCGGATAAAGATCAGGACACATAAATCGTAGTGTCGATTTTATATCTCTATGATTAGTTTTTTATGTATTATCTGTCTGTTCATATAGCATATTTTTTGGGGGAAAAACTTCGTAAAAATGAACTTAGGCTGAGTGAAAAGGCCATGGAAGACGGTATCTGAAAACACCTTCATTGAATGTTTTACATTTGTTTTTCACCAAAATAAATGCAGTCAAGTGCTTTGAATGTATGGGGAGTTTATGGATCATATTGACGACGTGGTTCGCCAGTGACGTCACTTTGACTTTTCTATGTTCCTAAAGCAGAAATTTAATGTCATATTAGGGTTTCCATACACATGCAGACATTACAGGAGTACTCTATGCAAGAACAATATTCAGAGCTGAACATAACGGTGTACAAAAAGTTGCGTGACGTCACTGGTAAACCACACTATCAATATGGGCCATAAAACTCACCATACTATCAAAATATTTGACTGGTTTATTTTGGTGGAAAAAAAAATCGAAAAAAATTCAGCTACAGTTGTTAATGGTCTTTCCACTCATCCAAAGTTCATTTTTACGAGGTCTTTCCCTTTAACATTTCTTTCAAAATGCTACTGCTGTTACAATTTTGTACAATTTCAAATAAAACTTAGTACAAGTGAGTCAAGGTACATATTCTCTTGTTCTTAGCCTGAACTTAAACGAAACAGGAGACATATCCTCTTGCTTTATCTTGAGCCGAACCAAGACAGGACGCACATCCTCTTGTCCTTAGTTTGAGCCTAACCGAGTCAGGATGCACATTCTCTTGCCTTTAGCCTGAGTCTAATCCAATCAGGAGTCACATCCTCTTGTCAGCATGAGCCTAACCGAGCCAGGGGTCCCATATCTGAGACATATTTTGCGACCACAGTAAGGACGCATCGCCAATTAACGGCCTAAATACGTCCACGTGACAAATTTGTCACCTTAGTCGGGATTTTGCTCTGTCGGTTAATGATAATTCTAAAATTCTTATGTATGTGCTGTAACTTGTGCATTCATAGGACCGCGTTGATAAAGATTTATAAATGTTTTAAATTAAAGTAATTTACATAACTGGTTTGCATTACATGATCTGAGGAGGCGGGTGTAGGGGGCCTGGTCACCGCCCTCCGTCACGCGCAACAGACCATGGTCATCTCAAAGGCCGAGGCTCTCCATCTTCCCAACTTGAAGATTGACCTGCGACCTTTCCGGTCACGAATTGGCAAAGACTTCTCTGTCCAGCTCAATCCGTCATCCGCCATCAACAGTCATGTGGTCAAAGATCAGCTATCTCCTGGGCAACGGCCAAACAAGCTTTTAAGGTCCTTGATGCGTGATCTTATTCATATCCTATTATCATTAGATCCAACAGAGCGTGACAAACTTAGGAGGGAGCTACAGCGCCAGCTCGTACACATGTGCGTCTTTTCGTTAACGGTGACCTGTGGAAACTACCTCCGGGTCAGCCCGGTTAGGTAATCGTTTCCAAGGCCCAGGGGGCATCTCATTCACATGTCTGGAGGCGGTTCGTCTTGCAGGTACAGCCTTGTATATGTCTCTCTGCGTCTAAACCCACAAAGGGCAGTAAACGGTGATTAGCTAAAGGGAAGTGTACATGTGAGAGCTATTGTGCACAGTGTGGCATCTGGGAGCACTTCTGTAAAAGTCTGTATTTTTTTAATTTGTTCACTGCCAAAGTTGACGCAATCTTATCATACTGAGCGTGCTTAAAATGTTTGCAATAAATCACCATAAACTCTGTTAGACACTATTCATTTATTTGAATAGACGAAGACGAAGGTAAATTCGGAAGTAATGACACTTGCTGAAATAGATCCATACCTGAATGGAAAGCATTTGAAAGCAGGGAAGCCCATGCCAACATTTATCCTGTCAAATTTTAATCAAAACCAACATAAAAAATGAAAACGCTGTATGAAAATCACATGAGCTGGACTTGAACTCACAGCGACCACATTGGTAGGAGGCTTGTTACTGGACACTTTCGTGTTGTTTTGTCACACCTTGGTTTACTCTTTCCATCTCCATGTTTCAAATTACTGGACAGCTGGTTACTGGAGGCTTTATGTTTTGTCACATCTAAGTTTACTCTCTCCCTCTCCATGTTTCAGATACTGGGCAGTTAGTTACTAAACGCTCTCGGTTTGTTTTGTCACATATTGGTTCACTCTGTTACCCTCTATGTTTCAGATACTGGACAATTAGTTCCTGAACGCTGCCGAATTGTTTTTCACATATTGGTTTGCTCTGTCTCTGTCCATGTTTCAGATAGTTACAGTTACTGGACGCTTTCGGGTTGTTTTGTCACATATAGATTCACTCTGTCCCTCTTCATATTTCAGATACTGGACAGCTGGTACTGGATGCTTTCAGGTTGTACTGTAAGTTAAACAGTTAAATAAATCCCTCATTCAAGTAAATTTAAAAGAGGCCGGATTTCACCAGTTAACTTGTAGCCATTCGCCAGCTAACAAACTGTCTTTGCTGCTCCAGAGTTTTCCTGACTATGCCGCAGTCTTCTGTATTATACAGTTCATTTTAATCTTCGTGTAAGATCACTACCATTTGAATTGAGCTTGTGAGTTTGGTACAAAGGTGTGTCAGGCATGTCAGTATATGTTATAGTGCCGGTGTATCTACGATGTCATCTGTCTTCTCCAGGATCTTTCAGCCTCACCTTATATGGTAACGAATTCCATCACTCACTTTGTATGTGTATTTCTCATTAATTTCACTTTCGTAGCAGTGTGAAGACGCAAGAGGCTGGATTACTGGATAAGTTTAGGAAGAAGTGGTGGGCCCTGTGCTGTATTTTTGGCCATCTCTCAGACAATATAGCCAGCAGTTCTTACCTATGTCTTATCGCGGAGATCATCGTGAACTACCGTCGTGATGTAACTCTTGCTTACCAGGAGGCATGATGGGGGCTGTAAACTCTGGAATTATTCCTTTTGTGAATTGTGTAAATCAACACTTCACTGATCAAGAGAACACTTAAAACCCTTCTCAAAGAACTCCAAAGTAGAGAACATACAATTTGGAAGAGCACAGACGAATAAAGATGTCCTTCACCGTCAAGGTGGCTTCCAGTGGGAGATAAGTTCAAATGTGGGTGATAAACATAGTTACTCTACTATCATTATTACGTGTTAATACCGGTTCACAAAGTGTGAAAAAGAGGTTAGGAATTTGAGTGACCCAAGCCATTCATACAACATGTTGCGTGATGGTTGTAATTTACATCTTGTCTGTGTGAATGACTACATAATCTGTTCGACTTTGTTTTAATACAGTTGTGTTAATAGGCTTCATTTTTTTGTCTTCTTTGTCTAGCAAAGGCGGAAAGGTCTTCCGTTATAACAAATTCTGTAGATTTGATTAAATCATATCAGTGAGGATTCTCCTTGTAGCCCACTGATCCAAACACCGTTATATTTACAGTGTTGATTATCAGAAACAGTGAGGATGATACAAGACACGATGCCCCATCCAACCTGCCACAGTATTCCAATACGGAGACTATCAGCATTTGATCAATTTCCCCATACCCAACACCAACTGGCTATATTCTTATATTGTATATTTTAAAGTGTTTTGAATTTACCCACTTTAAGGCACCCGAATTGAACAGACGGACATTCATGACCATTCATGACAAGAAAAAGTAAATTGCCTTTGGCTACATTTATTCACATTTTCCAAAAAAAAGAAAGATTTATTCATATCTTTTACCGACAGAGGCGTATGTAAGATATGTGAGTATCCAGTGAACAAGTGAATGCTAATAACAACATCTTTATTCTGGAGACACTTCTTTCATTGCATACATTGTGCGTGTTTCAGGAATGTGAGCTACTAGGATTATGCTGTTTGATTGGGTATTGAAAATTGGACTTTTCATGCCAGTTGTGCTGAATGGTTTAAGGAAACCTTTGCAGATCATCTCATTAAGTTATTCAACACTTTACTGCACATTTCGTTAGTTGCCCCAAAGAAGCCTTTATCGTGTACTGACTTCACTTTAATTCGCAACTGATATGATATTTCAACTTGAAGTATGCTTGCGGAAACTCTTTTCCCTTTTACGCAAGTTATGACCCAACTTTCAAGGTAGAGACAATGACCCCAGTTGTAAGGTAGATACAATGACTCCAATTGTAAGGTAGAAACAATGACCCCAATTGTAATACAGATACAATAACTATCATAAGGTTGAGACACTGACCCAAATTGTAAGGTAGATACACTGACGACAAGGAGTGGTTTGAGTCCGATGTAAGCCCTAATGGTGGCTGTACATCCTTTTTACAACACCCTCCCACAAGGCGCTAAAGAGGAATACCAAAATGGCGACTCCGGCAACCACTATGTAAATGATAAAGACGCCGCCTAGTTTGTTGAGTGCAAGCATTTTCTGTCTTGAACCGGAACTGGTTGGACAACTCACTTTGTCGTGTGTCCACTTCTTCCACCAAACATCGACCAGGCCTGCCTCAACAATCTTCATCATGCTGTAAGATCAGAAAAATAAGTTTAAAAGTAAACAGCGGATATTTGCGGATATAGCTGCGTACAGCCATAAATACGTCCTAAAAACCAGGCTGAAAATACATTCATTCATATTCTTGAAGTATTGCCAAAATCGCAAACAGAGAGCTATAATAAGTTATGCGCTTCTTCCTCACAACAAGAACCTGGACAATAGCAAACCTACTTGAAGTTGACTGCATCCAGATACGGGGCTCCTTTAGGTAGAATAAATGCGTAGGAGCCTTTGTTGAATCTCTCTTCCGCAACAACAAAGCGACCACATGAAATGGACGCTGTCCATTCCAAGCCCCGCGCGTCCGAGATGAAAGCATAAGGACCCGTTTGCACCAAATCTAGGGCCTCCACCTCTAACTCCACGACGGGTGTGCCTTGGGATTTCTGCCAGACTTGTTGATATGTGGAGATTTTAGAATCCTACGACAAAAAGGACAAGCCCATAAATGCCGTTTGAGTTCTATACCCTTCTTCTGTATATTAAAATCTCATGGTAGCAACGTATATTTGGTGATCTTTTCTCTGCGAGCAATACTTAACACGGTGGTTGTACATGTACTACCTTTTACTCGTACCCGCAGAAGTGTCAACCGCACTTTTTTTTGATGCAACATTACTGGGTTTTAAAGGAGATGAGGCGGTAGGCGAAGATTTGGCCCATGGTTGGCCCATAAAAATTGTGAAGCAACCCAACACATCACGTATGTAATGCTTCATTGCATCTGAAGGAACTGTGCTCATTGCATACCAGGGGCCTGTTTCACAAAGCGATTTTGGGCTTTGGACTAAAATTGTAATCCAAATTAAATTGTGAAATACAAATTTGATCGCTGATTCTATGTTGCCATAGGGCGCTTTTAGCCAATTTTGAGCATCTAGCATCAAACACTTTGTTTTCTAAGAATGACTGAAGTTTTGGTCTTTACCTCAAAATCGCTTTGTAAAACAGGCCACTAATAACTAGGCTAGTGAGCAGTATAAAGGCGACCTTCTGCCAGAAGCACTACTATGGTGAATACACAATTGATTAATGGCAGTTGTCAAAAACAGATTGTGACAGCGAGGGGCCAAACCTCCATGTTACCGTCGGTTGTCATATACAAATTTACAACATGAAAAGCAGATGCAAAAACTCTCGTGTGAATTCAGTGAACTGTTTTACCCTAAAAAGGCTGTAGGTGTTACTCCCGGCTGCCAACAAAGGCTTGACGTCTGACTGCGCGAGGAGATCGGAGAGGCTCCCTATGTGGGGTGGCGTGGAGGTGACCGTGAGGAAAGCGACTAGTACAGCCGTGTACATAGAGACCACTAGGGTGGAGAATACCCACCAGATCCCCAGGATGTAACGACCCGACACAGAAGCCGGGTGGCAGATTGGACCTGTGGTACACATCCAGGAATACAGATCAGAACACAGAAACAATGGAGAATATGGGACACATTTTCTGGCAAATCTCAGGGATTACAAAGACAAGCAATTACAAAACCAAGATCAGTCATGATGGTTGTTTCGTGAGTAGCTTTCCTTTCATTTCAGCTGATTCGGTTTGATCAATCTTCTAGCCATCTTATTTTCGAACCTTAAATATTCGCAACGATTATTGGGTATATTTAGGAGCAGAGGGGATTAAAATGGGATTTGGTCAATTTCTAATGGTGTTTGTATCAATGGAGTTAAAATCCACATAATAGCATGCAGAGCTGTAGTTTCACTTACCTTGGTCAACCAGAGAACTATAGACAGACCAAATGTTCTGCCAGATGCTTTCTTCATAAAAAGACAGGACCGGGTTTTGTTTTCCTGCCCGAGAGGGGGAGCACCGATTGATTAAGGCACATGAAAACCCTACAACAACAACGGCCGCCGCTATCGAAGACCATGTCTCTACTGCAAAAGGTTTGAAGACCTGATATAAATTATCGGACTCGGCGTTAATCTTTCTGCTAATGATAGACGAGCTTATCTCCATGTAGGATTTGGAAAAGTCCACGACGCTGGCCCTATCCGCGGTCACTGTGAATGGTCCAGCTGCCATGAACACTTCCTGCAACACAGTTATAAACCAACCATGAAGGCAATATTACTAAGGCAGAAGAGAAAACAACTTGATTTAGAGGACTCGAAACAACGTTCCTCTTTGATATTTGAAGTGAGTTATCCAGTTTCATCTCAACAGACATGAGCACTGTGATTGTCCTTACCCCTCTGGTCACCATGCCAACCATACCATTCCAGGACGCGTTGCCGGGTGGTCCGTCAAGGGCACCGTACTGATTGTCCGGGGGTTCCATAATCCGATAACTGCAACAGGCTGCCAGTGCGGTTTGAGCTGGTTATGTGGTTGGAGGGATAGGATTGCAGAGTTGGACATGTTTGACAGATTTACATGGATGCTCACATCATTAGATGTTCACTATATACCATAATATTCTTACACGAACCTGTATGCTTGGATTTTACGTCGTACCTACTCAACAGTTTTTTCAGTTATACGAGAGCGAGAAGTGTTTAGAATGTTCGTATATATTCTGTGTTTTTTGTGACAGGGAGAGTCAATGCCGCCAAGGTTCTACCGCCACTGGAACGCCATGCCAAGACAGACAGGACACCTCACTCGTTTTCATTACAATGACAATGGGCCAACTAGTCTTGTTTTCATTCCCTAACCTATCACCGCTGAGCGACAAGCGATTCAGCAACAAGTACCATTTATAAAGCCTTGGGTGTGACCCAAATCGGTATTGATCCTGCATCTCCCGACCTCGAGGCAGACGTTGTAACCACTTTTCCATCAAGGCATTCTGCACAGGAAAGTGTAGATGGTTATGAAAGTGTACACAAATATCACATTTTGAAATCACAGAGACTCAAATCTATTTCACAATCTCTTACCTGAAATTAAGCCTTTTGGCCAACTCGTCCAGGATGTCCAGACAGAACCCCCTGTGTACTGAGCGATTTGCACTCACATCGGCCATATAAAACGGTTCGTGCTGTAACATTATGTAATCACAATGAGTGCTCAAGTGTACAGAGAAGTAGAGAGGTTTTGTTTTAGATTTCTGTCAGTTGTAATTGTTCCTTCTTGTGGACCACTTCATCTAGATAAGAATGCCTACTTTAAAAATATCCCGAACTAATTATGCTACTGCTACACCCAACTCGCAAATCCCATTGCTCTGTATTTTACGGTGATATCGAATTGTTCACTATTTCATTGATGTTTAAGATTGTTTCTCTTACAGCGCATGGAGCGTATGGCTTAGGCCTGCAGGTACTGAAATATTGAAAATACTTGCTAATACAAACCATAAGTGCCGCGACTGGTATCTCCTGGCCTCCAAAATCCACAAACTTGTTGAGAAAGAATTGTCTGCGCAGTGAAATGCCCTCGCGACGTGTCCAGTCTCCAACATGATATAACGAATGGCTGGTTTGTTTGGATGTGCTGAGCAGGCTATACTTTGTGGATCGTTGGTTTCCGCTGGCGTCGAATCCACTGACCACGCCATATCCATCCTGTATTCTCTGCGTACATACGGAGAGGTACTTCTTTCCCAACGTAAACTTTGGACACGCGTAAATGTTACGTTACACATCTTATATCGCGATGAGATGGGTTAACCTCGAGGCATTGAGGCGGCCACAAAGTATATGGAAATGCCACACATGGTATAGCCACATATGGTCAGCTTCACCTACATTTTTACTAAGCCTTTGTAGGATATGAAATAATCGTGTTAATACATTAATGCTAAGTATCTAACTTCAATTTAAGCAGTATTTCAATACATAAAAATATCAAAATTTTACATAATGGTGTTGCTAGTTGCAAAGCGAAACCGCAACACAGTTACGCGCATGCAGACATGTGGTCATAGTTGTTCAAGTTAAGCACAGTTTGCAATTCATTTATGATTGTAGTCACTGTTAGAGTGCGAGTCAATTTGTGGGAAACAAATATTTCGTTATCGTTGGCTTTTTAAAAATTATTAAAATTACACCATATGAGACTGAAACCTGAACATAATAACACTCTTTAACAAGACACACCATGGTGTTTTCATTTCATACACTTTGTGGCCGCCTCACTGCCTCGAGGTACTTGCATATGATCGCGGTATAAATTGCCACATTTTAAATCGAACCAAAACATGAACGCCAACGGTAAATTTTCATTCCCCGTCCGCCATCATTAAGAAATAAAGACCACAAAGCAAAAGGGAGACTACTCTGGCGATGGTGTTTCTAGGATGATGGCGGACACTGCGCAAAAAAATTTATCACTTGTCCTGGATCTGTGCTGGCTGTCTTATTTATGTGAGTCGACCGCCTTCGTTATGCCATAGACTAACGAAGTAACCGTTATGTATCGGCTGTCTTCGCTATGTGACTCTTTTTGTTATGTATCGCCCATCTTCCCTACGTAGCCTAGCAACCCTTTTAACTAGAGCCCAAAGTATCTACAATCTTCGTTAAGCCTTTCTATAGGCCGTCTTCGCTATGCCTATGTATCGGCCGTCTTACGTACATACCAGCCGTGTTAGGTACTGTATGTGTAAGCGGTCTTTACTATGTGCAAGTCGTCTTAGTTATGTGTCCGGCTGTATTTGTTATTTGCCAAAGCTGTTTACTCCGATACTCCGGTTTCCTCCACCCATTAATTTGGCTGGCGTCGTATGGAGGAGGAATTGTTGAGTACGCCGTTAAAACCCAATAAACTATATCATAAAAGCAGTTCAATTTTAATTTCAACTGTTCAGATTTGGATGACTTTTGAACAGCATTGTCTTTTCTGAATGGTTTCTGAAAAGTGTATGTAGTTGCATCAAAGTAGACGATGTTTTCTAGAAAAGCGGCAGGATATCAAGCTACAGTTGGCTGTACCCTCTAGTTCTCCGTCATACTTTGTTTTCTGTCCAGTTTACCTTATGTAGCTGTTCCACCATACAAGCCGCCCAGTGATCCTCTGGAATCCCTGAATTTACAGATGATGGCGAGCTGATAACGGATGACGCCCTGTACAGTAAACTTACAGCCTCCAATATTTTGACGTCTAACACCTGTGAAGGTTTGTACCACGTATTTAGGACACCTGTCGTTTTCATGTCATTTAGCTGACACGCTCAACAACGGAAGGGAATATTTTGTCAGTAATATACAAATGACATGTGAAACGTGTTTAGTTATGGTTACTTAATTTTACCTGCTTACGTCTTTTCAAATAATACGCAGATACAAAGAAAATATTGGAACCAAATATTTATAGGCCTTCCGTTCAGTCCACTTTGTCTCATTCTGTACCAGCTTTTTTTTTAAAGATAACCCTTAAAAGGAAAAAATAAACTCTTAGATCATTTATGCTGGAAATATAAATCGGATGTATATAAACACTCTTTCAAGAAGATTTTCTTGCGATTGCTTGTTAAGAAACTAGAAGAAACCAGTTGAAAGGTAGATAACAAGGAAAGGCTGTGCATCTGACGGACTAACAATATTGTGAACTTTTTAGAACGGTAACAAATAGTGAATACGATCAACAGAAACCTTAAACATATTTTTGTGTTTGAGAGCCAACATCGTGGGGAGGGGGGGGGTTGCTTTTCTTTTAAGGATGTCAAATAAGTATACTTTGAATGTCAGAATTTAGTAGATGATTTAGTAGATCTCTGAGAATACTCACTGTATTGTTGGGGTAGCGTGAAGACAGCTTGTGGAGGTTGGAATGGCGACCACAGCAGGCAGTGAATGGTTCCCAATGATGCATCACTACCAGGGCGTTACCCAAAGACAGCGGCTTGAACACATGTTCATGTCTCTCCAGAAATGCGTCGCCAGTGAAAAAGATCCAAAAGTAGTTCGAAGTCATCATATCCAAAGATTCTGCCTGAATAGGAACTACTATTTTGTCATGTTCTGCATATAGACTTAAATTCAATATAAGGCTATATCCAGAAATATTCAAATACTGTATTATAATTCCTCATAACAAAGCAATTCCTTCCTGGTGTTTTACAAATAAACTTACTGCATTCATTGCGATATTTCTAAAAGGTATTCCAAGTATTCATGTGCCTGACTTATAGTAAACATAGTAATACATCTACAAATATTCAAATTTATTACCCAAATTGCAGAGAATACAACAATTTGTCTGTGATGTTTCACATATAATCTTACAGCAAACATTGCGATATTTTAAACCTGTTGACATTCTTTTTCTTTTTTTAGACAGCTCCAGAGAATTACCAAAACACATTAAAATAAATAAATGGTCGATAAATGCTTAAAGTTGCAATACTAAATAAAGACACTTAAGAATTTAAATGAAAACAGGTCTAATTTCTCTTCTTTTACCTGTCCTATTACACGTTTCAATGTGTTCAACTCCGCCAAGACAACCAGACATTTGCTTCCTTTCATCTGTGCTAGGGTCAACATTTGTCTGAGCTGCTGTTCGTGGGCATAGCGATCAATCGACAGCAGTCTGGCCTCCACATATAGACTCGTGAGGTGAAGTAGCCAGTCTTGTAGTCCTGAGACATCTAAATGTCAAAACGTCAGAAGCTAATAAACAAATACACACTGTCCTATAATTTACGTATAATAGGTCGCGATTACTTAAAGCACCATGAAGAATCCGTTATGAGGCACACGCAGTTTGAAGAGTGCTTTATGACTCAAGTGACTGGCTGAAGTATCACGAGGACATGTTAAAAGCTTGTTAAAAAGTCGAACAAAAGTCACCTCGTTGGGCCTTGTACCACAACAATACCCGGATAGATTGATGGGTTATAAACGGCTTAACGCATGAGTTCTAGTGGGCTTTAAAGACTGTCAGTTTAAGGATATCACTTTGAGCAGTTCTTCTTCACAGTCGTAATCATAATGACAACAGGTATATGTACACGTCGTCGGAAAGAACACTTAAACAGGTATCCGATTGATTATATGTTGTTGACCTATTGGGTTGTTGAATATTACGTAATTTTTTTAAAATGGGAAACTCCATAAAGAAGCAACTTACACGTGATATCAAGTAACGACACCTCGCAAGTTCTGATGTTCATAAAAAATGGATGAATAATAATATGACTGTATGTTCAATAAGAAGCGCTAATAATATATAATATCTCAAAAACTGTTTTCGTAAAAACAGAATAGAACGTCAGAAAAATAGCATAAATTGCTTGTCTCCTACGGTTACTGATGACTGAAGGCTTTCTTTGTGTCATAACTCCTGCATAGTGCTGTTTAGAACGACAAACAGCATTCGTGGGTAATTATTGGGATATCTAAAATTGCAAAATGAAAACAGGTGGCTGGCATGGACACTACAATGTTGAATAAACCGAAAACACAGGGTAAGAAAATAACTGAATTCGATTTCACCACAAATGTGAATTTGAATTTTAGACAACTGCATTTTAGTACATTTTTTGATTTATTGCAACTTGATGTTGCTGAGAACTACACGTGAATGTGCTTGTGTCGTTTGTTTTAGAATTACACTTTTCTGTGCGGTTTTTCATGAATTTAAGTGAGCCTTGCTTGAATTCGGAACAATCTTTCTTTTGCCTTTAGGTAAACCTAAACTTCCTTAAAGTTGTTGAGGTGGAATAGTTTCAGTTAGTAAGTCTTGTTCGCTAGTGACTAATACTGGATAATTTTCTCATGGTGAGACGATGAACCTATAGACAATCCTTTATACCTTGACCCAGTTTGTGCTTTGATTAAATTTTGACACTTCTGATGCCTTTTCCAATTCGTTAGGAACTCATGACTAACACAAATCTACAGTTTTGCCGTCGGTATGATCAAAGAATCCAATTTGTCGATCGTCGACTTTGACAAGTGTGTTCTCTGAGTTAACAGATGAATAAAATGCACTGAGTCGGGCAAAATGAAGAAACAAATGATGTGTGATATGTTGATCATATCGTGGCGGGAAATAGTTAGTCATATCGGGTACATGCTGAAACCACTCCCCTTGTACAATATGTTAGTCGTATCGTGTCGAAAAAATGAGGAAACCACGAAACTTGTGCAGTATGTTAGTCATATCGTGAAGGCAACAAGATGATACCAATGAAGACCGTCAAAAAGCTTAACGTTCTCGAAACCATCCACTATGAAATTATAATGGACTGTTGTCATCTATTCCAACATAATGCAGCTGCTCCACAGTTAGGTGTATGGTAATGTCGTCTACATATGAGATGCCAACATTGAGTCATTTTGTACATACGACCTTTAAATTCACGACTATACCCAGATTTTTTGAAGGATACAATCAATGGATGACTACAAAGAATTCATAAATGCAACCTGTTGGGCCTTCATGTTTGCGCTTGTAATCATAATGACAACAGGTACATGCACATGGAAAGAAGCTTGGATAGGTGCTTAGTTCATGATATGTCGTTGAACCACATGAATTAGGTTACTGTTTTATTACATGTGGCCCAGTTCATGCTGGATTTCTCTCCGGCTGCACGTGGAGAGGTCCGCCAGCAACGTGCGAATAGTCGGGGAGGCTGAAGTCAGAACCACTTACACGAATGTCAGATAACGTGCTTGCACGTTTTTCGCTGTTTGAATGTCGACTAAGGTGCTAGCATGTTTTTCGTTATTCCAGTGTCCAGTATCACGTTTTCATTATTCGGGTCCCATATAATTGACTGATTGATTGATCGACAGTTACAATGGAGGTGGCATATATTTCCTTATTCGGATCTCAACACTTTTACTTTATGTTAATGGAATACCGAATATACTGTTAGCACGTTTTTCGTTATTCAGATAATAAAAGGTAGGGATAAATAAATAAAAATAAAAGGAATGGAATCAGAATAAGAAAATGCGTGCCAGTTCCATTGCAGTCAATCAAAAAATCAATCAATCAATTATTTAGGACTCGAATAACGAAAAACGTGATAGCACTTTAATCGAATGTCCAATAACGAAAAACGTGTTAAAAGGATATTCGATATTCTAATAACAAAAATAAATGTCTTGAGATCCAAATGTGTAAATATGACCCAGCTCAATTGTAACTGTCAATCAATCAATCAGTCAATCAATCAATCAATCATTCGGGGCCCGAATAAAGAAAAGCATGCTAACACGTTATTCCACATTCGAATCACGAATAACGAAAAACGACAGTGATGATAATTTCAGTACGTTGGATGGTCGTGGGTTTCTCTCGGGCTCTACTTGGTTTCCTCCCACCATAATGTTGGCCGCCATCGTATAAGTGAACTATTCTTCACTACGGCGTAAAACACCAATCAAATAAATAAATAAATAAATAAATAAATAAATAAATAAATAAATAAATAAATATTACATATGATTTACCTGCATACGATATGAAGTATTGTGAGTAGCGTTGCCTCGTACGTTCTGATATTTATATAGCGAATAACATTAATCTAACTGTGGGAAAATGCGCATTTAAGGAGGGAAGAATATACAACATTCGAACTCGAAGACTATTCAAGATCAGAGCCAGAGCACAGTCCTGTTGCGAAAGTGCGATTCTTGCCAATAACATTTCTCTGTATAGAAGATTGATACTCCTGTAATCAGTAACGCTTCTACCCTTTATGTTTTTCATCATTTAAATAAATCCTTTCTGTAAAACAAAGATAGCAAGTTTTTTTTCTATGCTGTATATTCCACTGAAATGCAAAACGTATCAGAAATATAATTTACAGAGTGAGGGAGGAATAGACGTGTAGGAATCTGGGATCAATCAATTGGCCGAAGCAAACGGAAGTCTGTCTACAAACAAGTAACGGCGGAAATTGCTTGCCCCTCGTCAGTTTGCTTGATGGAAACACGACCCATGGGAAATTTCATCAAAAATCACATAAACGTGGAATTGACACCGAATTTTCTACCATGTGGCCAAGCCGGAACACAAAACAAAACGAGCTGTCTTTGTGTGGTCTGAAAAGCAACATAGGCCTATAACCTTAATAGGATTTGTGAGTGCATTTCTAGCAGTAAACATCTGCAAGGTCCCATCGCAAAAATTGTCTGTGGGAAATATGTAGAAACTGAAATTTGTGTACAAATCTTCAATCAGTAAAAAGGGATGAAAGACCAATTTCCGCGCACACGCTATTAACCCCACGAAGTAAAGCTAAAATATATACTTCCAAAATCTCGTCCAAATCAATAAATTTAGGAATTATATGAGCAACAACGAAAATACATGTTCAGTGTTGCACGCCTTCAAAGAATCCTTGTGCTCGGGTCTCATTCGAATCGATTTTTTTAGTTTGTTTGGATCATGGTTATCACACACAAATGACGTAATTGTTTGTATGTCATTATTTGTGATGAAGAACACAAATATGATGTCATTCATGAGCACTAATATTTCTGAGTTTCATGCATGCTTGGCTCTCGAAGCCTTGTTGATAGAACCGGGCGTCGATTGATCTTTTCTCCCCTAAACACTGCAAACAATATACAGCGTGAAATTTGCTATATCTTAGACATTTACCTAAAGATACTATACTCAAGATAAGTAATGCCCAGCCGAAGACGTAATCTGACTTTTAAAAATGTTGTAAGAATGAAAACAAATGCATAGATGTAGAATATCATTACACTTCAAACTTCCCTTCCCTCATTCTCAAGCGAGACATTAGTTACTTTTCGCTTATGACATATCCGGATGCTTAATTCTGTAGGTTTCGTGTCCAGAATTATTATGTACACTTCTGTTTGCATGTGTTGATACAATAGTGTCATTTACCGGCTGGTATATGGTGTACAGTGTTATTGAGAATGCTGGCATTTGCTTTCGTATTACACTTGTTCTCAATGGTGGTTCTTATCTGTGTGATGACACGGGAACACACGTAGTTGTGATACACATAGGCAAACCGGATTCATCTATACGTAACACATATACTTACAGAAGCTCTGATCCAAGAGAACTGTGACGCTTTTCCAGCCGTTCTCGCGGACGACAGCGTCCATCACAGCTGTCATGACGTCATTGCGCGTGGATGCCGTGGGTGAGGTATATATCGTGTGCAGATTCGGCCGCCCAAATTTACCCGCGTCTTCACCTACCGCCACGTGTGGTAGCTTGAGGGCCTCTGCCGCTTGAACCATTCTGTTCTGGAGGTGCGGGGAGAGGACGGACACCAACCCCTGTATTCCGTCTTTGGCCATCTCAGATACTATTAGAAAACAGGAAGCAAACATCAGATGTGGAAAATCTAATTGAATTGAAAAGATGATGAATAAAAAGTGTTAAATCCCCAGAGACGCCTGTTTTAAACCACAAACAACAGCGCTCATCTTGGTTAGCCGAACGCACCGTGACGTGAAGCAGGCCACACTTTATCTGATTTGGCAAAACGATCTCTGTTGTTAGATTCTTTCATGGCAGGATCTGATGGGAAAAGGGTCTAAACTGTATAAAAACGTATAAAAACAGTGTATGACGTAAGTGGTTTACAAGCACACACGCACCTAGAAGTGTGACGAAACACAGGATAGAACAAAGGAGCACATAAGTTTGGACCACTTTGTTAAGGCAAGAAGGAGTTTTACGAGTTTCCCATTGGTAGGGTCTAAATTAAGAAAAATTTCGAAACGCTGGTCTCATTGCGAGACCAAGTTTTAAATCGGTTTGGATAAGCTGTCTAACTAGACGTTCGTATCTGCAGAAACTTCGTGCCTCTTATGTTGGGATCTCGTGGATGAATCCCAAACCGCGTCATGTCAATGTCGTGTAATGATGAAAGCAATGCTGAAAATGATAACATACCCAGGCTAAACGCGTGTAAAATTAGGCACTAAAATGACACTTTTAAGCAATAAGTACTGAAAAAGCATTTCATTATTTTCATCTTAAGATATTATTTCAGTGTGATCTTATATGCCAATTTAACAAATTGTGACATAGAAATTTATACATGTACCAATGATGCTTACCATAAGTGAACACACTGTGGCTGTCGCTGGCATTCACTTGATGTATCATCAATATGGGTGGATTAGTTGGACAAATGCCAGTTTCCGATTGGAAATATTGCTCCAGGTTGCCCAGGATCATAGGTCCGTCCAGCCCAGCATCTATCACAATTCCTGTTTTGAGAATATGAAGATCAGCAATGACTGTCACCTACAAAATCCTTGTGCCCATTCCTGGGATACGATGAGAAAAGGACTTGCACTCATTTATCTTAATCCCATAGATCCTTGGTGACGACAGCGGTCAGCATTTCTGGTGGGATCATTTTCGTAGCCTTGCGTTCGTTGAAAACCATTTGTCTTCCGTTATTTGACGTACAGTCCATCAATATTGGTTTAATCCGGACAATCCCGTTATCTCTATCTATTAAACTAAATCTTTGCAATAAAATGGATTAAAATTATTAGATACATTTGGAGAGGTATATAGCGTAAATCAAAAACATGCTTACCAAAAGCTGTTTTTCTCTGACTAGCACCCACTTCACCGACAGCCAAAATTCCCCACGCGAATACCACTAGAAGAAAGTGCTCCTCCCTCCTCTGACCTTCCATGACAGCAACCAGCCAATGTTCAGTCAGCCAGTCCTGCTTCTAAATAATCACGCAGTATCTGTGTCATCTACAACTTTGCGGGGCGCAAAGCAGAAGATCGATGTTAAACACTTATACACCTCTGCTAATTCGGTTTAATACTTGAGTGGTTTAATTACCTTAACGGGGAAAGTTTTCAATCCGGGACAATAACCTACAGGTTTAGTATTGGAAAAGGCTAACACCTGTTAAAAGCGTGCTGTTTCCCACAAAATATCAACCGGCACAGCACCTTGTAGTCTAGTTAATGGGTACGGCGACGGCAAAGGACGTCGATATTTGTACAATGGCTCCTAACAACGTTAGTCCTCAACCCAAACATTTTGTGTAACTCTTATCAGTGATAAGTTTGCGTCCTCTGCCACACAGAAATAACTCATTCGGGCTTAAGAACTAAACTAAACAAATTCCACAAGTATGCCATGCTCTGGGAATATGGGTCTCATGGTTTACCTTAAATCCGAATGCTGAGATTCCAGCTGAAAGCCGCTGGAAGAAGCGATTCGAAACCTGAAAGGGTCGATCGCAAACTGTGATTGATCATAGAAAGCAGGATGGATGTTGGTCGCTGTGATTTAGGGGGGTTAAACTAAGAGACAGAATACTTAATGCCAAGCAAATCACCTGGGGTCGAGTCAATAACGATCGGTATCGACATGTGCCATTCTCGCTTCCGTCGGCAATCCACAGTTTAATGTATGGATGAACAAATTATGCCTTATGGGCTGTATTTATTAGTGGAACGTTTGCACGTTTTTGTTTAGATGAATAAATAATAAAGACTAGCTTTTAGTGAATGTCCTATAATGTGAGGATAATTATGCACCCACAGCCGGAATTAATAATTCACGCCAGAAAGATGTGAGTGCATGTAAAGTCTGAGCAATAAGCTAATTGTTTCCGATCGTCATGGTTTACAATGAAGTTTCAGCCCCAACCCATAAGTGCGTGCGGGTAATAAAATGACATTTAACGCCTTCATTACCCGAACAATATTGCCGCATGATCAAAACACTTTTAGTTAGGCTAAAATTTTAGAAAAAAAGAAAATGAACAACAACAACAACAACAACAAAAAAACAAAAAACAAAAACAAACAAAACAAAAACAAACACGATTTTCCTACAAAGAATTCCAGTTTTGTGTTTCAAAAATCAATACTGGCAGTGTCATCTGTCTAGTTATGATATTTGCAAATGTTCATTCAATCGTAACATTTCATTGTTTATATGTATCCACTGGCGTTTGTTGATTTCACCGTCATTTTAAGAACTGTTGATTATGCCGATTTAAATACTGCAAAAGAGTATATATTTTCAGTATTCAAAGGCACCATATTATAGCTCATCAGCCCAATGCAGTCAGAGACTCCCACTGATTTTCTCGACTTATGAGAGTAACTGGCATAAATTGTAGACGCTAGAGAATAACGAGTAAGATATTACAAACCGGATTAAAAGGAGAGCTGTATCTTTTGTGAGTGTATTTGAAGAATATGTATCGACGAAAGGTCTGGCTAAAGATTTTGGAATTGCCAGGGATATTTCCACGTTGCCTATTTAGCGGTGCATTGATCTAGTGAGGAAATGGTCAGCGGAACTGAATCTAGTACTCTAAAAAAAGACACAAGGCTCTGAAACCTGTACTTCGAAATGTTTGTTAAATGGAACCAGACAACTGTTGTATCGCTGAAATAAATCCCTGTAAGTCATAAACGTAACTTTGTCAGGGCGAATTCGTGGTTTAATATTTTATTCGTTCGCCGTTATGCGAAGCAGGCACTTTGTGCATGAATCTTTCTAATGTAAGCTCCCAAGAGCTGCTGTATTCGCCCCTGGTACAGCATTGGGTGACGAAGTTCCCCCCCTTGGATTGTTAATTACATTATAGTTGTTTCTGTTTAATTTGGTTTAGTGGCAATTGTAATATGTTTGAGGCTAAATGGAATATTTTTCATGTTCGGTTTTAAATACTTAACATGGAATTGTTTTCTAGTTAAGTTATTTAGAGTTGTCGATGTATCCATGAATGTAAGTAAGTTTGCGACAACAGTGTGCAATTAGTAGTATGATCCTAATGAATGGTTGTGTATTTGCAGATGTTTTGGCATAACGTCTGGTTTGTCTTATGTAACATATACAAGCATGTTCAGTATTACTCACGCAGCACCTTTTTGTCTGCCTGAAGTCAGTCGCATCATCGTCTCAGCACATCACCTCATCAACACACCATCGCAACACCTCATCACCGATCATATCAGTCGTGTCATGTACTGTGAAGTGTCACTAAAGACAACCACCAAGTTAACCACCTGTCATAAGCTTGAATAAAATGAACATGCCTGTATACTTTCACCAGATGTTAATTGCGTTGTCGTCATAGGTCGACCCGGTGTCAGTATAATGTGACTGGGTGGGTTTTCATATCTGGTGTCTTTGGCATGATGTTCCAGTGGCAGCAGTGCTTTGGCGGCATGGACTCGCCCTGCTACGAGAAGACACATGATAAGTACACACCAGAAGGACCCCTCGTCGTCAAATGACTGAAACAGCATTAAGTACGACGTTAAACCCCAAGCACTCACTCACGTTGTCGTCATAATTCTAACCGTTATACTGATGTCTGATGTCGATGTCTGAAACAGAATGGCCAGTATAATTAAGACAACATATTTATATCTGTTAACTGTTCTGCATGAGCTGATGGGCAAACCACTGACACTAAGCCAAGCCTGTGGAGGCTGGATTCGAACTTTCAGCTGAGTTCATGGAAATAACGAGAATTTGAGTGTGCCGGAGAAAGATTCAAGTGTATTTTCAAAATTTGAAGGCACAGAAGTGCTATAGGCATTCCCTTGAAAAGATGAGTCTTGAACCTATCAAACATTCATAATATAATTCATACACATGTAAGATCAGGCATCTTCATCATAGACATGCATGTGTTAGACAAACGTAATGAATTAAAAGGTGTGCATGTATTGACAGTGTGTATCTATACGCACATTTACCAAGGTTATCGTAAATGCCTTGCCGATGTCACAACCTCTATGTTGCTACCATAATGATTACAAGGCATGACCGATAATCTTAAACTTCCCACATAACAGAAGAAAGAAGCAATGCTTTACAGGAAATAAAGCACAGAATCTCTGTGTGTAGAGACACATATATTTACATTCCAATATGTCTAGTGAAATTCTGTATACCCAGATCCTCGTTATGCTACGTAGTTGCTATGATACAACCATGTAGAATATGATCCTGCCTTTGGGCTCTTATTCTATTTCACGAAGATAAACGAATCAGAGTAATCGAAGTGACACTCACT
Source organism: Acanthopleura granulata (assembly GCA_016165875.1). Taxonomy (NCBI): domain Eukaryota; kingdom Metazoa; phylum Mollusca; class Polyplacophora; order Chitonida; family Chitonidae; genus Acanthopleura; species Acanthopleura granulata. The sequence goes on along the minus strand of JABBOT010000002.1, from coordinate 42,229,348 downwards.
GGTTTTTCTCCCATGGTGTTTTCAAACCAGGCTATATGGGGAAGGGGACTGGTTATCGGGCCTATTTGAGGCAAGTGGAAAGGCTGCACTCAGGTACATGTTTGTATGCACATTCTTTATTCACAGGTCTCACAGTGGATACAAACGAAGTCTGCCCTCAGTATTGCCGGAATTGATTTTCAGTAATGTCAACAGACAGACGAGTAACATTACGTTACAAAGTAACCTTCCTTTCATAACGCTGTACAAATAGTAAAATGAGGTGTGACTCGTGTGAAACCTAGGAGTTAGGTTTGTCTAGAAACATCGTCTTGGCCAGTCATGCAAGGGTTGTGGTCATATGCAGGAATATTTCTTTCTTTCTTTCTTTATTTAATTGGTGTTTTACGCCGTACTTAAGAGTATTTCACTTATACGACTGCTGCGAGAGGAAACCGGCGGAAACCTACAACCATCCGCAGGTTGGTGGCAGGCCTTCCCACGTACGGCCGAAGAGGAAGTCAATATGAACTGGACGTGAAGTGACAGGGACCGTATTGGTGGGAGGCTTCTGGCTCATTATGCTGCGCCAGCGCGCTAACCAGCTGAGGCGCGGAGGCCCGAAGGAATATATGTATAGGATTCCACTTATCGGCTCTAATAACCTCATTTCAGTTCACCTTCGTATGTAGACCTGTGACACTGTACAAGATCGTTACACAGTTTTATCTGATTACACATCTTCGCAATTATAATCAAAATAATACCAGCAGTCACTGGGAACATTTTTCAGAAAATGAAGAAACTGGTTCACACTTTGAACATGTACTATAACTGGGTGGGTCGTCGTGTCTAGGCGTGTCCTGTCAAGGATGAGAATATGCGAAGGAGGGATATCTGGAGTCTGAAAATGATGGACGCAGCATTATAATTTATCATTGCTTGGTAATATTTCGGGTTCGATTCACCTTACCGAAAGCAGTCACGATAGTATGCTTGCAGCTTAATCCAGACGATATTTATGGGTGGAATTTGTTAGGATGAGGAAAATGTTCTGGAGTTCGAGCAAAAAGTATGCTTGATCTGAGTTAACCAACTCCCAGTGGCTAACAGTAAAGTACAGCGTCCAGCCACAGAGACGCTAGATGTCTAGGTATGCCTTGTGTTTAGAACATCTGCTTCCTGGATGGCCTATACATGTACCTGTAGTCTAGCAAGGTTGTATATCTGGAATCTGAAAGGGTAGCATGTCTGGTGTCTGGATAGAACCAGAGGGTTCTGGTATGTCTGCTGTGTGATTAGGACGCCATGTGTAGAATCTGGATAGGACGCCATGTGTGTTGTATACGAGGGCTGTCCGGTGTTTTATATGCCTTGTGTCGAGAGCTGGAATGCCTGCTGTCTCGGAGAGGTCGCGTATCCGGTGTTTGTCATGCTCTGTTTCTTGGAGTGTAGCATGTCTGTTGGCTGAATGGGATAAGCCTGATGTGTGGAAGGATAGAATATTTGAAGCCTGAGAGGGGTGGCGTATTTGGTATTTTGAAGATATAAATCTAGAATCTGAGAGGGTAACATGTGTGTTGTTTGGATAGACTGTGTATCGTGTCTCTGAGAGGGCTGGTATGTCTGCTGTCTGATTAGGATACCATGTCTGGTATCTGGATATGGCGCCACGTGTTTTGTCTGGGAGGGCTGTCATGTCTGGTACTTGATATGCCTAGTGTCAAGAGCTTGCATGCCTTCTGTCTATTAGAGGTCGCATACCTGGTATTTGGCATGCTGTGTGTCTTGGTGTGCAGTATGTGTGCTGACGCTCGTGTCAGGAAGAGTAGTATATTTGAAGTATGAGATGGATGGCGTTCCTGGTGTCATGGAGGGCGGTGTATCTGGAGACGGCGAGAGATGGCATGTCAGGTTTGGGGTTATATGTGGAATAAGAGAAGGTAGGCATGGCTTTTCTCTTGTCCAGTAAGCAATTTAACAGGGGCGGTGTGTTGAAACACAGAGATCGTTGGAATCGGTCTAACGGGGCAGAAGTCGTGCGGTAGCCCATGTTATCCGCAAACTGGTATTAGCAGATATTAATAATCTGTGTATTTCAGTCTGTGTATTGTCTACAGCTATCGTCATCCATGTCATTCGTAGCCTGATACAAAACTGTAAACGTCATTCATGGTACAGGTTCCAGAAGTTCATACGCTAACACAGAACTCCTAACATCCATGTCATAGATGCTGGGAGCCACCCTTGTCATGCCTTAACACAGAACAACTGCCGAATTCCTCTCTCGTTATTGGCCGTGACTTCCACAACCAAGCATAGAACAGCCAGGACGATGATCCCAGCGTAAGAGAGGAACAATCCACCCACGCTGTCCAGTCCCAGACTGTTGGCCGTGTCGTCCGGAAGGTCCGAACATTTACTAGAGGGCTTCCACCAATTCTGTCTCCACCTTTTTAACAACCCAGCCTCTTCCATCTTCGTTATCCTACAGAAGCAAGGAGGAAAATTGTAAACGTGGTTTTAGGTACAGGTGATTGGAAGCTGCAAATAACTTGTAGCTAGGAGACGATATGCTTTGGATATTACAATTACTTACAATTACTGACCCGGAACGCCCATGTTGATTGACGGCTGGTATGTCGGTTTTTACGCCTAGGTTTACATGGTTTGAGGAACCTGTCTGCGATATTGCAGGGCGACAAAGTTACTGGAGAACGAAACATGTCAGAGAAATTACGTGTCACAATATTCCGTAACAGCACTCGTTTCGTTCTGTTCACACGGCTGACTTTCTGCAGAGAGAAAGGTTTGACTTACCGATTTCATCTGAAACTGACACGTGGAGTTGTCTGTCGTAAGAGGTAACGCTTAAACCAGTCTCAAAATAACAACGACGTGATTAAGTTATTTTTACTGAGCGGATTACCGCGGAAAGATGCAAGCTAGTGAGAGCTAGAAACCATCATGACGTTTACAGAGACCTGGAGACAATCATGATTTTCACAGAGAGCTGGAGACCATCATGATATTCACTGAGAGCTAAAGACCACGATGATATTCACTAAGAACTGGAGACTATCATGATGTTTGCAAGTGGTTGAAGATCATGCATTGTAAAGAGCTCTTCGTGGAAAGACAAGCCAGTTTCTCACAACGTCAAAACTGTTTGCTCCCGTAAAATAAACACTGCATCACCACATCACTATAACTAACACCACCTATATCACCGGGTACAAATTATCGAGTTTGGGTAGACAAACGCAATGGAAAGCTGATATTTTGTCGGCCTCCATGAAAGTTCCAAACTGTTTGAAACTTAAAGTGGGTTGCGAGTCTCTGCAAGAGGGAGAATATCAACTTGTTTTACAATGAAACAATGACGGGGCCACTGGGCTGAGGGAGTACATTAGATATATGAGAATTTACTTACAAGTAGCTGACGGTCTGGGCATAGGGAGCGCCCTGTGGAAGGATCATTCCGTACCCCACTGGATCAAAACTCTCGGTGGCCACGGAGAATGCGTAACAGCTGTTACTGGCTATGTACTCAAGTGTCGGTTTGTCGCCCAGGCGGGCGTACTTTCCCGTCATGACCAGCTCATTGAGTTCACTCATCAGTGACACCCGAGGGGACTGCTGGACACGCTTCCACACCTTCTGATACAGTTCCGATTCCGACTCCTGTTACACATACGTCATAATTACTGCTGTGACACCTACGGGAAATACTGCCTGCCGTCTACTATCGTTCACTTAAAGTGTGACCAGTAAAAATAAGGTATATAAGGGCTCTGAAATGGCACTTGTGATATCAACACTTAAGTCGTACAAGAAATTAATCTCAATCTTCACCAAAAACTCTAAAGTATTGTGAATTAAGCACAATATGTCACTTAAAAAACTAGACTTTGAAGTGAAATACGGTATTCTTTGTTTCAATTCAGTATATTCAAAGCGAAACATCCTTATCTCCAGTTTCGAGCAAATAAAGGTGTATAACAAGGATTTGTTATTTACCTCTGCTCGGCGACACTTCAGCGCCCACACGGCAAAAAAAAAAAAAAAAAAAAAAAAAAAGGGATCACCTTAAAAGTTGTCTCAAAGCTTGATCCCAGAATGAAAACTGGCTGTATCTCGTCTTGAGCTACTAGTTCTCCGAGGGAGTTAATGGGCGCTGGGGGCAAAGAGACGGTGAAGAAGGCGGCCAGATTGGCTGTGTACGTGGCCACTAGCACTGTGGTGAACAGCCACCAGAATCCAATGAGACAGCGGCCAGACACGGCTTCTGGTGTGTATTCAACACCTACAAGTACAACAATGAATGTCATGTGCATCTATTAGCGAATGCACGTAGGTTGATTAATTATGGTACGGATATATACATAACCCTGCATTCAATACCATAATAAAACGGAATATGACGTCCCTCCTAAATCAGAAAGCTAGAATGTGCCGTTAGTAAAATGAACTGAAGAAACACAAGCTGCAACAAGGCCTTCTTCGTCTAACAGAACAATACATATTCATACGGAACACGTCATGAGTATCGTGATACAACTGACACTGATATAATATGATGGGAAGTAATATTACTTAAATTAACTTTCACCATATTTACATGCTTTATATTTAAACAGTTCGTCCGAGATCTTGTGAACAGGAAATCACAATAAGAGAGGGTTCGGAAATCGGTCTTGCGACTATTCATTTGGCCCTTCAAGATGTACAAGTGATATACATGCATGTGTGTGAGCTTGACTGAAGATTCCAACCTGACCTAGACTGATTGATCCTGGCAAGGTCAATAAACACAGGAGATAGCATGTGTTCTTCAGAAACAACAGCTAATAAACAATTACAACAATTATTTTACTGTAATAATCAAACATCTAGCCGACCTCCTCCCTCCAAAAGAAAGAAACAAATCTTACCAATCAGATGATTCCTACAACATCAAGCAATGTGCTTGTAAATAGAATTTTATTGAAAATAACGTATTACCCTGATACCAAATTCCACAGTGTCAAGTCTTCTTGGCTAACTTGTGTTAAGATTCTACCACAGCATTCCTAACCGCAATCGCCAAAATGCAACTGCTGCAGGTGTCGATATGAGGTTGAATGTTGTGTTGGAATCTTGTGCGAACTTTAACAAACCCATGTTACGTCGTTTATTTCACAGGGCATCACCTTGTTCTGTGACTGAGCTGTACACCATCCACATGTTATCCTCGAGGCAACACTCGTACTTTGCCTGAAAGGGGCGAGCCTCTGGTTCCCTCTGAAATGGCGTTAACCTGTTAATAATGAACGACGTGACGCCGACGAGAAAAACAGAGCAGAGAACACAAATCCACACATACACGGAGTACGGCTTTAGCGTCTGGAACAAACTCTTGTTAGCACCATAGCCCGGGGAGAGGGTCATGATACCTGTGCTACCGTCCATGAAGGGAATCGTGAAGTCAATGACGCGTTCTCTCAGCGAGGTGATCGAGATTGGACCGATAGCCATTTCTGCTTCCTGACGATCATAAAAAGAACATGTCATTGTCACTCTTATTATATCTCAACATCATGTTGTACACTGTAAATTATCAGTTATTTTTACAACATGATGTGTCATGAGTTTTCCCAAGCCCTATCCACTCTGTCGTACACCTCTGTCACTATATAACGCATGTCTTTATTCATGCATTTCCTCTGAAGACCATGTAACATTAATTGCCCTCAACTGGTCCTCCGTACACAATATAACATGAACTTTCCTTACATCTATATTCACAATGTGATGTTAATTCTCCTTATCTGTCTGTACACAATGTAAGATGAATTCTCCTTACTCTTCTATATACCATGTAACATGAATTCTCCTTACCCCTCTGTACACCATGCCCACCATGCCATTCCACGTGCCATTTTCGTCCGGAACACCGTACGCATCATCCGGTGGATTTATGATGGTGTAGCTAGAACCAAATGTGACATATTATTATGTTTAAGCCAAAGAATAGAAAATGTGTCTTCAATAGATCTGCCTGCCTATGGTAAATAAATGCCTTTTAAAACGTATTCTGTAGTTGAATTTAGTGGTATTAATATAAATAGTATAATTAGTGTATGAAATGTACTGGTTGAGTACGAGAAAGATCTTTTAATTGTCCAGCCCTTTCATCACGCCTGACTGCCAAAGGTAATAAGTGTCAACTACTTCTAGGATGATATAATATGTCCACTTTTTACTGTGTATTTGATAATATACCAGCCGATTACAAAGACAAGACGGAGAAAATGAACCTTTCTGCCTCCGTGTCAGAAGAACTGGATATCTCCTATCCCGCACAGTTTGTATACATTTCGCGCGTGCTCAGAACCAAGGTCAGGTGATGCGATAAAATGTTGCTGACTGGTTGCCTGATGGAATCGCTGACACCTCCTTTAATTTCCCAGCCTTTTAATCCCGTCTGACTGATTAAGCTAGGTGACCACAACCAGTATCTATTGGGGTTTATAATTTGGAAGGTTTTCCACTGTTTGCTATTAAACGGCTCAAAGGAAAGGTTTTCCCGTGGGATCATTGATATCACCAATGTCACAGCATGTTTTCAAACATAACAGACATTGTTGTATTCTAGCGGCAATTTTGCATTATATGATAACAAGAAAAACTCGGATAATACAGAATTGAGATTTCACTAACAATTTCACGACATACGGTATGTATGTAGGTACGCTTGGATTTTACCCAGTACTTAACAATTTTTCAGTTATATGATGACGAGAAGTCCGTAGAATGTATATATACTGTGTCTTGTTTCCTTGCTCTAACATCTCCATGCTGAGTAACGCCAAGCGAGTGACCAGCAAGTATCATTTTTAAATTCTTTGGTCTCCCAACCACGAGGCGGTGCCACGACATATCTATTTATTCATTTGACTGGTGTTTAACGCCATACTCAAGAATATTTTCCTTATACGACGGCGTCCAGCATTATGGTGGGAGAAAATAGGGCAGTGCCCGGGGAAAACCAAGACCATCTGCAGGTTCCCATGGCATACAGTTAAAATACACGTATTCAGTGGTATGTGAGGCATATGTGTGGTTGTTATTATACACGTATTCAGTGGTATGTGAGGCATATGTGTGGTTGTTATTATCATTATCAAATTGAGGAATACTGAGTGAGCTATGTGTATACAGGGTTTTGCCGTGGATTCTCTGTACTTACTTGAATCCCATGCGATATGCCAGTTCGTCCAATATGTCTACAGAGAAACCTTTATAGCTGACCCGACCTTCTCCTGAAACTTGTATAATATATGGCGGGTCCTGAACAGAAAAATGATCCTAAACTGACAGGTAATACTTATTAAATACCGAGATTCATAAAGGTGTTGTGAGGTGTAGCCCTCCTAGCAGTCTGTATGCCGCTGACCGATAGTGTTGCGGAGGGGATCCAGCTCCCAGGGCTCCTACCGAGGCTTAATGCCATGTGGATTTTTAGGTACCTGCGAGGTGAGTTAGTTTACACCGACTTCTGACAAATTGTCTTCTTGCATACGTCATCGGATAAGATCAACTGCTTGTCTGCAACTTGCCATTCGCTGAAGTCATTTACCTATCTTATTTGAGACATCATTTTCAAGTATTTTTCTAGATACAAGATATCCTACTGTGCGAGGTCCTCTCACGGGTATCAATACAAGTAAGATCCATACTAACGGGATTACCTTTGCTAAACATCATAACTCATTTTACGAGGGTTGTTTTTTAGCAAATAGTTTCACCTTATGGCAATATAACACAGAAAGCTTCAATAGAAAAGTTATGAGAAATCCGATTGACAGTTTTTGTGAAAGTTGGTCTTGTTTACTTGGTACGATCCATCTTAAGCGTGATGCTAACACAGGTTATTCATTACATGTATGGGGCATTCAACTGTCCACCAAACCATCGTATCCATGCAATATCTTACAAGTGAGAGCCACTCTCTCCAGTCCATGACACCGGGTCCACTCACCTCTACAGCGGCTACAATGATGGGCTCTGTTCCAAAGTCATGGAATTCGTTGAGGAAAAGGGATTTTTTTTCTTTTGTCAGTCCATGTGCCACACTCCATTTTCCGCTCCGCACTATCATCCCTTTGTCCTTGTGACAGTAGCTCAGGACATCATAGTCCATATACTCCTTTTGTCGCCTTCTGGCGAGTGAATAGACGCCCTGCCAAATGCCATACATACAATGCTTTAAATTCAATATCATTGTGCAAACACTTCACAATATTGTGTTTATAGAGGAATCAGCAGTGCTTACCAGCATCTTCCGTAGGCCTGTACCGTGATGACTGGGCAGAGGGTACGGCTGGAATGTGGAACAATCGTATGCAGTGTTGTTCTCAGACAGTTTCTGGCTAGTTGCCAATTGGGAATAGAATTTTAAGGACTGAGACAAGAGTTCTTGCAACATCTGCAAAAAATGAAACATATACTGAAAAAAATAATAAAACAAGTAAACACCAATTATTATTCTTAAAGCTAATATCATTAAAATCTATTTCCTGTTCTGTGCATTGGAATATTGTCTTTGCGTTCACAGCAACAATGTAGAACCAAGTGACGCAAGTGCATTAGTTGTAGGGAGCTTCTGGATACAAGGTTTGCCGGGTATCTGTCTAGATGGGGTTATAGGGATTGTCGATTATCTGCAGATGTGGGGTTATAGGGATGGCTGGTATCTTCGGAGGTGCTGTTATAGGGATTATCAGGTATCTGTCGAGGTGCACTTATAGTGATTTCAGGCAGTTTACCTAGATCATGTCAGGTTTTATCTGCCTCTACGCCCCTTCTCATGTGATGTTGACACTGTCTATGTCATACCGTACTTGTCTATCGTTATTCTTGACAAACCACTTAGATATTTACATTTACCATTCAGTATCAAAGCTGACTTATTTGTACCAAAGCATATCTGTTTATGTGATTGACAATTTGTCCGGTTTCTTGCTTTGGAAATGAGTCCTACTTGTGCGGTAGGGTGGTTGCGAATTTTCATAACGTCATAATCTATTTTGGATGTTACTTTTGTCCTTAGCCATGCGGCCCATGCTCCATACAAGGGGATAGGTCACTCACAGATGAAGGGTTTACGTTACGTGTCATCACCTGATTGGTTTCCCCGTGTCTTCGCCATGGCTTCTCCATACAATCTCTCCACTTCTCCGTAACGAACACCACATTAGCGTGTACATCCATCTTCAGTGTCGCCAGCGCTTTCTGTGACGTCAAATCCGAGATCACGACCCAGAAGTAATCGTCGTTTAGAAGATCGAGGCCCTGCATGGTATATTCACACAGCTGTCAGTCTGCCGGAAATAACCCACATAAAGTACTCCCTACTGGGTCTCCTGCCACCCCCAACCCAATCTTTGTGTGGTACATGACCTAAAGTTTCGTCCCAAAACTTTTCACTACTATTTTGGTACCGAAAATTGCATTTTTCCAGCAGGAAGTCATCCTACCTTTTAAACAAAGCTGAAAACTTTTATTCAGACCAATAAAACTCTTAAAATCAAGGGTGTTAAACTTAGCCTGGGGCAAAATTTAAGGTAATTTCCCGAATATATACATTTATTCATTGTGACATTCAGCATCAACAAAGCCACCCATGCCGTCAGCAGAGAAAGTGAGGAGTACTATAGCCTTATGGTTAAATATGGAATTCACATTTATTTGAATAGCATAACGCACAAAAGATGTGGATTATTTAAACATAATCAACAAAGGTATGAATTACACCCACAATAGGAAGGTAAACCAGTCGCAACTGTGGCTTTCTTTGAAAATAGAAATCGTTTATTATGTAAGAGTTATACAACCGTTTAAATGGGAGAAGGACCATGTAACTGTACATCTGTGGTTAGGAAAGACCTCAGACATGAGCGTTCCGTACTTATTTTTTTCCAGGAATGTACAGTTACTCGGTTATTCTCCACACCGGAATAACATGCCCATGTCATATACCTGCTTGGCAAGTCTTTTCCATGTCTCTGCCCGTCCGTAGTAAATAATATTCTGATTGGGTCCTGGGAAGAATGGCGTAGATGGACTGACCCGTATATAGTTTCTTGAGGTCGGTGTTATCAGGAAAACATGCATGCGTATTAGGTGACCTTGTAACTCACGTCGTAGTTTTTCACGCTGTGTAACATCTGTTCAGCGAGAGATGTGAAAATAGCATGCCTTAGTAGCGAAAGGCAAAATCTGAATATGGCTTAGTGTAGTGTCCGCCTCGAAAACTACAGGGCCTATTTGTACGAATCCAGCTCGAGGTAATGCCAACAGTGGTGGTTACCATGGTAGTTACGTGTTCGTAACGTTAAGACGGCTTCGTGCAAGTGGTCTTGGTTTAACCTTGAGAAGTGACTGAAATTAGCATCATTGTCAGTGTACAACATGCATAATCTCAAAATGTTCCAGTGTTGATAACGTTACATCCCCACGAGGCACAGGAGATAGCTTGTAAACCTCTACATTAATTTAATTCGAGATGATCATGTGTCCCATAAAGCCACTTTCTCCAGACTTTCCCATACTTCACGGATATCATTTTACACCCAAACATATCTGGACCACTGAAATAACCTCTATGAGAGATGAGGAAAAAAGGTAAACATAAAGCTTGGGAAACTCTTGGGAGGAACATATTGCTAAACACAGAAGTCTTCACACCTTTATAAACGAAGTCGCCATTAGCAGTTTGAACCACTCCGCCATGTTTTCATGTTCTCCATCTTTTTGTCAGTTGCCATTTATCACATCATGTAAAAAAGTTTTTTTGTGCCTGGTTATGTTTTATACTTAGTTAGCTAATCAGTTAGCTAATTTCTGAAGGCTTTTTTCACTCGGCAAAATAAAAAGTCTCACCGATGACATCATCGAAGACGAGGGACGCGGCTGTCCATCGGAGATCAGACAAGATATCCTTGACCATGTGGCTGTTGATGGCGGATGACGGATTGAGCAGGACAGAGAATTCTTTGTCCTGTGGTGACCTGAACGGCCGCAGGTCAATCATCAAGTTGGGAAGATGGAGAGCCTCGGCCTGTGAGATGACCACGGCCTGTTGTGTGTGAGGGAGGACTGTGACCAGGCCCCGAGCACCCGCCTCCACAAGATCACACACTGTCACAGATACAACCTTATTATGATATGCTTAGGACAGGCCAATTGTGGAACAGAATACATGCTAAAAAGCTGAACTAAACACATGAGCGCAAGATACAGTGAAATTTTTATGTTACCGAATTATCTGGTTGCTCAAAACAATTTCAGTGTAGGATATTCAGGTCTTGAACACATTCAACGTTCAAATCTTGTGGGGTTTTGTTTTCACCTGTTGTTGCTGTGTTGCTTTGCTTACAGATTTTAATACGTAATCACTACAATCTAAGCCCGGTCCTCAAGGCTAAAATTACCTACTTTACTAACAATATATTCTTAGCTAATTTTAGCGTAGTGCTCTTGAAAAACATGCTAATTTTGTCGTTAGAATACACATGTTAAAGAGCTTCACTTTGTACACTAGGGAAATGTAGTTATGAGCTTGCCAGAAACGCAATTTTTGCCCTCTTACTAGTAAGACATTTAGCTCTAACTAACAAGTTGAAGTGGTCACACGTATTACGTGTGCCTAACGTGTGTACAGGTAATCTTCAGGTCTTCTTTTCACCTCTCTTCTGGTAATGAATGGACAACAGCAGTAGCAAATAAATTCAAAGGCTTGTTCTGTACATGAACATTTCTAACACATGATACTAACAGGTATTTCATAGTATGATATTTATTTATGATGGTGTAATTGCATGATAATATTGAGCGGCCACATTGTTTGAAAATGGTATGCTGCCGAATGCACGCCAACGCAAATACCTTTGCATCTAACATTCTCCAAAAATGTAGCGGTACACAAACAGCAGACATAAAACCGTCATACTAAGTAATCTATGTATGGATACTGAACATAGGCATCCAACTGGTAAAGTTATGTAAAAAATATCAATAAACATAGGCGTGGACAGTTTGAATTCGATGGATACTATGCAAACAGAAAGAAGGAAATCCTTACCTTCTGGATACTGTCTACATAGTATAGAGACGAAAGTTCCTATACCCAATAGATACTTTGTAAGTAGCCAGTAGTCAGGAGGAAGTCTTACTCAACGAATACTCAACTCAACGAAACAGTATGAAAGACATCCCTACCTAATGGATATTTTGTAAATAGTGAAAAAGAATTCTTTTCGTCATATTCGTTTTTAACAACCGGTATATTTTATTTAGGGGTGATCAGAGCTAAGACTCACTTCACAAAACTTCGCAACACATTTTTCTTCACATTCTTGAAAATCACGTCCCAACTCTTTTTTTTTAAAAAGTTAAGAGGGATGCAACTGACAAAATTATCTGATAACGGCACCAAAGGAAAACTGTTATTCCAATCCCTTGCTTGCTGTTTCAACGAGGTTACAATATTCGTATTTAACCGTGATTTAACCATCATTGACGTTCTTGGTCAGTAATCTTAAAAATAATCAAGTAACAAGATCGTCTGTTCATGGAGATCGACTGAAAATGGTATTTGCTTATTACATTTGACTACTTTCAAAATGAGCCCGTACAATTTTCCCCTGCAGAAAATGGGCATAAACGTTAAGTAAACGTTCAATAAAATGCAAAATAAAATACTACAATATATGATACGCTAGGGTCGTATAATATGAACCTAAAGGTCTCTTGAAAGTCACGAAAGCGGCATACCCGCTTCCCCTTCACCAATATACATCTGGATGGCTCGAGAAATGTTTATTTTTAATTCGTAACGGCCTTAGTGTCAAACTCTCCTAGGACGTTAATCAGTTCTTGACGAACTGGACACTGGTCCTACCAAGCCGTCGAATTTTACCTAACAGCGTTCTCCGGCAACACTCGGTTACGCCTAGCTACTTGTAAGGTTTTTCATTGGAAAGAAATAAAGGGTACAGTTTTTGCGGGAAATGCATCTTGTCGGCGTGGACAATCTTATATGGTGATATGTGCGCGATATTCAAGCGATAATATTACTTAGATTTTACTAATATTTTATTCGTAAAAATTGTGTGACACTCAGAATAACATTTGCTTGCTCTTGTATAGTATACCTGGGACACAATATTTCTGTACCTGTAACTTTTAATGCACATGTATCCTATAGGATGAATTAACTGGGTCTCATATATAACATATTTGAACAATAGGCCTATTTGTTTCTGTTTTAAGACGACAGGCTTATCATTTTCCTGTAGTCCTGAATCCATCCCAAGCTTTCTACCTCACCCACTTTTTACAGCTTATTAAATTTTTTTAAGAACGTGAACTTAAATATCTTTAGTGTGAAACTGCTTTCATTAAGTTTTAAATTGAACCTTGGATATCATATTGTACCTCACATTGAATATAAAATGATCTTCCCAGTGAAACGTATTTACCTTGTTGATCTGTATGTTTGACTTCGGTTTGCATCATATTAGTTGGGAAAGACATTGATAAATCTCAAAGAACTATTTGAAAAGCATCGGGTCGCAAGCGGCGTTGGGTTCGGGGATATCCAAACCGGGCCATTTCAGTCGAACTTCCCTCGAAGCAAGCGGAAGTGAAGTGATCGGAATAAACTCTACTGTGGTCACTTGGGGAACAGTTGGTTCGCTTCGTATTACTTTTCCACTCCTGTCTAAATGTCACTTCAAGAGGGAACCGGAAGAAGCTGACACCCGAATCTTCCTCACTCTTCCTCGAGCAACCAAAAATGGTACACCAAACTCTCTTGGACGGAGAAAAGTATCTAGGAATGAATACTTTGTCTGCTTGCAGAAAAACAAAATGGCGCCAATTGAATATACGCTCCTCACTGTAGCTACCAGGGCTCGGGGCAATTCGTGGGTTGAAGTGGAGCTCAGAGAAAATTCATCAATGACGTCATTTCTGAAAAAATCCGACCATTGACCGAAAATATGTGTAAATATAGGGGTGTAATTAACAGGCATGTAATATACCACAAAAATGAAAATTAAAAAAAAAAAATTTTCACATAATTTTCTTCATTTGGCTTATAAATATAATCTTTGTTTTAGAGATCCTTTTCATGTACCCTTTAAGGCTACCCTTTAAGGTCCTCAGCTTCACCGTACTAATCTCATATATGATGAGTAAATCTGTCACACATCTTGACAGCAAAGCCGGTGGAGGCAGTGACCGTGACACAAGCCTTACAAGTAGTTAGGCCTTACGCGCTAAACCGAGTGTTGCCGAGTTCTGCCGGAAAACGTTGTTAAGCAAGATTCGACAGCTTGGTGGGACCAGTGCCCAGGGATGATTCACGCTTATCCCAGGCTCGTTTGACATCAAGGATAGTCATGAATTAAGAATAAACATTTCTCGAGATGTACATTGGTGTTCGATTTGACAAATTCGGTGAAATATCAGCGATGAAAGAGAAGCGGGTATGCTGGTTTCGTGACTTCAAGAGTGAGAGACCATTGGATTATTATATGGTCCTAGGGTATCATTTATTGTAGTATTTTATTTTGCTCCACTGGTCGGTTCCAAGTGTCTGTGCGTGAGTATTGGGTATTTTCTCAAGAAGTAAAAGTTACAAGCTTTTCCTTAAACCCACCACCAGCATTGTACGTTAAGTGAATGTTTAAAAATAACCAAAAAAAGGTAAGAAAAAATGAAACAAACTGAAAACTCAAAAGCCTGCCAGAATATATAAATTAGGGACTGATAATTTTGTGGGAAATGGAGCATTCGCAGAGCTCTGTCAACTTAACATGTAAACAAACGCGTAAAAGAGCGACTTACTACTCTCTCGTTACAGGACCTGCCAAAAACGGGCAGAAGAAAGCTCAACAGGTTGACAAGCAAGTCTAGAGTGGTAATTGCTCACCAATTGTCGTAAAACTACGGCTTGATAGATGAGTGCAAATGTTGTTGTTGTTGTGGCGGTGTTAAACGTCGAACAGAAACGCGTTTCCGGCTCATAGTTTAATGAGAAAATTATTGGTAACCTTTTCTCAGTGATTTTTAAGGTGCTATACTCTGCATGTATCTATGTGTATCAAAATTCGAAATTATCCGAGATCGTGTAGCCAATATCGACTGATTCCATACGCCTGCAGGTATGTTTGGGATGCTTTCGGTTGAATATTATGAGGCAAAAATGTCTCTTCCTCTTTGTGGTGAATTCGGATGACAAGACTTCTCCGGGCTCGTACTAACTACATACTCATTGCATATTTTTAATTTCAACGTTGCCGATTTAATCTATGGACGAATATCAAAACTTGGCTATGACGTTGCAATCAGAATTTGTTCTGGGCGACCATGTCTCTTTAAATTTTTAGTACTGGATCAACGATCATTGAATAAAATTGAAGATTTTATGATGTTTGCAGCCCAGGTGCACCTACAAATCATTTCGGTAAATTAAAGTATTATGCTATGAAGCAAGCAGGCCATCAGGTGGATTTGTTACAAAAATTCTGTTGAAATAAATGTTTGGTCAGCCTTCCGCTTTTAATGCACTATACATGTTATATACATGTGAACAGAGAGTATCAGAGTTGCTTTCATTTGTAGATGGTTAATTTATTTACTTATTTCATAGGTGTTTTATTCCGTGCTCAAGAATATTTCACGTACGACCGCGGCCAGCATCATGGTGGGAGGAAACCGGGCAGATCCCGGGCTAAACCTACGACCATCCGCCGGTTGCTGGCTGGCCTTCCCACTTACAACTGGACAGGAAGGCAGTATGAGCTGTATAAATCGTTTAACCATTGATAATAATGACGACACGGTGATAAAATGACTCTTCAGCGTATGTCAGGCTCCATCAGGCTATTCCAGTGCTGCTTATCAAATTGAATGAGCTACCTGTCTGTTAAGTGCATTTCTAATGCAATTCTGGCGAAGCATTCTGAAGTATGTAGACAATGGAAAGAACATGAATGTAACAATGTGTCGACGGATGCTTTTGGAATGGT
Organism: Acanthopleura granulata; assembly: GCA_016165875.1. Taxonomy (NCBI): domain Eukaryota; kingdom Metazoa; phylum Mollusca; class Polyplacophora; order Chitonida; family Chitonidae; genus Acanthopleura; species Acanthopleura granulata. Next base: position 42,213,287 of record JABBOT010000002.1, on the reverse strand, counting down.
TGAATACAGCGATTTACACGCCCCGTGTATCTTCAATTTGGGCCGCCCTTGGCTTAGTAGTGTTTATGAGGAATTTTCCATTATTCAACGCGCACATTTCCCCTGCACGCTATGTTTTCACTGCTATTTAGTGACATGTTCATGTATTCATTCTTAAGGGCATTTCAGTTAAAAAACGTTCTAAAAATGTTTAGGTTGTGGAATAACACGGAAATGTATCTTTTTCTTGGTTGTCCACACTTACCATCTCTGGCGACCAGTGCGGAACTGGTGTGGTTCACCTCCCGCCACACAACCTTCAAACTGTTGCCCTCAAACAGCGTGGAACGGATACTCTCTTCGGAGAAACACGATCCAGTGCCACTGGTATACAACACTCCTTTAACCCGATAGATCACTGCACTTAGTTTTATTAGTTAATACGAACGTGTGTTTGATAAGATATACTATAAAAACGTCACAACGTCAACCACGGAACAGTCAATTACATAGCTTGTATTAATACAAGTAAAAGTACATATAGCATCGCAATATTTTCCCCGGAAAATAATTATTAATGCATTTTAATGTAAGGAAATATATAACATGATATTTAAATGGATCAAACACCAATTAACAGTATATACTATAAGATTATTAAACCCACATTTTCGTAATCATTTTATACATTACCTTGATCCGGGTTTTGGCATGGTAGCTGCAACTGAGCGCATACAAGTAACAGTCAGTATTTCAGTCAGTGTTTATGCCACTGCAACCTCCATCAAAAAGAAAAGTAAAAGATACTTTTGTGAAACTCACCAATGCGGGGTGTAGCCGTGTAAAATTCATCTTCTACCTTTTCCTGACAGTCACAGCACCATGTTACCAAAAAGATTAACACAGGCCAGGAGGCACGCCCTCGAAATACGCTTAGCAGAGTCTTCGACATAGTGTGATATAGCTACAAGCTAGTATTTTCATTGTGATGGCTTTAGATGAGTCGAGTTTGCGTTTTATGGCGTTTTATATTCCATTCATGTCTGGTGTGCAATATATGATTCAAATCAACCTGTCTGATGATGTGTGAATTATTAACGGTGGCGCTGTGATGGCTGTGCATAGATTAATCATTGATTGGACGGGATTAATGCCATCTCCTCCCAGAAACAGACCCACTATAAAGTCAAGCCTAGTTTGAGATGTTTGCTGTAATAAATCCACGTAACTTATCAGCCGTGTACGTTATTTTGAGTTGAAACGACTGATCTTAATCAAACTTCATGTAACATCACAGGCTGTAATTTCCACCAATGCCCAAAGAACAGAAGAGATTGAAACGTTAAACCCCGGTTAAACAAGTACAGAAGAGATGGTGGAATATCGAGGTGCTTCGGCCTTCCTAAGGATTGAAAGAGCTTGCCTGCACTGGTAAACTCTGATCAACTCATATCAGTTGGCAACAGGTTGGTTACCAGTTGACTATGAACTCAGCGGCACTTCGAGGAAAGGTTTCCGCACAGTGCCAGTCAGTTTCCCAAAATGTAACACATTGGTAACGAGACGGTTCTGCATTGTCAAAGCCAACCAGTTCAAAACAACTCTGTCACCAAGCTGTTGCCAGTTGACTACAAATCAGTTACTGATAATATCTAGAAGAGGTTAGTATCATCAGACGTGGAACTGTGTAACGTGATTATCCAGCTTGCACCGAGCTGTAACTAAGCAGTACCAAGCTGTAACTGAGCAGTATCAGGTTTTACCAGTTGGTATTGGAAAGGCATAGCTCGGCACCAACCCGTGAAAGTTTTCTTGTCATATAAAGTATGTTCCATACTGGTTTTATACCAAGGAATTCCACCACACCTCTCGTCTTTCTCGTGTTTTAAATGAAAGAATACCAGTTTTGCCCGTGAACTTTTTACAGAAAATGTTCGGAAATGTATGTTTCACAAGCGTTTCGTCAGACAGTGGTCATGTGTGTTATGTAATATCGCCGCGTAAAGTTGTAAGGATATCCCTATTGGAGAGGAAAAATGACAAACAAATGGTTTGTTCAACTCTCAGACAGCGATAGGCCTTACACATGATCAAACAAAGAAACAAACACGAAGACGTTTGAATAGGTTCAATACATATATTTGAAGAAAATAGACAAAAAGTACAACTGACAATAATATACAAAAACAATACAGATAATTACAAAAATATATATAGTTTTTGACAGGTGACAGCGTCCAAATACGGATGGAACATTACGGTTTCGAAAGGCAAGTCAGTCCACGTAAACATAGAATCCACAGTCCTTGGGAATTCAGAAATCGAAGATGACAGTCCTGCAAGTGACAAACAGCAGTAGGCACGGTACACTGGCGATGATATATCTATCCAACGCCCCGGTAAGGTTCAACATTCCTAGGAGGGCGGGTTGACAATAGCGCCCGTGATGGCGAGCCGGCGATGTATGTTCCATTCCTCGGAAATATACATAAAGCCACTGTCAGGGTAAACTGGGATGAAATGTACGTAATCGCACAAAAAGACAATGACCGATACAAGCTCCAAAAGAAGGTCTCAAACCAAGTAACAAGGGGCGAAACACAAGCTCACAAAGTGCTGCGCACGAAAAAATGGAGTAAAAACTTGTATGTCGAATGGCACGAAAGCCGGTACCTCCAAATCCCACCAAATCCTTCTAAGTGGACGAGAGTGAATATGACTGCTCTCACGTGAGCTTGAGTAAAAGACTGCGAACTTTACAACTCATATTTACAGACCGACGAAAAGAAAATTGTGGATGGTTTGTTTGTAAACATGTTTACAATATGGGTACACCTTTCCAGAATGTACGCTTTATGTACAATGACACGAAACTGATAAACATAGAAGCCGGGAGAACACGCGACAAAATTCAAGTGCAGGCTGTAACGTACACAAAGGGGGAAATGTATGTCAGATACTGCAACGGTTACCTGAAAAATAAATAAAGAAATATAATACAATATCTTAAGGACGGGGTTCGTAACAAAGTACAGATAGACAGACAAATAAACGGCGGAGGAGCGGTAACTGAAACCAAGAGACTATGGGGGATAAGACTAAAGTAATGTTGAAAATGACGGCTTTTGATGCGCACACGTGTACGTTTCAATGTTGGAAAACAACATAACGAAGGTCTGAGGGATCCATCGGCCACTGTCGCGTGTGCTATTCGAAATGACTGTAAGAGTCACACAAATTCCCTCAAACACTTCAATAAGCACAGAATATTACATATATCCGTTTTTATGCATGTTATTACATTAGGTCGAAACGTTTATTACAATACCCAGGGACTGTTTTATTAAATCCCACGGGTAATTTTATTACATTACGCGGTGCTAATTGCATATGCTGAAATTTTTATTACATTACACTGTGGGTGTTACATTACTTGTGTATTCTTACATAACATGGTGTAACAAGAAGCTTATACAATATCGGAATGAGAAACATCTGTCGTTTTTTTCCAAAGCACTTTAAATCAGTGCCTTGTGTCAGTCAGGAAAAATGTTTGGTGTCTATGCACTAAGAACTGACAGCGATAACGGACTGTGGTCTGAACACGCCTTTAATTTCCCGTGCTTGACAAGCCTTAAGCAGCAAGTACACATACAAGTACATGTAACTATTAGCCATTGTGATTTATGCTGTGGACATAGGACAGCCTGAGGCTCCGATTGGGCTGATTGTCTCCTTTCACTATCGCCTTCGTCAAACAGCATTGTATAGGTACAAGATGTAAAAGATATTAGCGTTTGTGCACCATCGTTGAGATGTACATCTATATCATTTATATTTCATTCCTTCTATTTACTACATCTAAATAGCTCTTGTCCAATGACTAGATGTGTGATCGTGTTTGACAGTGTACATCTTGTTTCAGGCAACAGGCACCTTAGGGGAGCCGGCCGTGACTGAGTGGTTAAGATGCTTGCCGTTAATCGCTTTGTCAAGTCAGATGTTGGTTAGGTCTCTTTTTTTCCCCTGGCCTGTGGGTGCCAATAAGGGATCTAGAGAGCTCTGGATTGCAGTCTTAATAGGGACCCGTTAACAGCAAGGCAGCGGGACCTTGACGTCATTTTATTGACATCAAATTTTCTTTTCAACGCTACTCATAATGACGTCACATAAAAGACAGCGCGACGTTAGAACAGAAACCGATACATTTTAACATTGTAGACGTTGAGCTACAATTCATTTGTGACGTAACAATGGCTTAATGTCATTCTTCACACTAGCGCCACTTCACGGGATTAAAAAATATGTCGCCTTCCCGTTATATCAGGTTCGCTGGAGACTACTTGTCTCCCCCTAATGTTTTGCTTACCGACCATTCGGAACCTCCTATGTCCACAGCCGTCAAGACCTGCATTTTTCACCCCTGTCCATGTCTGTTTATTTCATTCGCTGACTCAGGCCTGGTTCGGCTGCGGCTGTACATCAGGAGGACTCTGAGATACGCGTATCTGACGAAGGGCGGTGGTTGACTCCGAGCATTCCATTTCCTTCACCAATTAAATTAATCGCCCACTTGCAAGTGAAACATTCTTAAGTAGGACAATGAGTACCGGTAGCAATCGAACAAATAAATATACATGTATTTTAATCCATATTCTAATCCTTAGATATGGATAATACAAGGCACTGGTATCGAAGACATTTATCGTAAATTAAAGTGTCATTTTTTTCCCTTAAAAATCCACCTTGCAGTTTTTGACATTTGATTTTCTACAGCCTTCAACTGGACGCTCTTTGTCGATTTGTGCAAAGCTGTTAGCTGTCACACATGATTATACAAAAATGTACAAAACATCATGAAAATCATATCTGAACCCAGCAAGAGGTTGTTTGTGCAGACAAACTTTTACTTAGACATTGAGCGTCCTAAAGAAATTCCACACTTTCTTTTCATCTTTCGTGTTCTTTATATCAAACCTCTGGTGCTAGATGGTAATCATTAGTCTGATCTTTCCGGTTCTTCAGCATTCCCCTGAAGAAAGTTTTTTTCTTTACTGTATTCCCCTTTCCATTGCACATGGCACCAAGTACTCTAGCTTTCCTGTTTTAGCTGACGATGTCCTGCTGAATTGCAAGTCTTCGTCGTGTCCAGGATCTGCTCAGTTCTCTTCAAAAGATCATTTCAAATACAAAATTCTAAGTGTTCATGTTTATATGAAAACGACGTAGTTTAGTTTATTAGTCGCCTGTAGACCGGGAATATTGCATAAGGGTAAACATGAATTTCTGAAGAATTATCCTGTCAATGGCTTTCATTATTGTCTTTATATGATTTATCCCGGGTACCATGATGTTCTGTCATCGCCCTTGAAAGTCGAAACCGGAACGTCGAACATATTCTGGCTGACGCAGTTATGAGTAGCTTGTTGGACGGAATCCAACCCTAGCCCACAGAAGTTGCAAACACGGTTTTGAAGATTTCAGCGCATCGCTATGAAAAGTTTGCAAAGCGCTTGTCAGCCTGTTCACATGAAAAGTATACGGGTAGGTGAGCTCTAGGCATCGTCATACACAGATTACACTGAACGCCCCATGAGCTGGTGAGTTCTTATGCCACATATAAATAGTCTTCCTTCGCCCACTAAGTGTCAATTTCTTAAATCCTTTAAACAACTTCCCTTCAGGGGCTACAAAGGCATGAATTTCCAAAGATTCTTGGGGAATGAAATATTATGTACTTTTACTATGAAAAAATTCTTTGATCAGCCATATGGAAAAGCTGCGTCCCAAATTCATCAGTTACAGAACAGTCGATTTCTTCCACCTGCAAAACTGACCGCTGTCAGATATGAAGTGAATTATTCTTGATATTGTCACCAAGAAATTAAATAAATAAGTAGTTCCATAAATATCAACATAGTTAGGAGTTCACGTCTTTGTACTTTAACTTGCTTGTGATTTGTGTAGAAAGAAATTCCCCGGTTTGCGCTTTGTGTATCTAGATCTCGTATCAGACGCTCATATGTCAATCGTCAGTAATTACAAGATCAGTTCTCAAGACGCCATTCAACCACTAAAGAACCAAGAAAGTATATGGACTAAATATTGAAGACCTAGTCGTGCAAAGAGAAACAGTGAACAGTATTTAATGATGCCGAGGGAATGTTTTAGGTTTACAAATTTGTTCACCATCAAAGTAGGATAACATGATAGTTTGTATATTGTCTACGTATAAGTTAACATAAACAAATGAATCTCAACTGCAGTCTGAGTGCAATATGTCATTCGAGTTTGAAAGTACTTAATTTGGTTTACAGATTTGTTAAATGCAGAGAAATGCTGGTCAGATACACAAAAAGGTTGGTCAAATACACAGAATATTTGGTCAAATACACAAAAGGGCTAGTCCTATATACAGAATGTTGATATGTACCCGCGTTTCATTGACCGTCTTTCGTTTGCTTAAATTGTCAGTGTCTTACTACATATCAACATGCCAACAGAGGTTCGGATATTAAGGCTCACTTTACAGCACAGATTAAGTCTTGAAATGCCAAGAAACGAACGAGAATTCTCTTTGAAGTAAGATACTCATTGATCATAACAGGAAGAAAGTAAAGTGGAGTAATATAAATGGTTAGCTTGTTATATAAGCTACACAAAACATAAATAGTCCTATGTATACTTTATTGTATATAGCTTTAACAACTATGTTGCTGCAGCTAAGTGAGATATGATGTGTACATATGAAAATCCTAGATGTGTTATAGGAAACATTCCTTTCCAAGTGATCCGTTTCGACATGCAGAGAAACAAGTGTCACTTCTGATAAAACTTCCTGTGTCTGCTCATGTTACTGCCTATAAATCATAGATAAGTTGCTCTGCCTGCTTGTGCATACAACACATGTATTGTTCATGACAGCTGTATTCATGTCATACTACTATATTACCAGGCAAACGTCGGTGGTCGAAGGAGTCTTGTGAACACTGTCAATCGGACGGTGAATCAGCTTATATTCAAAACAATAATATATACTTTACGACAATGACAGTGACATGTAATTTATTTAGGAAATGCTTGCATCGAGATGTGTGCTCTCTTTATATTATTAGAACGAGACATTTCCGAGCATTTATAGGCATTGCTTTATTTTGTTAACTTGGTTAACATGCATACTTAGCACGCAGATTAAGTGGAAAATTAAGGGGCCTCCGTGACTCCGCGTAATGACCCGGAAACCTCTCATCAATGCGCAGGCGGTGAGTTCAAGCCCAGCTCATGCCGGCTTCCTTTCCGGCTGTACCGGGGAAGGTCTGCCAGGAACCCACGGATGGTCTTGGGATTCACCCGGGCTCTGCCCGGTTTCTTACACCATAATGCTAGCCGCAGTCTTATAACTGAAATATTCGGCGTAAAACACCAGTAAAATAAATAAATAAATAAATAAGTGGAAAATTTGAATAAAATTAAAAAATGAGTGAGTTTCTAGGATAAACAACGATGTGTGGAGAGAGTAATCCTACATCCACTAAACTCTACCTTCTATAAGTATAAGTAACACTTCGGTGTGTACGGCGGTGAGACAATGATTGGAATGAAAAGGCTCGAATGAAGCTCAGTGTGTTGCACATTTGAAAATAATATTACACACATGAAATTTGACCTTTATATAAATACTTCTGTTCATTGTGGAAATCATCCCTCCTCTTCCTTTATCCATAGAATAAGCAAATGTTACAGATGTTGTTGAGCATTTTTATCGAAGTTCTTGGTCAACAGTGCTTGAATTTATCGAAGATCCCGAACAAGAACTAGCCTCTCCACAGAAGTTCTTGGTCTATAGTGCGTGAATTTATCGTGGTTTCTGAATAATAGCTATGTACAGTGACTCTAGCGATGTTCTTGAGCAAGGCTTGGCTAATCTACGGAAATTCCTTAGCACGATTAATTCACTGACTGAATCTGTTGAAGTTTCGTTTTCCTAACATTCAGTAAAACATAATTTGCGTATTCCTGAATTTATAAATAATTTCCTTGTTAAACAAGCGTACAAATGAAGGAAAAGGGCATCATCTTTTTCCTATTTCTTCACAACGTTAAAACATATACCGTGTTTAGTTTTCACTGGTCGGACGCGCTGCACCGTGAGTATTCTTCCGACTCATTTCCAGGACCAGAGAGAGGCCAACCAGAGCGATGATGCCTGCCTAATGAAGTGTTTATGATCGTGACCTCTAGGACCAAGCAGAGAACTGCCAGGACGATGATCCCAGCGTAAGACAGGAACAATCCGCCCACGCTGTCCAGTCCCAGGTTGTTGGCCGTGTCGTCAGGCAGATCAGAACAATGCCTAACCGTATTCAACCACTTCTGTCTCCACTTTTCCATCAACCCAGCCTCTTGCATCTTCCTCAGACTGTCAATAAGAGAAAATGAGCAGGTGGTAAATACCAAAGAAGCCATTTAGTCGTTTTACGCACTTGTGTACGTCCTATAAAAAGAGACAGTATGTGTACAAAAGTCAGCAGAGGAGTATCTCAGATCTTCTTCAGTTCAATCTTAGTAACGAAGGTCCGATGACCCATCCATCACCTTTATCACCTAGCACAACCACAATCTTGGCACCCAGGCAATTTTTTTTGTTCAGTTGAAACCGCTTCTTACGTCTCAAACCAATTTATTTTCGACGTTGGAAAAAGATTTTCTGTTTGCAGATACCACAGGGAGTCTGTAGCAGGACAGACACCTCATTTTCCTGCCATACGTTTTGTCTGTTCATTTTTGCACTAATCTAAGTCGACAAAAGAGGCTGATTAATTGATTAATTGGTGTTTAACATCATGCTCAAATATTTTTCACTGAAAAGATGGCGGCCAGATTTATGAGAGGAGAGCACTGGAATGCAAGCGGTAAACCACTGAACATAATCAGGCACCTAACAAACCAATGACCATAACCAGATACCTGACAAACCACATAACCTTCCACCGAAGCCGAAACAGCGCGAGCTGCAATCGAACCGGCGATCTCATCGATCATAAATCTGACAGTCGCCACCCCTTTAGCGATCTGAGGCAGCGAATGCGTGATGGGGTAGGCTAAAGGCAATGAGGCTACGAAGGCGTAAAGGGGTTAAGGTAATGAGGCTATGAAGTCGTGTACGTGTAAAGGCTACGAGAATACGGGGGCGTGAATGGGTTAAAGCAATGAGGATACTAGGGTGTGAAGGGATGGAGGCAATGAGGCTACGGCGTGAAGGGGGGGGGGGCAATGAGGCTACTCACAGATGGTTCATGGTACGGGCGTAGGGAGCACCTTGCCGAATGACCATCCCGTACCCCACAGGGTTAAAACTCTCCCTAGCCACAGATAATGCATAGCAGCTATTGCTCGCCAGGTAATCCAGTAGAGGTTTGTCTCCCAAACGGGCGTACTTTCCAGTCATCACTAGCTCCATTAGGTCATCCACCCTGGTAACATGCGGGGACTGCTGCATTTGCTTAAAAATTTTCTGGTACAACTCGGATTTAGAATCCTATAATGATACACAAAGGAATATAACATTTCCTTCCCAACAGAAACTATTTACTCAGGTAAACGAAAATCGTATCAGCTTTTCTTCTGTTAGCCTGTAACTCCAGTCATACAACGCGAGTGTATGAACGACAAGCTTTGATAATGCTATGATAATGCAAATTTTTGATTCTCTGACTATGTTTTGTTCATGCCATATCCTTTACTGTAAGGTATTTCTTGAGCAACAAACCTCCTCACCCTAAAGTTGTTCCAAAAGCTTGATCCCTCGTGAACAATAGCCTTAATCTCATCTTGGTCTGCCAGTTCTCGCAAGGAGTTAATGGGCGCTGGAGGTAAAGATACGGTGAGAAAAGCGGCCAGGTTGGCTGTGTAGGTGGCCACCAACAGGATGGTGAACAGCCACCAGAATCCAATCAGACAGCGGCCAGATACGGCTTCTGGGCTATGCTGAACACCTGAAGCGCAAAAGCATTCCTATCAAGCATACCTAGAGAAGGATGTAGTTTAGCAAATACAAAGAAACATGGATTCACAATGAACAGCAATCTCTTACACTACTCAAAATCGAACACACACACGGAAAGAGTTCATATATTCATGCAAGTGAATACCTCATAGAAATGACTATACTTACCAAAGGCGACATTTCCTTACCTCTGTGACGAAGGGGAACAGATAAAGGTTATACAACGAGAGCCAGAGTCTTAGAGTGGATATCACTCGAATCATAGAGAGCCAGTGTTTTAACATGGACATTATTTGAGTCTGTTAATTTTCAGAATCAGGAGCCATTGGATTTTGAAAATGAACAGACGAGAATGGAAAGCTTTGTTTTGATTGGCTATTTGAAGCCTGACACCATAATTTCAAAGGTTGATTATGACAACAATGGCGTTTTGCTCGCCAGGGAAAATAATTGGGTTATAGTGTGATAAACATAGGCTATTGATGTGTTCTGACTGTGAGATGCACATGATACAGTAACAGAGAAAAAAACTGAATAACTCAATGATCAAAGACACCCTTGTGTGCTCCAGGTCTCTGTCGCTTGATACTGTAATCTACTCTTAACCACAGAGAAATTGCCTGATTAACTGAGATCAAGCATGCTATGGACTTCGATTTAAAAAGTAGGCTTAATCTGATTTAACGAAGCAGTGCGAGTCATATATTTTCCAGAAATGGATGATGTTGAACAGTTGCATTTCATTATACCGTGTGTGCTCAAAGTCAAACTGTCTTGCTATGAATTTATTTCCATCCAACTTTTGAAGGAAATTAGGTCATATTAGTTTTAGTGGGTCTTACCTTGTTCTGTCACTGAGCTATACACCATCCACAAATTATCCTCCAAGCTAGACTCATACTTTGATTGACAAGGGCGGGCTTCCGGTTTACGTCGGAATGGCGAAAAACGGTTGACAATAAACGATGTGACACCAGCGATAATGACAGAGCAGAGAATACAGATCCACACATGCGCGGAGTAAGGCTTAAGTATCTGGAATAAACTTTTGTTAGATTCATAGCTCGGCGTAAGTGTTAACATACTGGTGCTGCCCTCTAGAAATGGAACGGTGAAGTCGATGACCTCTTCCCTCTGCGCATTGATGGTGAACAGACCAATAGCCATTTCTGTTTCCTGATCAACACAAATGGTAGAGACACGCATTTACCAAGCAAAGAGACAAAATGAGGTTAATATTAATACAATCTAAATTATGCCCTTTGGCTCTAATAATAATATTTTCTTACAGTAATGTCAGTCGCTGTAATTTTGATATTATCCATGGATATTCATGATATCATAGTGGCCAAAAATGTTTTCAGTACGGTGTTCAAATCCACTGTGCAGAATTAATAAACAGAGCCCATAAATGTTCTAAAAGAAAACAAATGATATACAAATGCTGAATACGTATAATCCATATTTAAGAAGTAATATAATGTTTCATCAAGTCACCATTCTAATCTGAACACCGTGCAACATGCATTCTCCTTACTCCTTTGTTCCCTGTGAACAATGAGTTCCGCTTACACACGTATCGAGAATTCGCCTTTACAATCCTCTTTATAGCATGAAACGCGAACTCACCTTACTCCTGTGTGGGCCACATAACATGTATTCTTTTTACCTCCTTGTACACCATGTTATATGGATTATTCTTACCTTTGTCTATACCAAGTAACATAAATTCTCTTTATTTATTTATTAAATTCTCTACCCTCGATCTGTACATTACATAAAATGAATTCTCCTAAATTCTCTATCTGCAAAGCTTGGAACCTAACTTCCCCTGTCCCCTCTGTCGACATTACTACACGAACTGTCCTTACCCCTCTGTGAACCATGCCAATCATGCCAGTCCACCTGCCATCTCCACCCCGGCCGCCATAAACATTATCAGGTCGTTGTACTATGGTGTAGCTGTCATGAAAGAAGGTGTCAGTTTGCTTGACGATTAAGACATGACCTATTGTTTAGTTTTCAACATCAAGTCCATACTGTCGACGAATTTATGCTTGAAATCGTTTCTTCTTAAGCCTCCAGGCTTAGTCTGCATTGAAAATTGAAGGATACTAGAAGTAATTCCAAAGTGTTGCGTGGGTATACGGCCTGATATTTTCGCGAGAAGATTAATATTTTCACGAGCCTGAAGGGCGAGTGGAAGTATTGATCTTTGAGACGAAATATCAGGCCGTATACTCACGTAACACGCTAATATAACGAATTTATCACAATGACCAGCATCTCGGACGCCATATGTTGAATTAATAACAGTACTTGAGCCAAAACACGCCACGTTTTCGGAGGCGCTTTACCAATCTGAGACCGACGTCTCGGCACACACGACGATAAAAGCACAGGCTCGGATCGATGTACTGACTGCACAATACTTGCAATAAGTAGACATCCAGACAGTCATTTTCGAATCAGTTTGCAAGTGTTTACAATTTAATTGTCTACGGGATGCGACGGGAAACTTTTCTACATGTTGTTGTTGTTAACTGCTGAATCATTAGAACTCTGGAAAATAAAGGCAAGAAAAGTTACTGACTCGTATATTGCTGCCACGCGTTGCTATCGGCCAGCGCGAAATTCTTGAATCCATAGGGATATAGAAGAAATATCAAAGGCACGAGACTGTAACGCTCGCCCGTTTTGCGTATACGATAGCTTATTATAGGCAGGTAGTCCAATCAGAGTCCTAGAATTTTTGTTCTGAAATCTGATAAAAGGGAATAACATGGACGGTATATGGTAACATCACCTTGGGATACCTCATGACTTTAGGCTTCATCACCCATAAGATAATGAAAATTCAGCAATTAATGGATTTACAGATCCCATTCACTCGACGAATATCTCGAACATACCTCAGCATGTTTGATGAAGAAATCAATGTGTTTATCTCCATGTACTTTATATGTACAGGCGGCTTTAGCAGCGGCGGCCCTAGTCTCACAATGTACGCCACGGTGTTTCCGTGTACACTGATGTGAAGAAATGTTTAACAGAATACATCATGCATACCTATTTCAGTAAAGTTTCTATGAGCAGCTTCTGTTCGGGAATAAGGAAACATTTTTATTTATTTGTTTCTATTTATTTATTTGATTGGGATTTTACGCCATACTCAAGGTCAGCATTATGATGGAAAACATTTTGTTTAAGACTAGCTGATGAAATGAGGCATGACTGCTTCCTTGCTACGCGCTGACTAAACGTGTCGAGGACAGCAGCTCCAGCCGAATAAGGAGAACAGTGACTAAGCTGTTTATGGATGACCAAATGTCTGCTTACAATCCGCAACCACGAGTTATCAAAGCAAGACACAGGTAGGGATAAATACATAAACACCAAGCATCATTTAGAACACGTTTTTCTCTTACTTGAATCCCATGTGACCTGCCAATTCATTTAATACGTCGATGTAGAAACCTTCGTATTTCTTACGACCATTTTCTATAACTTCCATAGTAAAAGGTGGGCTCTGAAACAACAACAACAACAACAAATGTCAAGAAATATTATGTGAGGTGTAAACAATATATTTCTCTGGGTAAGCTTGCAAAACCGTACACTTATGCTGTAAAAGGCGTATAGAACCATCGCCGGATGCAGTGGACTAGCTCTGGGACCTGTTCTACAAGGCAGCTGCAGTTAAGATGGAGGTGCATCTCTGCACTACAGAGTATGACCAAAGTGAATACATTCAGAAACGATACCCACACTGCATCCCTCACCTGTTCTAAGTACCTAACACTGATATAAATGCTCAGCGGGGCATAGTAAGGGAACAGTGCATGAAAACCTTGATCCGGTCAACCTTGCCAGTTGCCATCAACAAATCGCCGATTTGACGCAAGGCTATTCTATTTTATTTCCCTGTCTCTCCTAAAAAAAATTCATGCCACTGAAAATTATCACTCAAGAGATCTCTGTTTTCCTCCGCCATTGAAATCGTGTAAACCATCAACTGCTTTCAGTTCATAAATCACTTATTAATCGCTTTATTTCCATCTATAAGTTTAAACTACAAGTACATTATCATTATTAATTAATGAATGGCCACTCACATTGGTGGAGGCAATCAATACCGGTTCGTCCCCAAATTCATGGAAAGCGTTAAGGAACAGGTTTTTTCTGAATGTCACCAAGCCACGTGTCGTGCTCCACTCTCCGCTGTGAATGAGGGTCACTTCCTTGTCGTGGAACAAGCTGAATATCTCATACTCCACATCCGTCCTCTTTCGTCTACTTGAGAACTCAATTTTCTGAAACTGCAATCAGACACAGAAAGACCAAAAAACCCCAACAAACAAACAAACAAAAAAAGAGAGAAAGAAACAAACAAAGAAAAAGAACAAACAAAAAAAAAATTAAAAACAAACACAGGTACCAATGAATTGGTGAAGTCATCCGTTTTATATACTAGCAGAAGTCCTCAGTTAAACATTAGTCCACATATAAGTACGCGTTATTGGTCAAAGGGGAATATATCATAGAAAGCAGACGGATTTGCTTTTAGTGAACTCTTAAATCGCAGTAATATTCATCTTTCTTCGCATATCAAAGTTGGTTGAAGGAGGAAGTCAATCCTATAAATTCGACAGGCTTTAAATCAGTCTAAACTTAGAAGCAAATCTACTCATACGTCGAGGCTTTGACCTCAAATGTATTGTCTCATTATTTTGCTACGTCATATGCCTGGTTTCCGTATGTTAGGAACCAGGCAGACAGCGCGTAGATTTAAAAAGATGTGACAACAAAAGGACTCCCGTTAACAACCGAAAAGTCACACTTTTGCCAAATTTTATTGCCAGATTAGCAATCATAAATTTTTCTCAGAGACCTACCTTTGTCACTTGTAGAGAACGTTTTGCGTAAAACAAGGTATCTTTGAACGAAGGCTTTATGGACACAGTTATCTTGAATAATAATGACATTACGTCAAAATTTATATGTCAAAGTGAAAAAAAATCAGAAAGTTCAAAGACATTGCCGCTTGTGTGATTTGGCTACTTCGTCCATAAAGAAAATATTTTATTTAGATTTGAAAATAAGACCGAGTCGACTTGTGTGGGGAAGTTAGCCATTGAGTATAGCCAACACAGGTCTAGATTCGGCCTTTCCCGACGTAAACCCGAAGACAGGTAAAGTGGGCTTCCATTGGCTGTAAATGTCAGAGTTAGGGAACAATGAAGGACCTTTCCCACAAATGGTACTTTGGTACTTTGGTGTAATCTTACGTTCATTCCTGCATTTACGATGACATTTTATGAGAAAACTGATAACATAGAGATAACGTAATAGTGCAAGAGAACAGCAGTCAAATCAGCTGGGAACCAAATCATTATTGTGACGGAAAAGGTGTCCCATTCCGGCTTACCATATCCCGCACATGGCAGCCATTCGACAATGGAGACGGGTGGAACACGGAACAGTTTGACTGTTCTGAGTTGGTCGGACAGTTATCCCTAGGCAGACGGTTGGAAAACCACTCAATCGCATCCAGTAACATTTCCTCTATTATCTGAAAGATTTCAATATTTTCGTCACTTTTCAGTCTGGAAAACATGCTGTTGTTGTACTTCAAGATGTAGTTTGCTTGTAGCGGTTTGTTCTCTTCGAAGTTAGACCGTCGTTATATTCGATTTTCCAGAAAGGTCTAAATTCGCATTATATTAGAGATACAGTGTGTACATCATTTCTTTTAAGGAAACCAGACATCTTTGTGTCGACGAAGCCAATCACTCTGATCACACTGACATCTTGGCTTTCAACAAACGCTTGTCAAAGCCAAACTAGACATTTGGGATGTATTTGTTCACGTACATGTAGAATACATTCCCAGAAGACGTTACTAAGTATGTAACATTTTAGACTAATAATGCTAGAGGCCATTGACCTCCAGAGCAGAAGCAGCGATGACCTGTTAAAACACTGAAATTACACAGACAGTAAGCTATTGGCATTGTTTTTTCCGAATATATATATGTATGGGGTGATGCCTTCCAATAGCAACGCCATAATCCATACCATCTGGGTCAGTTTTAGGCAACCTACTGTGTAACGTGTGACAGAGAAGGTTCTACATCACACTGGTGGATGATAGCCACACGAACGCTATGGACCACTCAGTGTCACTATAGTGACCCTTCCGAGTCATGTGCGTAGTGAAATTTTTCACTTGTGATTTGTTACTTTTCACATATTTTAATGTATTTCTCACGGCAAACGTTCGTGTGCATTGTTTATTAATGTCAGATAGTGACAATGAGCTTATTAAGATGGTTTCTTAATGCATGTGTAAAACAATGTGAAACCATTACATTTAATTTAGTACGATTAAGTGTTTTCCGCTTTCCAACAGTGCTCTTCATTTTATGCACACATGCATGTATACATCGTTTCCCAGATAAATATTGCCGGTACATGACTCACAGTTATGTTGCCTTGATTATGTTTATCCACTTGACTGGCCCCCACTTCTTTTCTCCATGAGTTCTCCATACAATTCCCCCACTTCTCAGTCACAAACATCACATTAGCGTGTACATTCGCCTTCAAAGATTCCAGGGCTTCCTGTGACGTCACATCCGAGATCAGGATCCATAAATAATCATCACCTAAAATGTCCATTTCCTGGACAAATAAACAGCTCCCCAAATTACAGTAGCTACAGCGAAAGTAACGATCAAATGTATAATGAAATGACAAAAAAAGCAAAAGAATCATGATTACTGCTGTCTGTAACAAACACAACCTCAAGGCCAAAATATGGCAGGAATATGTTAGACGTATGGGAGACAATATGTCCAGATGAGAATAGCACCCAAGATTAATGGCCACTTTTCTCAACAGATGTTTGAGAATGAAGAGCGATTATTTTAATGCTTTGTTTATCTTTTTAACTCATTTATTGGCATCTTGCCAGCCCTGAGCTGGGCTTAACATATAAATACAGCCAAACAGACCAGGCCAGGTCGTCCGGCATCAGCAAACTAAGGCCTCCTAATGCCAAAAATAACAGCGGAAAATCAATAGTAAGTCTACCTGCATGACAAATTTCCTCCAAAGATGTCCCCGTCCTATGTAAATAAGCTGCTGATTGAGTCTTGGGAGGAATGGTGTAGGCGGATTGACCTGGATATAGTTTCTTGACGTCAAGCTAAGAACGAAGACGCGCATGTGCAGTAGCTGTCGCTGTAACTCTCTATGTAACTCATCACGCTGTCTGAAATCTGTTGGAATACAAGTGAACAGAATTATTTAACTGGTTACACTGGTCACCAAACATCAAATCTGAAGTTCCAGGGCATTATACAAAAGTGAATTTTTCACAAACATACACCAATATTAGGTCGAATGAAAGGTTGATGACAATGTTACTACGACCCGCTGAGCGTATGACGCGAGAAAATCGAAACTCGGTCCGTCTTCGCATCAGCAAATTTACCACACTATAAAACTTTATATAAACTGTACAAAAACGAAAGAAAAAATAAAACAGAACATAGTTCGCAAGTATTAGAATTAGCGGCTCAATATTAAATCAACATAATACTACCTATTGCGTCATCCAAAACAAGCGTGGCTGTGGTCCAGCGGAGAGCAGAGAGGATGTCTTTGACCATGTGACTGTTGACGGCGGATGGTGGATTGAGCTGAACAGAGAAGTCTTTGCTCAATGGTGACCGGAAAGGCCGAAGGTCAATCACCAAGGTGGGAAGATGGACAGTCTCGGCCTGTGACATGACCATTGTCTGTTGTGTGTGAGGGAGGACTATAATCAGGCCCCGGGCACCCGACTCAACAAGATCACACACTGTAAAAAAGTCAGAGTCAGTATATCGCAAATCAAACCCGAACTGAAGAAAGCCAGTTTCAGCGCCTAAGAGGTTGAAATAAGAGGTTTTGCATGCTTTTCTCCGAATACTGACATGGCAGGCGATGTCACACATTCCACCTCAATCAAGGCTTAAGTGTAACTATTCCTTATCATGATTTGATTGTGGCATTTAACACATCATGACATTAGCTAAACTATTAGATGGGGTTGCACATTATCACTGTTCTGTAAAGAAACATACAACTAAAGTGAGACCGTGACAGTTTTGAAGGCTAACCAAGAATCAGTTGTTAGAATATGTTTCATCAAATGCGTTCAAATCTCGATCTGTACTCAATGGTTTATTTCTAGAGTAAGAACATGTGAGAATATCAAGGGTAAGAAATACGTAATGCACCATTATTTCATGCTGTATAATATGTAGGGCGTTGATGCCGACGATAGACTCACCATCTCTGGCAACGAGCACAGAGCTTGTGTGGTTGACCTCTCGCCATAGAACTTCCAAACTTGTACTGTCCTCTGTCGGCCACAGCGTGGACCGGATTCTCTCCTCGGAGAAACAGGACTTTGTGGCGCTGCTAGAAACCACTCCTAGTACACGGAGAGTCAAAGAAGTCATTTATATAGCTACACTGTGGATATAACACAACAGGCTTTATTGAGCAACTCATCTGTACCAGAATTTATTAGGTAGATGGCTTCCGCGGCGCTCTCGTCTTGGCTAATCGACCCCTGACCAAGGCGAATACGGGTTTACATTCAACTCCATTCCTTCCGGCCCGAGTTTATTGTTGAAGTTTTAGGTTTTTGTCCGGGCCCAGTTACCTCCATACAGTCAACTTAATTGGCGTTATTTAACTGCGCTTGATATGTTATTACAACTCAAATGTTCAATACATAAATGTTAACCACCTGCTACAGGACAAAGACATGTTAGCCACATGCTACAGGACAAACACATTTTTGAAGAAATCTGAAAAAAAACTCAGTCGTCATTTTCACTGCAATAGAATCGTATTACAGCGCTCAATTTTGTTGACAATTCTCAATATTGTTAACAGTGCTCAGTGTTTGTAACTAATATTAGAAAGAAAACATGCCGGAGTGACATAATTATTCACAAGACTGTCACACGAGCGCAATCACTCAGACACGTTCGCATTTACAGATAAGACACTTTATAAACCATCTAAAGTAGAAGTAGAAGTTCGAACCTTGTACAATGACTTTTAATAATTATGAAACACCGTTATATCAGCAATGCTGAAATAAAATGTTCCGCAGAAAAAATTGCCCTTAGACCCAATCAAGGACGAAAGGACCTATTCTGTTCACAGGGCCTACACGGGAGATCTCCAGGTTAGTTGCCTTTTACATCAAGCTTGCCTACAGAGAAATGAGGTCATAGCTTAACTTCTACGACTAATGAAACGGCATCATTTCAAAGAAACACTTTCTGTTTGGTGTTTTCAGTATTTCGGCTGAGTTTGCCACAAGTTAATTCTAATGGGGATACGATTTTCAGTGTTGAATTTCAATATTAATATATCGCCGCCAGGTTAGGTCATAAACCCTCAAGTAAAAATATGCTCCCCATGCCATTGTGACATTTCGTCTAAGAAAGTGATGGCCGTCCGATCTGCAAATAGGCTTATGGCATCAAGATGTCTGGTAGAAAACTTCATATTGACAGGATTGTGGAAAGAAAACAACAACAACAACTAGGAATTAGCTGTTTCGTTACCACCTCTTCAATTTTCCTTGAACTCACCGATTCTGGGTGTACGGGAATCTGTGTATTGCGGATCTCTTGTCACATCCTGACATCTAGAACAGAGTGATATCACCGCGATAACCACTATGCTGTGGTAAACCCTTTGGAACAGACCAACCTTCGGCCACGACATGATTCCATGTGTCTAATGCCCAGCAAAAATGGCATATAACACAAATATCTGATTTATATAGGTTGCAGTAAACTTGTTGTACATATAAGTTTTTTGACAAACACATCCTTCATGTGTAAATAATTGAAAATCCTACAGCTGTTGTGGTGCAGTTTTAACGTTTCAAGAATTATCTGCCAGCAATATCAAGTTTGCAGAGCATGTATCAATTTGCAAAAACAAGAAAAATTAGGCTATGCTTTTTGGATTACACTCCGTGCCTAAATTAGGCCTATATGTAGATTCCCGATACAGGTAAATCACTCAGAGCTGACAAATATCTTTAGTGCTTTTATAGGTAGGCCTATGCCCACTGTGTAAACACAGTGTGACACCAGCTGATTGGTGCTTTAATTGGTAAGCCTATGGCTCAGGACCAAAAATGTCATTTTAAAATCAGCCGAAAACAAATGGGGTCTAAAATGAGCAGTTTGTGAATATTTTCTTCAGAGTAAAACACTAATGCACGTTAAAATTACAGTACTGTAGTGTAAAGGGGCACTACTACACTATGGCGAGATATTTCACTTTCAGATCAGTGTCCTACTAGAGAGTATTATGGAGCCAAATGAGATACGGTACAAACAACACGGACGTGAGAGTGACTTCCTAAGCACAGCGCCCTCTACGATGCCATAGGGCACACATGAATCGCACGTTTATCTGAGCCATGTTCGACGTGTATCGGAGAAATCCAAAGCTGCTAGTGGATAAGCATATCCAAGGAAGACAAGACACCTGCCATGATTGATGGACAACGATACGGTGCAGCCTCACCATCGAATTCCTCCACGGGGGAGAGATGCTGGCCTTCTTTGCATGGAATAATGTTTTCTCCTGAATAAGGAGGATAACTGAAGTTACAGACAGCGCACGGAGGTTGGGGTAACATCCCCTCCACAACGCTATAATGCTATCCCGCGTACACGTTGTGCATGTTCATCCTCATGTTAGACATCCCTTGATTTCGTTTTCCTGTATAAGTGACCATATAAGGACACTGAGGGAAACCTGAGATACCTGCAAAGTATTGTCAAATTCTAGCACAGCTAGCTGGTCGCCTACGTACGTTACCGTAGCGCCCAGTGCCCGTCCCCCACGTTAAAACTTTTCGCTACGAGCCCTACCTTACATGTGGTATATCGAGAAAAAAGTGACACCTCGGTTCCCTTTCCGTAAGTAGGTCACCGTTTTCCCTCGTGAGGTCGGGGAAATCTGGCGACAATCTCACCCTAGGGATTTTTGGCATTACGTCAAGCAGTCAAAGTTTAAATTGCATAAACAGCTTTGCATCTTTTCCATTCAATGGTTTTGAGTTTAATTCCACAAGTAGACAGTGTGTAAAATTTATAATTTTAGTCGGAATCCCATTGTGAATAATATACGTAACATAGATTTCTCATAAGGTTTCCCGAACTTTGCTTGCGTCGTTCGGGAATTCCCTGTTGACTTCCGCAACCGGTCAAAATCTTTTTTCATGTCGATTCATGTAGAAAATTTTATGCCACCCTACACATACTCATGCACTGTAAAGAGTGTGTGTTGGGTGGGATAAAATTTTCGCGGCCCATCGTCTGCCAGAAGTTGGAATTCAGGACATGGCGACGTAGGCTTGAAGCGTTCGGTTCAAAATTTAACCGACTGGATTACTGTTGAAAGACGGTTTACCTGTGCTGGCTTTTCTATTTTTACAAACCGTTTGATTTAAGGAATCGGCTCATACCAAGGTTGGGTTCGAGTTATTATTTGTGGTGCAATTATCACCGTGGGCTTCTATTGGACCGATGCTGGGCGCTACGGTAACGTACGTAGCCAATCAGCTAATTGTGCTAGTTGAATTTATCCACGCACACGTGACCCTTTCAAGTCACAAAAAGCAGACCTTGTTGGAAGCTGGACTATGGTTGACTTTCGCTGACTGGTGCGCACCGACCTCTGCCGTGGTCGGCCGAAACAATGGAATTTACCCTTGAGGTTTTTTCAGAACCCTCTTAGTGCATACACGACCCTAGTCCGACGCGATCTTCATTTTTATGCTGATTTAATATGCTGTCAGGTATTGTATACAGACCTCAGACCGATTTAGCCTGTAGAAGTGGTAGCTCTGTGACGACCGCTTTGGCCTTATGGTACTCCTCCCTTCAATCGCCTAGATCTCCAAAACCACAGATCCTTTTCACATAACATTGTCATGGCTGTGTTCCTTGATAATTTGCCTCCACATTGGTGTATAATCTACATGTACACATAGACATGGGAAAGCCTTGATACTCCAAAGCGGCCACAAATCTCTTTTTCGTTTCTTAAGACGGATGAACAGAGTATGATCCACTTTATCGTATTTATTTCTCATATAAGACACGAAACTAGCGAGTGTGATGTGCTGGACAAAAAGCTATACCGATATCCATTAATAATGGTGGGGTGGGTAGGAGAGATATCGAGTAAGCAACAGACGACAGGCATCGGATGGTTACAGTATTGAACTAATTCAAGTTGCTTCGGTTTTCATGTTAATGAAATCAGTCTTATGCAAAATTCCATCTGCTGCCTTCTCCATATTGCTGGATGGTTCACAGGAATATGCACTGGACTGTCGGCTCTGATCAGTGTCTATGTCATCAAGTAGTAGGTTATGCCATTGACTTCACACATCATATTTGGCTTTGCATAACGAGACTTGGGAAATGGGTCATGCTCTGGTTAACTGTGCTGACAGAGAGGTGAGAAGTACAAAAGAGATTTGTTTCAGTTTTAAGTATCAACGCTTGACCATTTATGTGCCTCCAGCGTAAAGGCAAATTATCAATGAACACAGCCATGCCAATGTTCTGGGAAAGGCTGTGTGGTTGTGGAGATCTAGGCGATAGAAAGGAGCGAGTAGGCCTACCCCAGCGATCAAGCGGTCGCCACAGGGTCACCACTTCTATGGGCCAAATTGGTCTGACGTCTGTATGCAATGCCTAGCAGTATATTAAATACGTGTACATGCAGACGCAGATCGTGTCGGACTTGCAGGTGCGCATGGCACGAGCCAAGGAGGAACTGCTTGTGGCGAGGCTGTGCCACAAGAGGTAGGTAATCTTGGTGCTGAAATAAAGAGAAGTAATCTGAGTAGACCTATAGACCTATTTTACCTATATTTCGTTGTGATTTGTGTAAAATGAATATTACCGCTGAGTATCTTAAGTTAGAAAATGCTCATTTAAATTTATAAAAGGGTTGCAAAATACAGTGAAAGCTCATACATAGGAATACATGTATGGATCTGTGTTTTCTTTAATATAGTTCCTTTGTCCTGCCCGTTTTCTCTTCCACCATAATGCTGTCTGCCGTGGCATGAGTGAAATATTCTTGTGAACGGCGTAAAACACCAGTCATACAAATGAATAAATATAGTTCGTTTTCCTGTGTCGCATTAAAATTGTGCCGTCTCAGATACATGTACATGTAGGCTTATAAACTTGATTTGCGTGTCACGACTTGCCTTAGGCTTGCTAACGTTCAACTCGATATTAATATCGAAGGAGCTGCCAAGAAAACACTTAGAAGTCAGGTAAAGCTTAGTCATTAGCGGAGGAAATTAGCGCGAGATAATACAAATACCGATCGAGGCATACACAATAATGTACATAAGCCATTAGGTTATTCATCATATGATCATATTATAGTGCTTCTTGTTTAGTGGCCTAGGGCTTTAATATTCATATTACTGTAGCAAAGTGAAATTTGATAGGCATGTATAAGCAACACAGAATATAGTATAAAGAGCAATCCTTTCTAGCTGATCGGTTTTGACATACAGAGAAACAAATGTCATTTGATTCGGTTTTCTGTTTGTACTCTGGCTAATTGATACATATGTTTTGATGATGTAAAGTGTCGTTACGAAATCACATTGCTCGGCAGACATCGTGGAATCTTTGTTCAGAGTACACCAGGTCAGGCATGGTAGAGCTTGTATGTATTTTACAGCTCTTACTAAAGTTTCAACCACAAAAGCTTTTCTCTTGTCATTTCGGTACTTTGTAAGAAGACGATGCAAACGATGTCCATTACTGTAGAGATATCGGTCGCTATTTTTTTCAGGGCGAAGTCACGAAATGTGACGACTAACGGCAGTAGCTGGAGCTGCTCCGTCTGCCCTTGATCGTAACTGTTAACATACACGCAGTGCTGTGGTTTCCGACAGCAGCCTCCTGGGCTAACGTTTCCAGTTGTTCATATTCATGCACCAAGTTTTTACATTTTTTCGGGGTATATTTACAACAAGGTGATAACACAACTAATTTTAAACAACTATTCAAAGACGCTGTGTATGTTTTTGGCACCCAACACGCCACAACATCGTGTTCATCTTCTTTCATGAAGCCGTACGTGAATTTCTGTTAGCGATTTACTGATTTTACCGTGTTCTCCCCTACTATGTTGCATATTAAGGTTTCACCAAGCATCCGTAATATAGCGAGGGGACTGATTGTTTGTTGGGTCTGTAAAAGGTATCTTTACATCATGCTTGAGGCTTCCAACTGACACTCTCTTTATGTGTAGATTTTAATCAATTGATCAAACATAATCATTACTCATGTAATTATGAAAAGGCTAGCGGTTATAATAGCTAATGAATTAGCTCTCGTCGCTTCCTGCTTAAGGAATTATATATACATATGAAAAAAACATTTTAATCTGCAAAGTCATTTCAGATACATCACATCATCTCTGCCATGATTACTGTTTTACTCACCATTATGTAAAACACCAGTATGTAAAGCCATTGGACTCCACATCCAGCCATACTGTACATGATCGACCAGCGTTTGACTCTCTCCGTATACTGATATCCGAGTATAACCCGAAAGTGTCAGATTTAGATTCTTCCGTCTCCAGCCGTAGCAATTTGAATTCCACGGTGCAGTTTGCGAATAAGTCCTCATAAAATTGTGGAAAACTGATTGTAGCTTAAGGCTGTAGACAAACGGACATACAATGCTTTGAACCTCTGAGTGTCGCATTAGCACCTGGCCCTCTTTATGTGCACATCATCATCTTGCCCAGATCTTGTATGTGTGTGTGCGATTATATTCTATAATAATGCGGTCCTAAGATGGAGTCCAGCAGCGTTGGTAAAGCTTCGGCTGTTGGGAGGTTTGTAAGGTGCATGTGCCTCCAGATACATGTTGGTGTACACCAAGAAACCCGAATTTCTGGTAACATACTCCTTCCTGATCGCCGGGTGACAGATAGAGCATTCAGGAGAAGAGTGTTAAGCACCAATCAAACCACCCTTAATTGTAGGAATCATTCATTTTCAAGGTAATTTAGCAGCGCAATGACACAGACGCCTTCCACAATGCGGTCGCTGGGAGTTCAAGGCCAGCTTATGCTGGCTTCCTCTCCGGCCGTACGTGGGAAGGTCTGCCAGGAACCTGCGGATGGTCGTGGATTTTGCCGGGCTATGCCCGGTTTCCTCTCACCATAATGCTGGCCGTGGTTGTATTAGTGTAATGTTCTTGAGTACGTCGTAAAACATCACTTGAATAAATAAATAAATAAATTTCAAGGTAATTTGGTAAAGAAAGAACATTTCCAAAGAAGACTATTTTTCATAAAAGATATATTTTTAATTTCCTTCACCGACCTCGGAGCCTCGTCGTCATTATACAACGGAATTGAGACATTCGTATACCGGGGTATTTAACAGGAATGAACGGGGACTAAAGCAACGAACATGCTTTCTCGCATTGGCTCAGTCGATACTCCCAACATATACTACTGCTCTTATGAAACATGGCAAGCTGTAGAAAGGGCTTTACCAATGCTGAAAACTGTAAATGTCTCCCTGCACAGAAGTTCAGGTGTCTTCAGTAGCGAATCTTCGCAGTGATATCGGCGATGATATTATGACGACGTAGGAAAGGAACAAACCAGGGCAGCGGCGACAGTTGGCAAATGACCACACTCAAGCAGCGAAATTCGGCCTGTTGTTAATATGCCTCAGATAGGGTTTTGATCTAAATGTCCTTGTAAACGATCATATGGTAGAACTTGATCTCCCCTAACCCGACTTAGGTAAACAAATAATTTATTGTTAACTCAGGTGGTGTGGTGTCATCATACAGAGGATTTGTGTGCCATTGTGCTTAACAAGCAGCAAGAAAGCGTGGCGTATACCTGTTAACGTGTAATTCATTAGGATAATTTAGGGCGAGAATAGAGCGAGATTTACCACCCACAAACTGTAAGGTCTGATATAATGTAAAATATGCCGCCTCAAACGGTGATGATAAGCCGAGGTAGCGCTTTGCGTGGTTTACCGATTTCTTATTTCATTTTACTTTTCCTGATTACACAAGATCGCAACAACACACTTGTCAAAAATTCTAAGGCTTTATGTAAAATAACTTTCATCCTTTCTTACTACATACAGGTGCATACAGTGATCAAGCCGTTTGTATCTTAGCTTAATGTCATTTGTACTTACAGATGGTTGACGTGCCGGCGGTAAGGAGTTCCTTGTGGAAGGAAAATCCCGTGTCCTACAGAATCGAAACATTCGGAGACCACAGACAAAACATTGAAGCTGTCGGCCGCCATTTAGACCTGTACCGGCTTATCTCCAAAATGGGCGTATCTCCCCATCCGAAGCAATTCTACAAGCTTAGGAACTGTCAAAGTTTGAGGGGAGAGCTTTTGTCGCCTTCACACTTCCTGGTATAACTCTGATGTGGATTCCTGTAATGATCATTCAAAAAGTAATTTACGTGACATGAAAATTACGGTTAATATTATTGGAATCTGGAATTGACTGAATGGCAATTTAAAGCAGACCTTTTTCATTGCTGAGTACACTCTCTCTTTGTTTCTTAGAAGCAGCACCCCGTTTGTTTATAACCAGTATATGTAGGCCCTACACAGTGGATACCTGGAAGATATACCTAACGAGATAGAGTAGTGTTCACTGTTATAGGCTGTGTTTTATTTTGATTATACAAGGGAAGGTCAGCCAGCAACACATCGATGGTTGTGGGCTTCCCTCAGGCTCTGTTCGGTTTCCCGACACAATGTTAGTCTCCGTAGTACAGATAAAATATTCCTCAGTACGGCGAAAAACATCAATAAAAATCAATGAATCAAGCATTCAATCAATCAGTTTTATTTGGCTGTATAATGAGTCTATTGTATCCGTCACCATATTTTCATGTTCACATCCGAGTTTGTGAGATACGGCCGTCGTTATTTACTGTCAGTAGCAGGAATGTGAGGACAGGCTGTGAACAGTTGCAAAATGGATGGATTATCTACTGGTCAAAACGAATTACATTTAAAAAAAGATCACGTGGAACAAATAATTGTGTCTCATGGTCAACACCTTTTTGGTTCATAAAAAATGTACACTTATAATTAACCTTATACAAAATAAATACCTTAAAGATGTGCAGAAAGCTTGCCCTCACCGACAATATAGGCTGTATCTTGTCCTGAGCCAGAAGTTCTTCCAGTGTGTTTATAGGTGGTGGCAGCAGAGATATGGTGAGAAAGGCGGCCAGGTTGGCTGTGTAGGTGACCACCAGCAGGATGGTGAAAAACCACAGTTCCAATCACACAGCGACCAGATACGGCTTCTGGGCTATGCTGAATACCTGAAGAAGGAAGAATGTTGAACCGTGTACCAAATAGAGGTAATATCACAGGAACCATGAATGCAAGGGATTTTGATTTCTGTGAATAATACTGCACTCAGGAATTATAAAGCAAACACCTGGTGTATCCTACTGACAGCAGGAGGAGTACCTTCACCACACGTCAACGATCCATTCCGTTATATGGGTTTAATCTTTCACTGTTCGCACCTTTTTTGATACTCATCAATGTCTGGTTTTCTAATTTATATGGGGAATGACAAAACTTGGCCTCTGCAGGGGTAATGTTCATGTTTAACATCAATGTGGTTTCTTGTGAACGTTCCCGCAACGTTCATTGTTGTTGACGATTGGTATGGAAATGTCTGTGGTAAAGCCTATATTCCAAACATTTTTGTTCTATAGTTCTGACTTTTGTGTGACTTAAGGGTTTCGGTCTGCAATGGAGGAAATCACAAACTTAGGTAAAATGTTTTAGGAGATAATATCCTACTATTTTAGGCAATATCTACATATATTACTGTGCGAAGCAGCTATCTGTGCCATCTGCTTTCTGTAATTAGGCGAAAAACTCTTCGTGAAGGAGGGGAAAGTCAGTTTCATGTGTGTCAGAAACTGAATTGCACATAAACCCCTCAGGATGCTGTCCACGTACGACGTGGACACTATCGGTCTACAGCCAGCTTAAAGATTATCACAGGGCCTGCGTGGCTCAGTCAGTTAGCGCGCTAATTTATCCAGAGGCCTCCCATCAATGCGCTCGCTGTGAGTTCAAGTCCAGCTTATGATGGCTTCCTTTCCGGTCGTACGTGAGAAGGTCCGCCAGTAACCTGCGGATGGTCGTTGGTGTATCCTCCGGGCTCTGTCCAGTTTCCTGCTGGCCGCCGTCATATAAGTCAAATATTCTTGAGTACGGCATAAAACATCAGAAAATAAACAAAGAAAAAACTAAATAAAGATGTTTACTGTCCCTAAGGTTACAAGAGCAATGACAGTGGGTAAATCTACAAATATGGTGTCGAAGGCCGGCATTGAGCTCAAAGAGTGTCTAGTGGTTAAGGTCACTCAAATTGTCACTATTTAACCGCGTTCCTCAAAGTTAAACTCAGGACAGAGGGATCAAGAACATTGTCTCCTGGATGCAACAGTTGTCACTGATGTAAACAATTGAACAATGTTCTACAAGATGTTTGGAAATTAGCTGTTATCTCCGGAAGACGTTGAAGGATGTCGGACTGGTACCGCCATAAATAATAATAATGATAACAATAATAATAATAAATAATAAAAATGGGATAAAGGACATAAACTTTGCTTTGTGCTGACGGGACTGTATGCTTTTATTTCTCTTTGAAATATCATCTTTCTTTGAGCAGTTATAATTTAGACACTATTGCACTTTATCATTGAAGAAATGTAGCATCATGGTGATTTTTGGATTTCTAGTAGTCTTCACTGGTAACCATTACATGTAGCTGTGATGCCAACTACTTACCATGCATTGGTTTTGTTGCATAAATCGTTGTTTGGACCAAAAACATTATCTTTAAGTAGATTTTTTTTCATTGTTTAACGCCGTGGTCAAGAATTTTTCACTTATACGATAGCGATCAGTATTTTGGGCAGAAGAAACCGAATTGCTAGCGGAAAACCACCGACGTTTGGTAACTTACTAAAGAACTTTCACACATGTGACGTAAAGACATGCGCATCATAATGGTTGAAGGCAAATAGTCTGCAAGGAAAGTTAGACTGCCCACACAGCTACAGGAGTTTTCGACAACTTGCTGTCAGGCCTTTCCAGTAAAATTATGACAATCATTTTTGGAAACTTCGCAAAGGCAGATGGGAGTCACTCACCTGAGTCAGGTTTCCGTCAGGTATCCCAGACGCAATGCCACATGCGATCCCGAGAGAGGTGGCTGTGATCAACGAGAGCTGGGGTCAAACACAGGACGGCAATGACCGCGCGTACGCAACGCCAGCGGTGGCTTAGATATATAACGACAGTTTGTTTATATCTTTACATTTTATACATTTTACAGAGAACGACCGTTTTTGAGAGGCGCATTTTGGATAGAGGTACTTGTGGCAGTGTAAATAACGAGAGATTAGAGACTTGTACTTTGAAGAACGCCAAATTACACAGAGTGGGAAATTCGAAAACATTGGTGTCGAGAAGGATTCTTTAGAAAGTAAGACTTCAAGTGGGCGACGCGGTTAAATGGGTGGGGGGAGGTATTTGTGTGGACAACACTTTAGAGAACAGAATTTTAGAGAGTAACAGTCAGGGGAACTACTGTTGAGGGAAAGCACATTAAGAGATAGATCGCCACAATGCGGTTGAGACATTACCGACATGCCGTCCAGCCATAATCATTCATTCATTAAGAGAAAGACAGTTTGGAGGTCCACGCCATCCTGGAGGTACACCTCTTGAAGTCGTTCGGATTATTATTATTATTTTGAGTTCTCGCGTAAAACTGCAATAGCTCCCAAAGTATTGAACGCAGAGAATCCAAACTTTGCAGTCTTGTTAATGAACATATGAAGCAACTTTTGACGTTAGTATCTTTTGGCCAGTCACGTGATTTAGCGGTCATTTTGAATTTCATTGTTAAGCTTAAAAAATCTTCTTTTCAAAAACGGGAAAAGCTGTTGACAAGAATTTCCATTTGCTGTTTCTAGGTGGTTAGCCCTAATCAGTTAGCCTTGCACGTTCAATCTGATATGCAAATTACGCTGTGGATAACATCCGAAGTTACATAAAAATTACATCATCTCTAAATATTGCCTAAAATGATTAACCAGACATATCTGGTGTTCCATGTTGTCAAGATTACAATTCTGCAAGAATTAGTTTCGTACATTGTATAGTTTTGAAGTTTTGGCCGAACCAACAGAGATTTCTCCAAAAATTTATCCATTCAGATAACATGAGAGCATAAAATCAAAGGCATAGTCTCTCCCTACCTGTGGTTTGCCTGGTATGAGCGGGGTATTCTGATTATGTCTGAAGCTGGGAGCGGTACATCAAAGGCACAGTCTCTCCCTACACGAGGCAGAACCTTTGTATCTGACAGGACTATTTATTTTCTTTTCACTATCTTTCACCATAGCTCCAATGAACGCCGTTAGACTTTTTTCCCCCTTTTTATCAAGTGTCATGAAATTATTAGGCACTGCAAACTGGTGTTAGCACTCTAAGGTTCAATTCCTGTTTATTTCTTATCATTTGTACATGAAAGTTTTTTACCTTGAATTTTTATTTTCAACCTGACCTACTTCGGACCGCATATTGCCATGAATAGAATGCGCTGACATGTCATTTTCTCCAGACGAGTTTATCCGATGGAGCTGAAAGCTAAAAGGCAGGCACGATATGTCGGGCCAAATTACGTGTGCAAAAATCGTTTTCATATCTAGAAAACTGTGGAAATGCACTTATCACCGAAGTTGTCAAGTGACCGAAAGTTTTTGAATTAAATATTTTAAGTATGCTACCTGATGCAGTTTGACGTCCTCATCACGAATCTTATCCTATTTTTATATGTATACTTTTCACGCAAATTACGATCAAATTTCGAGGAATGCAATATTCAGTGTATTTGGAGGTCACGTTAGAGAAAACCGTTACAGCTGTCATGATGAAAATTACAGAGTGCAAAGGGCCAGATATGCACTATACAGAGTGCGAAAAAGCAAAATTTCACCACATTTAGAGGCCACGTGATAGGAAACCGTCATAGCTGTAAAGTTGGACATTGCTGAGTGCAGTTTACTATTAGAATGGAGATTATCCTTGCTGCACTGTATTCTTTCTGTGTTTTTTTATGAGCTATGGGCAAAGGATCAAAACTGAGCTGCTTCCACGCTGGTTTTAGTACTGGGTGCATTGTGTGTGATACCTGGTAGTCACGGGTTCAAATCTAGTTCGTTCTTTTCACTTTTTTTTCTTACCTTGAAGTTACCAGGAGACAAGCAGATGTGGTAATTAGGTAATAGTGTGGACCCCGGTAACGCTGTTGGATAACAGTTTTAATTGTTTTTGGCATTGTTTGTTGATGGACAGACTAGCATTCTTGACTTAGTCACTACGAGCCATTCTGAAGACATGAAGATTAAGGGAGACTACTCTGTCTGATCAATGACGCAATATCCACGGAAGGAACTATTTTCAACCTAGCTTGCTGAGTAAAGCGCCGGAACTATCTACACGTTACAAGTAAAATATACCCGGCCGGCAAAACACAGACTAAGGGTCTGACACTACTTCATCCGGGCACCACAACCTGACAGGTAAGAGGTCTCTCAGTGACAAAATACTAAGAAAACACAATGAAAATAAAAAACAAACAACAAAAAAAAAAAAAAACAAACAAAAAAAAAAAAAAACACAACAAGAACAACAAAAAAATCCAATATTTCCGCGCCACATTTGATTCAGCGTTAAAGTTTCGGCATCAAAAAGTACTTGCCTAGAGGACAATAGCTGTCGTGTTGCACGCAGACATATAAACAGAACTCTCAGGATGTATAATGCTCTGTTTCTTCACCTCCTCTTTACCATATTATGTTTGGCGTAGGTACGAAGGAGTATAAGCATTAGTTTGTTTCGTTTAGAACATTCTGATATCAACGTCAAAGTCAAACCGAGATACATGCATCGTCGTTTTCACTGGACCCGAACACTAGCAAAAGGCATCTGACGTGACAGCGTGACATTCGGGTGGTAATACAGGCTTGGCAAGACAGTGATCAGGGGTTTTGATCAGTTATATTTCCCGTACCTTTTTTAGTTCTGTGTAGATTATAAGTGAGCCCAGCTGTGTTAATATTTTTTGTTTTTTCTTTGCTCGTAAAGATTTACTACATGTCAAAAAAACATTAGCTTACCTTGTTCTGTAACCGAACTGTATACCATCCACATGTTGTCCTCGAGGTCAGACTCGTACCTTGTCTGAGAATGAGGCGTTCCGTGATTCATTAGGACGGGCGTAAATCTAATAACAAGTTGGGAGGTGACACCGACGTTCAGTACACAGCCAGGGACGCAAAACCACACCGACACAGAGTAGGGCTTTAGAATCTGGAACATGCTGTTATTGCTCTTATACCAGGAGACAGGGTTAGGATACTTGTGCTTCCCTCTGCGAAGGGAATGCTGAAGTCGATTATCTCCTCCCTGGTCGAGGTGACGGTGAACGGGTGGACAGCCATTTCGGCTTCCTAGAGAACAGGATTTTGTCGATAAAATTAAACAGGTATTAAAAGGTATCCAATACATATATTTGGCACCTTACAGTATGTGAAACTATACAAAGATCGACAGTAACTCCTATTTAGAGACAATACGGGATGAAGGAAGGCAACAGTTGAACAAAACCCAGAGTTTATAATATTGCATATATGAGAATCTTCTGCACAATGTATCTGAAGTTTATCTAAATCTAAAGTTTATTACAGCTGATTTTCTTTCTGATATATCCCTCGCGGTTTCTGGGGCAATGTTGGAGTATTTGATCCGCTATCTCACTGAAACTGCCAAGAGAGCAGACATATATTAGGAGCACTACTGTGGAATCAAACTTTTAGTTAACTTGGCTTTCGAGTCTCCGTGGAACATAGACTTTCAGTTACACAACATAGTCTTTCAGTTACACAGTTATGCCTACACATAGGGCATGAGGATGTACGATTCCAGTAATCTTTCTATTAGGTTCGGGTGCCCTTTCAGGGCAACTAACACCATATACTACGGTATCTTGTCTTTCAGTAAGCGTGTAACGAATTTATTCCCGCAGAACGCGCATCAATTCATCGTTTTCAGCATTTTTCACATGCAAACACGGGGAAACAGCCTAATCAGATTTTTTTTTTTTTAGCGAGACGAATAACACCACAGCTGCTCCGCATAATTCTTTCAATTGTGGAAAACAGTTTGCATGCTTGAAATCGGTCGCTGTGATCCTTGCTTGTTTTACTTTCATACATTTTTGATTTCCCCCTTGTGTAAATCATTGATATTTTTAACGCTCGCAAATCTTAAATACTCCATTGTTTCACCTCTACTCATAAGTCATCCTATATTAGGACTACTGAATTCGAAACTGTCTATTTCTATTTTTTGTGTGAAATAAATAAATAATATAATCCAGTTTGTTTTAAAACATAAACTATAAAAAATTGATATTATTATATCCCAGGGATTCGTTTCCAGTGGTCAGTACATGGTCACATCATTTTTCCCAAAACATGAGGTACAACGATATCCTTCGAAAGCAATGCAACGCCACGCTCAAGGTAACATCACAATTTGCATCACAGTGTAGTAGTCAATGATCACGCAGTAATGGCTAAAGAATTCGTCCTTTATTATATACAGTTATCTCCCTTTGTCAGTCCTTGTTTCTAATGTAAAGGTATGGATGAACGCTTGTCCAGCCTGCGAAGACGTTCGTTGAAGTTCGGTGATTTAAATTATATACACAGGGAGTTCTGCGTTTTCTCTTTTCTTGGAATTTTTCCGGTTTAATGAAACATATAGTACATGCTTTGGAACCGGATATCAGGAATTGTCAGTGATGTTCAAAATGAGCTCCACACTCGCTGAACATCACTCGTCTCAAGCGAACAATTCATGATATCCCATCCAACGGTAAACACTGTATGCATCCAGTATTAGATGCATGGTGATACATCATGCTCATGAATAACTGATGTGCACCTTTATTGTTGCATTCATTCAAGGTATAAATAATTAGTATTTGAAAGCGACTGACATTACAAAAAATTTCAAACAGGAGTCTGAGTTGAGTTGGCTACGAGAAGATTAATCAGTGTACAAAGGAAAATCGGGATTCTGCACATGATTAGGCAATAATACTGGAAACGAAAGTCGTGCATCAGAAATAGACCATAATTTACTGTGTCAGTGGGACGTCCAAGCTATACATGGGCATCGATTCACCACTCACAGCAACAGATCTAAAAAATGAGACGTGTGTTTATCAACAGATCAGTTGTTCATCTGGGCCCATCACATATGTCTGCATGGGCCTAGTGGAGCTGATACGACCGCAGAGCCACCCCCTTCATGGCAGCTGATGTATTTATCCTCCTGCTTAGAGCACACTATTACCAGGCAGATAATTGAAAACAATTCAAGAACAAGTGTGGACTAGCCTGTCCATTAAGAGTTTCCATTGTCTTCACAACATTACATCTAGGCTTTCTGGACGCTAAACGTTGTTTAAATTAAGTGTATTGAACAACTTCACTCGGCGATTATTCATTATTGATCTTGAAAGCTGTTGAAATTATACAGCCAGTTCATGTTATCTTTGTGACGTTGGTCTAGAGACTCTCTCTGATATAGTCTGTCTCAACACGCACAAAGCACTCCATATCCGATTCCTTATCCCAGGAAAGACAACAGGTGCTATTAGTCCACACCATCCTGGCGGGACACCTCCTGAAATCGTTTGGATTATAAGGGGCCAACGCCATCCTGGCGGAACGTCTCTTAAAACCGTTCGGATTGTTAGTATTATTATTTTTAATTTGCTGGTAAAATTGCAACATCTCCAAAACTGCTAAAAGTAGAGAAACCAAACTTTGCAGTTTTAATAATGAATATAAGAAGCAACCTCTGACGTTTCCTGTTTTTGCCAGTTACGCCATTTAGCGGCCATTTTGAATTTCATTGTTAAGCTTAAAAAATCTTTATCTCCAAACCGGCTGAACCTATCGGAGTGAAATTCCATTTGCTCTTTTTAGGTGGATGGCCCTACTCGGGTTCTTCCAGTGTTGGGATTGATATACAAATTAGGCTGTAATTAACCTTTAAAGTTAAGTAAAAATTACGTCACCCCTAAAAACTAAAAAGAAAAAAACCGATTAACCAAATACATTGTCTGGTGCACCTTGTTGTCAAGATTGTAAATCTGCAAGAATGATTTTCGTACATTGTATAGTTTTGAAGTTTTTGCTAAGAAACCAACAGTTTAAATACTACTCCCATTTAAATACAAGTAACATGGGAGCAGTAGATCGAAGGCATAGTCTCTCCCTGCCAGTGTCTTCCTTGAGTAGGGTAATCTAATTCTGTCTGGCACCGGGAGTAGCAGGTCAAAGGCACAGTCTCTTTCACATGTGGCAGAGCTCTTCAGTCTGACAGGACTATTTATTTTCTTTTCAATGGCTTTCACCATAGCCGCAGTGAACGCTGAACCTGGCAGTTTCAGGTTCAAATCCAGTTAAATCCTGTCAGTCTTTTTTCTCTCTTTCCTTTTAGGTATCATGAATTTATTACGCACTGCGGACTAATCCTAGCACTCTGAGGTTCAAATCCATTATTTCTTATCATTTTTACATGAAAATTTTTTTCCGCAAACTTTTATTTTTCAACCTGACCTACTTTGGACACCATATTGTCATCAATATAATGCGTTGGTATGTCATTTTCTCAAATATCCGATCGAGCTAAAATGTAAAACGCAGACAGAATACGTCAGGCCAAATTACGTGTGCAAAAATTACTTTCATATGTTGAAAACTGGAAATGCACTGATTTCCGAAGCTGTCAGATGAAGTTTGAATTAAAACATTTTAAGTATGCTACCTGATGTAGTTTGACGTCCTGATCACGAATCTGATCTTATGTTTTGCCTGCGAGGTACACTTGAGACGCAAATTACGATCAAAGTTTGGGAAAATGCAACTTTCCCCATGTTCGGAAGTCACGTGACAGAAAACCGTTACAGTTGTGCGTAAAAGCAAAATTTCCCAATTTTGTAGGTCACGTGATAGAAAACCACTGTAGCTGTAAAACTGAACATCTCTCAGTGCAGTTTACTATGAAGAATGGAGGTCACCCTTGCTACAATGTACTCTTTATGTCTTTTGTAATGGGCTTCGAACAAAAGATCAAAGCTGAACTGCTTGCACGCTTTTTGTTTTTTTAGCAATAGACCCGTTCTATATGATACCTGGTAGTCACGAGTTCAAATCAAGTTCATTCCTTTTCAGTCTTTTCAGTTTTTTTCTCTTTTGTATTATCATGTAGTTATCAGGCGACTACCAGATGTGATAAATGGGTAATAATGTGACCCCGGAATCGCTGTTGGACATCACCTTTAATTATCAATTTTTAGTGATCTCGTTAAATTGAAGTTTTGAAGGAAATTGAGGAAACTTTTAACGTGTAGTGTCTATTAGCCAGTCACGTGGTTTAGCCGTCATTTTGAATTGCATTGTTAAGCTTAAAAAAGGTTCTTCTCAAAAATGGGTAAAGTTGTCGTAAGGAAATTCCATTTGCTGTTCCTAAATTGATGGCCTGGGAAATGACTTGAAGATATGCAGAAAGTATTAAATGACAAGTCTAATGAGGAACCTTTCCCAATGTAACTCGGTCCTACGCTTTGGTAGTTTGTTGTTCATTCCTGCGTTTGCGATAACGATTTGTTGCCAAGTCAGTTGAGTGAAATGATTAATTCGGCTTGGACTTGAGTCACCAGTGTATGCGCGAAAAGGTACTTCATTCTTTTACTTTCCGTTTCGTTCATGATCCTATAGGCAGATGTAGAACGGAAAGGATAAAGACTTGGGCCCATGATCTGACACATTATTACCGCGAAATGTCATCTGAACAATGAAAACCGAAAAACTTTTTCCGTACAGACTTATACAACGCCTACAGTAGCTTACGTCTCTCAAATCCACAAGGCTGAAGACCGATAAAGCAAAACTATTTCGGACGGAATTACATAAAGTCATTCATGCGATAACCCTTAATATCTTTGATTAATCCCTAACCTTCCTACATCATATTAGTTGTCTGGATCTAGAATGGAATTGAACAAGGAGTCTCATTTTGGTTCCTTCATGGTCAGCCTGTGAAAAAGGACTAGTAGGACTAGAACAGGGAGAAGTTAACCCGAATTCAGATTTATATTTTGGGAAGAATGGTAAAGTGACATACGAACGAAACTAAGACGCAAAAATAAACGAATAAACGGCTAAACACGGATGACCGCGAAACTCAAGAGTAACACCGAAGAACGATGACCGAGAAAGTCTACAAACGAATGGCTGGTAAACCCGAGTCACACCGAAGAACGAAGACTGAGAAAATCTAGGATTCGAGCCCTCAGCACCCTCCGTGCATTGACATGTAAATTGCTATGTCACCATAGTAGCTTTTATTGTAAGGTGCTCCATTGCATTGCGCTGGTGTTGTTCAATAGATCACTGCACTATTTTTACGTTATAAATTAAAACTGCTAATAATTTCTCCTAAATCATTCTTCCCTTATTCAGTGACGAGTTTTGGTGGGATAAAGGTCACATAATAAATTACTGATATAACAATTATGGTCATAGAAAGGAATGATCCCAAGTCATCTTTGGAGAAGATAATCCGTTTATTGTTTCTATGTGCGTTTATCACATCTCCATATAACCCAGTGCTAATGGCCCAGAGTGCAGGTTTCATACTCAGAGACAATGAAGTGGTCGACCCACGGGCTATAATGTTGTAGGGGCTTAACTGGCCCCTTCCATAACTTGGTTGTTTGTCAGTGTTACTGATTTATTTATATATATCTGTTGTTTGGAAACTGTATTATGGTCAAGTGCAGAAAAAAACTCTGGTTTGTCATTTTAAGTGTTCCCATTCTTGTGCGAACAAAATACAACTGAATTACTCCCCTTGTTACACAACGGCAGTTATGTATGATACACCAAGGTGATAATGACATGTTAAAGTAATCCAACTAGTCTAGAACATACAGCCATAGGTAACGTCCGAGCAATAAGGACTATTTTCTATGTAGGAGACTGTAGAAAACTCATAACATCAGGATATGAAGGTCGTGGAAATGTCAAGGTTGATGTACAAAGTTGGAGTTGATTAGGCTCAGGTATGTTTGAAAGGAATTCGCCCAAGTTGACTGCTGCATTTTTAATGGCAAAGTACAGATTGTGTGTCAGTATCTTTCGGGCTTTCCGACAGAATTTACAAAAAAGCTAAAATTTTTTTAGTAGTTTTCTCCAAAACGGATTTGAATATATTTAGGACGTCAGTGGGCTCCATCGATTAGCTCAGCCCACTGACTGTGTACACATCAATAAGCACATCTCTGTCATGAAAGTAGGTCATGAACTTACATCAGTTTAACTTTGAAACCGGTCATTTCTTCCATTATTCTAAATCCTCGACCAAACATACAGCGCTCATAGAAAGAACAATAAATTAACTTTAAAAAAAAATAGTAATAAAAGCGATTTTTTGATCAAGATGACCTGAAGAGAACTGCATGGTGTTCGATTTGCCGAAGGACGCACAACTTGACAATTCCCGTGAGTCACTCACAAATTTTACCGCTCATCAGCAGAAAACCTAGTTTAAATAAAAATGGTAAAAAGTCATTTTGATATATCGAAAGATGCGATGCGCATACCTTCTGTTATTTATTAGTGTGTTACGCCCTTCTCGAGAACCGTTCTGTGATATGACGACGGACAGCATCATAGTGGGAGGAAAACGGGCAGATTCTGAGGCGATTTCAAGGACCATCCGCAAATTGCTTGCACACCTTTCCACGTACAACGGAAAACCAACGCTAGCATGAGCGACTGCATCGGTGATCTTCTCATAAAGATTTTAAATCACTGTGCAACTGACTTGGGTAACGGTGTAGCAGTGAAGTTATCACAAACACCACCCTAGCACTATAGCTGATGAATCAAGCTTATTCCATATATTAGACATTAAACTCTGAAGGCTTTGTGATCTATCGACCTTAAGTGGCTTAATCACGATCGAATATCGTTCTTTACTGCATATGTTGCAGATAAACGACGTCATGTGTACCACAACTTGGCCCGAAAAGCAGTACGGTTGAAGTATAAAGATCTACAAATACCTTATTTTGGACAGCCTTTTCAAATTAAAGATTTCCATAAACACACGCACTCAGCTATATTGTACCAAGCAAAATGTATAAATGGGCAGTGGGCAAGGAAACGACTAAAATAATAATATTAAAACATTCTACAAAACGTACTTCACATCAAATTGTAAAGATATCAGTCTTACTCTATTGGATACAAGGTGTAACACAAGACATGATACTAGTCTTACTCTGTGGGATACAAAAGCTGATATCTGTCTTATCCCAGTGGATAAAAGTATATGTAATACGAGGCTTGATGTCAGTCTTGCTCAACCGGATACAAGATACGTGGAATTCGAAGGCTGATACCAGTTTTATTCTATTAGAAGCAAGGTACCTGTAATACAAGATCTGTCCAACAACCATGTAAACATGAAGATAACTCTAAGAAGTCTTGACATCACATTCAACACGTGTTCTGTAGCCACGGCTTTTCAGGCCAATATGCAGCAGCAAAGACACGCTGGCTATGGCGATGACGCCGGTGTAAGACAGGAACAATCCTCCCACGCTTTCCAGCCCCAGGCCGCTGACCTTGTCGTCATGAGAGGAGCGGCAATGGCTGGGCTGAATCCACCACTTCGTCGCCCATTTCTCCACCAAACCAGCCTCCTGCATCTGACGTATGCTGTGGACAAAAGACACCGAAATCGTGAAATATCCACTGCACCCAGCTCAAATCAGCCTTATTAAACTCTCCATCAAACCTTCCAGATGGGTAAACTTTGGTAAACTTCGCGCGAAGCGCTGATTTATGACTTATTCAGTTAAGACCTTGCCTTTACCTACATATTAGTAGGAACTTTTCTCATTATATACCGCTAGCTCATGACATGCGAGGCATGTTTGAACGCGACCTTGCCCTATCGAGGTTTTGGGAAGAAAAGCTGGCATTATTTTTCAACCCGGAAAACGATACCAAATCAATGCTCATTATTTAGTCGGGAGCCAAACACAGCTGGTCCGTTTTACAAAGCTTTCGCAACGCTTGGTCAAGCACATTATCCACATTTTGAAACACCTCTTCATTATATGTTGTCAATGCGCAATCCGCAACGACTTCGTAGAAAGGGCCACTGAACGAACTAAAGAAAGGGTTTTAAATCAGTCCAGACTGACCCTGCGAGTTATCAGGAAAGAGAAGACCATTATCCTATATGTATAGTGTAACTGGAGCAGCTAAAAACGCTACAATTTTAGATTTTAGATTAAAACCGAGGTAGATATGACACGGCGATGACAACCTGGGCTATCAGAATATACTTTACCCTACAATCGCGAAAAGAGCACTTGTTGGTTCTTTGTACTACGGGACTAGATCAGGGATGGTGATAGGCTACTTACAGACGGTTAACTATGCGGGCGTACACTGCTCCCTGAGAAAGGACAAACCCATATCCTACAGAATCAAAACTTTCCTCAGCGACTGTCAAAGTGGCGCAGCTGTTACTGGCTAAGAACTCCAGGGCGGGTTTGTCTCCCACAAATGCGTACTTCCCCGATCTCACCATGTCGATTATTTCACTGTCTGAAGAAATCCTTGGCGCTTCCTTCATACGACTCCAGGCTTTCTTGTACAACTCGACTGTTGATTCCTGTATCAATTACACACAGAGGTTGCATTTCTGGAAGAAATAATTGTACACAGTATATGTCCATACATTGATTTATAACACAAAGTACTGAGTGTAAAGTCAGTGCCGATGCAATTGTAGAAGCATGCTAAAATGGGAAAAATATTGGAATTCCCATTTTATACCCTTTTTCCATCTCAGCAGATGTTTTACCATGATTTTCTGGAAGCCTGCTGTATGCTTGTGTATATATATCTATACCATGCCTCACATGGCACATTTCTCCTGAGGGTGACTTAAGAATAGTCAAAATATCGAGAGCGTCGCAATGAATTTCTTCGGAGTTACTTGGCTTATATATTATACTAATTTATTCCGTGGATCAACTAGACACCTTGGTTTTCCTATATAATGCGTATTTTCTCTTATTGGTCTGCTTACCCTTCAACTTGACCCATCACCTCACCTTAAACACTGTTTCAAAGCTACTTTCCGCCTCAGATATGGGCTGTATATCATCGTGGTATACAAGCTCCGCCAAAGTGTTAATTGGTGGTGGCGGCAGAGATATGGTGAGAAAGGCGGCCAGGTTGGCTGTGTAGGTGGCCACCAGCAGGATGGTGAACAGCCACCAGAATCCAATCAAACAACGGCCAGACAAGGCTTCGGGACTATGTTGAACACCTGAAAATTCATGAGCAAAATACAGGGAGCACTGCGTGATATAAGACGATGCACTGCGTGTTGCATGAGAGCAAAAAAGGGATAAGGTAATACGGATATAAACAAGAGAAACTGCAATATATCTATAGATAAATCGTATGCAAGCAGGCATCTTTCCCATCCACGGATTCGGTTCAAATATGTATATTCTAGTGTTTATTCTGGAATTGTGTTTGGACTATTTAGAGAAACACTGGTAACGTAGTACTCCTGCATTACAAGAGAACAATGCTCAGTTCTGCTTATGAGTCGCCATAGCGTGAAAAACTTCACCCTGATGAATGCACCCCGGTCAGTTTTGTGTATTTATTTAACAAACCGAATTAATTCCAAAACATTCGACTAATAACATACAGTATGTACACTGTTGCTTATCTTAGGGTATTTGTTTCTGATGTGACTGATGTATGGCTAAATAGTCTCATATGTCATGGTGTATTTCAAAATGCAGCCACTGTCTTACTGAAAAATTACTTAAAAACGTATTTGGCATGTTCTCAGTTGCAACATAGTCACACTGACTATCGATAGTCATCATGCTTCCGATAGACTGAGTTCCTGGTCATATCCATCTTCATTTTATAATGTCCAGCACTTGGTATATATGCAAGTTTACAGCCTTGATCCAACAGGCAGTCGTAACTGATCCCCCGCCTCGATAGGTGATAATTGATTATGAGAGTATCCAATTAAGTAGTGTCAAAATACTTCCTGAAGCATTCCATCAGCTCCTTAAGTTACTACGCCATGTGTTTGAGAGCTTTGATTAAAGAATGTATTCTGTTTGGCACGTCAATTTTATCTACTTTACCCGCGCGGATCAAGGTAGTATGCGGAGTGATAAAAGGGCAACATTACACTTAGTGTCCGCATTATTTTTAAGAAAATAGATCGAACCGGCCTAGACGACTTTCAGTGTACAAAATAGCTCAGATTGGAGGGCGGTATAAAATTTCATACATAGTACATTGGCTCATACCTTGCTCTGTTACGGAACTGTACGCCAACCACATGTTATCCTCTAAACTAGACTCGTACTTTGCCTGAAAATAACGCTTTTCGGGTATCCCCTGGAACGGCGTATATCGGTTAACAAGGAAGGAGACGCCACCCACGAGAAAAACAGAGCAGAGAACACAGATCCACACCGCCATGGAGTAAGGCTTTAGCGTCTGGAACAAACTCTTGTTGGCCTGATAACTTGGAGATAGGGTCAGGATACCAGTACTGCCCTCTGAGAACGGAACGGTGAAGTCGATGACCGCTTCTCTCTGGGGCATGATGGTGAAAGGACCGATAGCCAGTTCTGCTTCCTAAGGAAAACAGCAACAGTAATGTTCGTTCAACTGCACAACTGCGATAATACATGATGTATAACACTGTAAGACATTGGAAGAGTACATATACTTTCTCATATGTATTAATGAAGATTGGCATTTTACGTTTTCCCCAGTTGAAGCCATTCACATGAAAGGAAGAATGTTATGCAATGATTGAGTACATAATTATTTAGATGGATATGTTTATATATATATATATATATATCTATATATATATATATATATATTGTGAATTTCCCCTGTTCACAGGAATAAGGTCTAGAATGGCCATTTCGAAGCACCATTAATATAGTAAACAACAGTTCTTGACAAAGTGGCTTTTAAACAAGACTTGTGCAGTATATGAAGTGTTGTGTTCTACGTGAAATTCTGTGCTGTACGTGAAGCCCGGTGTTGTACGTGAAGTCCTGTGTAGTACACGAAGCACTGTGTGGCATGTGAAGTCCATTTGAAGATATCCAACGGACTTATCCGGACTAATCTGCTATTTGTCGATGAGTGATTCTAAAATTCTGCTAGCCAATAAAGTGTTAAACCCTACTGGTGTGTGCTGCTGAGGCTCTTACGTTTGTCACACCGAGGAAGCTGTGTATCCTCCGTCTCGTGGCGCGGTGCTTGCATGATCTGTGATACATCCAGTCAAACGTTTGTGTGCAACTCAGTGTTTGGTGAAACAAGTTGGTGTTAGAATTGGTGTTACAATTGTGTTGACAACACTCACTGTATCTAAATTACAACCCACATTGGGTGTAACAAAAATTGTTGGCATTCAAAGAAGGCAACAGTTAAATTCGTACACCATACTATGTCAGGTTTTGTCACTAAAAGCCTTTGCCCTGGTTGTCTGGAGTTTCACAATACCTGATAAACATTTTATTCAGGAATATTCTCGTTTCGGCCAATTTTATGCCGCAATCGGAAAATGCCTACATTATATAGTAAGATATGGCCACTGCTTAACCATAGTACGGTAGAGCAAAATCCATCCCAAACCAACGCAACAAAGAATTAAAACAACAAAGCTAAGTTCAAAACAAAAACGTTCTATGGAGAACTATATCTTGACCATAAGATCTTTAATTCAAGAACAAAGCATGTGAGTCAGATTTCTTTGGAGGAGTCACTGATGTTCGCAGGTTATTCTTATCCCATTTGGTATATAAAGAGCTCAAGTCTTCTGAACCAAACGTAACACACGCTGTATGGTCACGATTTCAAAGACCAAATATCCCACTTCAATAAAACCGAATAACGGGTTGCCTCTTGAGGGTATTTCGGTGTTGTATTCTATTTGGAAATTTCTTATTCTATACTTTCATATTCACAAATTTCCCTGTTTTCACAGAAAAAACCATAGGTTGTGCTAACGTATCGTTAATATCACACTTCATTAATAGCTCAGAGATGTGTCCTACATATAGGCCCAATGTTATTACCGAAATACCGTAAACATGTTCAGTGTCTACTGACTCAGTATATCCTGTTCATATGATTGTATACCACGTTTCAAACCTCAGTGTTGAAAGCTGTCGAATTAAGAGTCCATTTAGTTGTCTTCTAAAATCGTCAATTACTGGCCACAAATGCATGAACTGTATAAAGGTTTTTATCGTTCTATACGTAAGAAACTGTTCAAGCAGTCGGGGAATTGGAAAATCCGACTTACATTTTCAGGTTAATCATATAACTAGCAAAACTAAGCCTCTAGGAAACCCTCCCACAACCAGCATCTCACCTTTGTGCGTCTATACCAAAGTGCCATAAGATCAGGGAATATAATATTAAAAACATTGGCATTGTACTTGAAATATTGAAATACTGCTGTGAACAAAGTGAGGTTTTCAGTTCAACATAGCCTACTTGTAATTCCAGTTTTCACTAA
This sequence comes from Acanthopleura granulata, assembly GCA_016165875.1. Taxonomy (NCBI): domain Eukaryota; kingdom Metazoa; phylum Mollusca; class Polyplacophora; order Chitonida; family Chitonidae; genus Acanthopleura; species Acanthopleura granulata. Next base: position 42,168,346 of record JABBOT010000002.1, on the reverse strand, counting down.
TTGCTGACGTTTCTTGAAATAGTACAGCTAAATGCACAGTAGAGGGCTACGCTACCTTTACTAACGAGGTGTGTAGGACATCTGTCCCATCTTCAACCAACACAATACCAACGCTCTTGCATCATTAAGAAGACTGGTTTAACGCACAATACACATCATACCCACACGTCGTGAGCCCTAGCGATTGAAAGACAAACCCCTGTAACCACTGGATAACGGCTCCTGCTCAGCTCTTTATAGAGAGTTGTTTTACTAACATGGTTTTAAATGGGGAAATCGCCGCTGATAATTAAAGTATTGTGACCGACTTAAAAACTGCTACATCTGCAAATAAGGAAACTTGATATTGTTTGACACCCCCATTTTACCCGACCAGGTAACCCGTTAAGTGACCAAAATTGGATGAGAAACAGGTTTTGCTGGGCCCGGTCACTAACGCTATCACGTTACTATATATCCTTCTCGAGAAATGTTTTTATCCACCACAGCAAGGTTTTCACTTCCGCAAACAGCCGTGTTCCCTGGGAAAACATGTTTTGTAACCCTAACACATTTATCTCTGCCCACTTTGATTAATGAAGGTAACAGGTAAGTATTTAAGGCGCGTTTTCTTTAAATTGTACGTGCTGGCGATTGTGCGCGTATGCGCGGCTCTTATCGCCCCATGGTTCTATGTGTCACACACAGGTTGCACGGTGTTATACGTGGCATTGCAAGTTTAATATACACCAAAATACGAAATGCCGTGAGTTCAACAGCAACGTTCCGCAGCTAACAAACACATCATTCAATAATTTTATAGTGAGATCTGACAAACTCGAACATTACCCCGGAAGCATGATCAACGAAATCGCCTGTAATTGTCTTGCAATTTACAGTGCGCTCCTTACCCCTCTCAGAACCATGCCAATCATACCACTCCAGGTGCCATTGCCAGTCGGAGCGCCGTAAAATGTATCCGGCGGCTCTATGATGGTGTAGCTGATACAAAGCAGGGTGAAACATAGAAATATGGCCGAGTTTCACAATTTCCCTAAGATTTAAAATGGCGGAAAGTAACATTGCATTGTCCTCACTGTTATGCAACATATAATTGTGCAATAAAAACATGGTTTTAAACTGTGTATACAATCAGTTTATTATAATAGATTTTTGTTACACGAAAACACAAGCTTTCTGTAAACTTGACCAGGTACCGCGGAGTGGCGGACAGTATTCCTTACGAAAGAAGGCACCATTCAGCCCATAAGGTAGTTGTATTTAGAATGTGGTAAATATTTTGATTCAGGAGTAGAATTGTGTGATATGATGATTGAAAACTCTATAATTGTGCCCATTAGTAAAACATGAAGTCTCTATGGAAATGACTTTCACTCACTTGAATCCCATACGATGAGCCAGTTCGTCCAGGATATCCATACAGAGCCCCTCATAGCTGGTGCGGCCTTCCTTCCGAACCCTAATTACAAATGGAGCCGCCTGAAATAAGAATCATCAACACGATGCTATCAGGAGTTTCCACTGTAAAGCTTAAATTCTGTCTTCCCAGGGTTTGGCTCTATCCGTGTGATAACGGCAGGGTACAGGCCACAAGTCAGTTAATTGATGGCATAATTAGATTGGACGCCTTTCCAAAGTGAAACAAGATGCGTTCTTTGAAGGAGGTACACTTATTCATTTATTTATTTCATTTATTTTATGTCGAACACACGAACGCTTCCCTTGTAGTACGTCAGGTTTATATGTATGTATGTATATGTGAAATGTATTTTATCTTCTACACACCGGAAATGTGGCAACAAGGACGGGTTCTTTTCCAAAGTCATAGAATGTGTTCAGGAATAGGCTTCTCTTGTCTGTAACCAAACCGCCAGTGACACTCCAGTTACCGCTAGGAACTATGGTTACGTCTCCACTTCTCTCGGAGGAGCTGACTATTTCGTATTCCATCAACGTTCTGTGACCTTCTCTCAGATCGGCCTTCTACAATGGGAATGATATAGGCGATATAACCAACGGTCAATGGAAATACACTGCTCCACACATTTACAACGAAACCCACTGTATATAGAATTCAGTGTGGATTATGTCCACAAGCACTGAAAGAAGACGTGTCTGTACCACATGAACCGTTTGTGGGATTTAAGGCCGAACTCGTGTCTTCTTTGGGGAATTTAAGTATTTAAGTACTTAACGCTGTAGCGCAATCCATTGACCTAGGAGCCTCTCACCAATGCGGTCACTCTGAGTTATAGTCCGGCTCCTCTAACCTTCCTCTCATGCTAGAATAATGCTGGTTACTGAGAAAAAGCCGGCAAAAACATGAATCAAATAAATGAATCCAAGGAACTGGGTCTGGCCTATCTGAGGTCACCGAATCTGGCACCCCAACTTTACTGGTTTGCAAATTTATTTTCTGTGCAAGTGATTTCAGTTTTTTTCCGGTCGTAATTTTCTGATGACTCCTCTTCAGTTTATCACGTTTTGAAATATTTGAAATGATGGTCAAGGAACTCTCATTTCACAGACTGGTTAGTGGTAAGTACATGTAACTAAATACACCTTATCACATGAAGCTTACCAACAGGACGTTTAGACGGTCATCGTAGGGCAGTGGAGTCGGCCTGAATGCACAACATGGTACCTGAGAGGAGTTATGGGGTGTACTGTAACTTGTTAATGCTTGGGAGAAAAACGTCAACGAATCAAGTAATAGTTTATCCATGATCTGAAATATGGAAGTAAATGTTCATGTATGAATTAAACATAGTTATTTGTAATTAAATTGTTATTAAAAACGTCAACGAATCACGTAATAGTTTATCCATGGTCTGAAATATGGAAGTAAATATTCATATATACATAAAACATAGTTACTTGTAATTAATTTTGTTATTAACTGTATTATTAAAAACGTCAACGAATCACATAATAGCTTATTCATGGTCTGAAATATGGAAGTAAATATTCATATATAAATAAAACATAGTTATTTGTTATTAAATGTTAGTTTTCAATGTATATAACATTATCCATATTAGATATACCACAAAAGCAAAGTTAAGTTTGGACTAGGTAGGTCACAACAATTACTGAGGCGGGATTATTCTACTTTCTTAAGAAAATAGAAAATGTATGAGCTTTCCCACGACCCTTCCACCCCACACTCCATATTTGGTGTTATAATGTTTCTCGTTGGTTGACTTACAGTTGGACTATTGGAGTCCGATGCCATTTTTTTCTCGTCTTCGTCTCCTTTCCACCATGGCTTCTCCATACAATGTCTCCACTTCTCCGCCACGAACACGACATTAGAGTGTACATTCATCTTCAGTGTCGCCGTGGCTTCCTGTGACGTCAAATCCGAGATCACCATCCAGAAATTGCCATCATTGAGAAGACTGATCTCCTATGGATACAAATATTAAGATAGCCTCTGTAAAATAATTGAAGTATTCCTTTAATTAACTTTCCTTGAATTTATTTGGTACCATATGTCACTGAAATACTATAAATTTAAGCGCTATACCATAGGGCTATACCACACTATAAACGTTGACTTTTTCTGCCAAAATAGTTCAAGGAAGTGACATATAGCTGAAAAAAAGATATGTACTTCTGATCCAAAAACCTTTTGGGAATTGCAGTTATAAAGAACGTATGCCAGAAATATTAGATTTCGTTTTCAGATTGGCACCGTATGTTGGAATCGGCTTAAGCACTTTTACCACCAGAATTATGTCAAGCATTTGGATTAGTGTAGGAACTAGAACTTGATTACAACAAATACCGTTGTGTCTTTATCAAAAGCTGCTACCACTTGAATTACCGGATATGGAATCCACTACGGCCACAGAGACTGAATTAACATCGCTGCTTTTACCATCCATAAGATACTCTTGCCAACAGCTACGTTTAATTCTCTAGAGCGATTATATGGGGATTACAAACTTGTATCACTGAATTTACCATCGACACGTTGCTTATAAAACAGGTGCACTTAAAACGCGTCTCAAAAATAACTATACATATGGCTAAAACAATCAAAACTTCATCCTTTCTCAGGCTTATGCATTTAAAACATGATTGACACGCGCTGCAGTGGAGCATGGAGACAATCGGACAGCCCATGTGCAGCAAATGTAAGGCCAGTTCACTCTGAAGTACAATTGTTGGACTGGAGTTGGAATAATTTCATTCTGGAAACAGCATTGTGTTCGTTTTGGTAAAATCGAGATATTCTTTATAGACAGTGTTACCAAAATCCTCGTTACGAGATATACTGAAGAATAATTGGGGGTGGGGTGGGGGGAGGCTAGGTGACCTACGACCATCCACAGGTTGACGGCATGCCTTCCTGCGTACGGCCGCTGAGGAAGCCTGCGTAAGCTAGGCTTGAATTCACAACGATTGCATTGATGAGAGGCGCATGAGTTGCTGTGGGACACTAGTACACTATATCTCGGCCACAATGGCCATTTGACTAAGGAGCATTTAAAAACGATTGCTAGTTTGTTAACTATATCTGAAGTCTACTTCAATGGATTATCCCTCTGAAAACTTACTAATCTCTTGTACTTACTTGGATAGAATATCACAAGTAACGGGTGTGAAATTCCGAATTTTCCCGTCGAGTGCCGGAGCTTACTTATGTATTCTGTCAGCAGAATAAGACACTGTATGTATGCTTATATCCCGACAACGCAGGTTTGAGTGGTGTTCCGAGGATATTTTCGTTTTCTCAACCCATAACGAAGTCCACTGTCGTTTGGGAATAGTCTTTAATAGGACGTTAAACACCAATCGTGTATAACCAGCTGCACTTTTTTCAACTTTGCAAGACAAACATAAAACTCTACCTGTGTAACAAACTTCCTCCAAATATCTCCTCGTCCAAGATACAGGAGATGCCGACTGGGTTTCGGGAAATATGGAGAGGCCGGGTTCACCCGGATGTAGTTTCGAGACGTCGTTGTCAGAGAGAAGACGCGCACGTGTAATAGCTGTCTCTGTAGCCTTTGTCGTAACTCATAACGCTGCGGAGAATCTATCCACAAAACACAGGTGCTAACTCATCACTCATCACTAACTTTGTCATTCGTGCCGACGTAAAATCAATATTACATACTGAATAACGTTCACACAAAGATCAAATAATATATAACTTAATCAAATATGATTTTAAATTACAGTAAAACGCCGTCTGTTGTGGCGGTGCGGTGTTTGTGTATTAAGTAAGTGTTATTTGAACACACCAAATAGTTTGACGTCAAACAGGCAAGAACAAAGGACTACAGAGCTTTGAATCGCTCAACTAATAACGTTGAGTAATTTGCACAGCTCCCCATTAAATACAGCTTTATACTGGAAAAATGATTACTCCTTATTCCTAAACAACTAAGAAAAAAAAGCGAAAACATTGTCGCGTCACAAAAATAATATATGTAAGTGGGACAAGGTTGTATGTAAACGCTCACCAATGATGTCATCAAAAATAAGCGTGGCTGTTGTCCAGCCAACAGCAGACAGGATGTCTTTGATCATGTGACTGTTGATAGCAGATGGCGGATTTAGGTGGACAGAGAAGTCCTTGCCCAATGGTGGCCGAACGGGCTTCAGGTCAACCACCAAGTTGGGAAGATGGAGAGCCTCGGCCTGTGAGATGACCATGGTCTGTTGTGAGTGAGGGAGGACTGTAATCAGGCCCCGGACGCCAGCCTCCACGAGATCACAAACTGCCGTCCAGAGATAATATAGCAGTAATCTCCAAACAAATTGTTTGGAAATAGTTTTCTGGGATACATTCTCCCAAATTTTGTATGGTACTTTTTGTTGTTGCCAACTACATTGCATTAAGGGGATAAATATCAGATGTCTATCCTTCAGTTGACATGATGCCGGATTTTATCAGTCACTTGTACTATTTGCCAGCTATCACACCGTTGTGGATTTTTTTGTTCTCATCAATTTACTTCAGTTTGAGTTTTATTCTAACTGTTCAGATTTTGACCCTTACATTTAAGTTTCAAAATGTGAAAAATACAACGTTTTACATGTATCCTCACCAATCGCTTCAGACCAGGCATTTGAGAGGAAGTCCATGGACCCAGGCACAACCAGTTCCAATATGTGTTAATATAAGTGAGACGTATGGCACAGGCGGTGAACAAAGTCACCTGACCGAAAATTTTGCGGACTTACCATCCCTGGTGACCAGCACGGAGCTGGTGTGGTTAATCTTCCTCCACAAAACATCAAAACTCGGACTGTTCACGGTAGAGTGGAGGGTGGACCGGATGTCCTCATCTGGGAGACATAACCTGGTGGCGCCACTGTATATCACACCTAACCGGGGAACATAGGCAAGAAAAAAAAAAGCTATTTTACGCTCAGTTTTCAAGCAGCATTTGGTTTGTATTTCCATTCTATAGCCCATAGAACTCTTGTTAAATGTATACTGGCGTGGCGTACCTTGTAAACAGTAGATCTGGATTTCAGTTCCGAACTTGGCACTACTTTCCTTAGAAACTGGGTGTAACTATGTTTCCTTTAACTTCACGCCTATGTTCAGCTATATATAAAACCAATAGTACTTGCTACCCCAATTGCCTTTAGCTAGTGACTTGTAACGCCTCAAGCTCTACACATCGTCCATATCATTGCAGAGAAAACGCAGATAAAATACTTTTTTTTTAATTTATAAATTTAAACTCCATAAGATTGAATTTAATACCATGAACTCGTTGCATTTGAAAACCAATGTCATGCTGGGCCCTGGGCCTAGAGAGTAATTTGTTTTACAATACCAGCACCCCTTAGGGTTAGAACAAGCTATAACAAAACCTAAGCTACTATCTCCGAGAATACGCTACAACATTTTTTAAGAGAATGCCCTGATATTTAAATCCAAAGCCATACTGTCGTGAGATCTTAAAGCAAAAAGAAAAAAATGAATTTCATTTATTAAGGTAAAATAATACGAGAACCTGAAAACAATTTCAAATATGACCACGTCAGTTAAAGTCGAACACAGGTTAGGTCACTGGCGTCGCCCTCCCACGAACATACCCCCCCCCCCCCAATGTCCAGTATATCACTAGTTATTTAATAATTTTGACGTCCCGAAAACACTTCTATGGAGTTCAACATTATGAATAAAAGAAAGTGTTCTAACTACATTTTCCTTGCTATGATATGGACGTCCAACAAATCATTGTGTAGCGCTTGAGGTGTTATCTGCTACCAACTAAGGGTAATAACTGCAGTACAACCTATAGGTGATTTTACAGAGAGGTGAATATAGGTGACATATTAAAGAAACAGACTGTAGTACTTGTCGTCCCGGTGTGAGTGCAATGTGACCGACCTGGCTGTCGTGTCTGGTGTCTTCGACAGAGCGTTGTGTTGAGGCAGAATTGGGATGGGCCGCGTGTAAAAAAACACAGTGTTGATATAACTGATATGGAATGTTGGAAGAACCTTAAAAGCCTGGTAAAATTTGTCACCTGAATTTGCGTTTAACTTACCCACTGTAGCTTTTCTGTCTGGGAATAGTCCATTGGTGAGGCAATGTGACAACATGGCCATGAGATATAAGCATAGGCATTTGATTGACCTCATGGTGGTCTCCATTCTGACGAGATTGCTTATGCGTCCAAAAACACGTACAGAACTTTTGAGTTAGCATAAACGTGTACCAACTTCTGTTACTATGGCTCTGTTCGTTGTACTCTTACGTTGACAGGAACCACTGTTTTAAGTGGCCTATCGTACAAAAAGTGGTCGGGAGATGAGTACAATTCGTTCTTAAAACATTTATTCGCATTCGTAAGCGGCAGCGCGGCTTTAACAACTCGTGCAAGTGCACACGTATATTAGTGTGTCTCCCTTCAGGCAGATGGTTAATTAATCTTCATTATTCGGAAAAGTTCCACTAACAAACCATCCTAATAGAGACGTCTGCGCCATTAATATGACAAAGTCCGGGAATTCGGAGAAATAGTTTTAGTCACACAATCATTGCTGGATGGTACTGATTTATTTACATCTACCTAACAACATACTATTTTGATATTCAAGATGGAATAACGTGACTATAAATGAAGTTATCCTTCATGAAAATACTATTCCCTACTTATGGTACCCTGGTCATGTTACTATCTGTCTATTGTAGGACTCCCCTTCCAAGCTATTATGTTTTTCTGTATTATTCGGTTACTAGGCTGCACATACACGTGCCCTAAACACATATCTCGGGTCCAGGAGTTTATGTATTTGCTTATGTATGTTTTTCGATCCACGTCTCCAGTTATTGATTCAAAAACTGGAGTCTCGGGGCCATTCCATCAAATGCCTTCACTGGTTTCATTGAGTTTAGCAAAAACAATAAAAAGTCCTGGTAATGTGATATTTGGACCTATGTCTGTGCAAGGATGGCACGATGTCCTATCACGTCGTCCGACAGAACAAAGGCCCCTGCATGTGGAGTACAAATAGAATTTGTTAGAGAGAGTTTAAAATGTCATGAATTCAGTGTGCTTCATAACACATTAATTAATAAACGAGTGAGTCAAAGATACTCCACGTGTCAAACACCTTCATTCTAAGTTTATTGAATCTTTCAGAGAGCATAGCAATCTTGATGGCAAACATGCGCAGAGTGTTCACAACTGTCAGCGAACTATTTCATAACTCTATCTTATATAAAAGACAGCAGCACAGAAAGAAAAGCTGGAGGAGGCACGACAGGGTGATAGTTCACAAATGGTCACACCTTACCAATGAAATCCGCCCTCTTGTTACTTTACCCCAGTTAGGGTTTTTAGTCTGTTTATGTAAGTGTTTAAGAAGTAAATATTTACACGGCTCCTGGCTGAAGCAAAATTTGGTACAAAAAATTTGTTACCAAATGTTTACCAATTTAAATGTCACAGTATTATCGTTATTAGAGATTACACTTTCTTAATATTGCTGGCGATTTGGTGCCAACTACCTTCTATTTTTGTAGAAGGCTGGTTGGTCGAGTGGTCTAGATGGTTGACATGTATTGCTGCCGATTTGGTGCCTGACTCTGAGGTCCTTGGTTCGAAACCGGGATAGGTCTCAACCAATTTCAGCACTAGAACCTGTGCTATATATTAAGAAAGTGTAATCTCTAATAACGATAATACTGTTACCTAATTTCACTTTCTAAATGACATCTCCAAATCTGAATTTAAATGTCCTGTTAACTGCAATTTATTGGACGCCACTGGTCTAGAATTCGGCTTAATCCGAGGTAAGGAGGTGTATAAACAACCATGTTTGAACAGTTGCAAGGATGTCGCCGATACATCGTTTTAATTTGACCTAGGAATCATTCACGGGGTATAAGTTTGAAAACTGATTTCGTGAACACGCTTAGAATATCCCTGTTTATGTTTCATGCGTTACTGAAAATCATTGATGACTGCTTCTCTCTGACACCTTTCCAGCTTTATTTACTATTTACAAGAGCATTAGATACATACTTGAGGGAACTGTATTTTTTAGGTTGTTTGAAAATGGGTTTGAAAAGTGTCGACATTAACGTACTTTCATAGCTTTCGTCTTCGACTGGTATGACGAATGTCAGACTTAGCGCTTAGATTCGCACAGGTGAGTGGACCTCATAAAACTCCCTCCCGCGTTTAACAAAATAACCTGAAGATCTGTCCTCCTTTGTTCTCCGCCACACGTTTAGGTGCATGTGTGTCCTCATATAACACCTAGGCAGCACGTAAACACTGCAGCGTCACAACAGGAATCAACGATTTTTCACCTCAATTTGAACCCTTCTCTGTAGCCAGTCAGAATCTCCCATTTAGTGCATGGAATGACAGTGTTGAGAAGGCAGGTGGTATTTCAGGCGATCGCTGAGTGAATATTGTTTCAATATGGTGTTACTGAGGCGGGGAGTAATGTTGTTACACAGTTAGCCATATATACGTATATGTATCTCACCAAGTTAATGAGGACAGGTCTGAATTCCCAAAATATGCATGGTATACAATCCTAACTGACGTAATACAAGAGGTGGTCAGACTTATCAACGTTAGATCCGACAAACAAAGTCAAATGTTTTCTCTTTAAAAGGGGACGACAACTTCAACTGAAGAGGACAACACACACGATAACGGTTCACGGCAAGTGGCACGTATTTCACCGGTTACAGAGCTATAGTTACAGAGATTTCAAACTGATCTCGGTGTTACAGACTGATTTCGGTGTTTAGATCGGACTTAGAGCAGGATAAATAGCAATAATGTTTGGTGTAATTAGACCATTGTTGCCATAGCTTATAAGTTGTTCAGTTTTGCGCTACTGAAACTATTATTTTCAGCCAGGCAGAGCATACATATCGATACATTTCATCATAGACCTGGAGGTCCCACATTTGTGTAATAACTGACAAAGACGCGATGGAGTCTTACATCTTAACACCCGTGTGTAACCGGGGACTTTGGCATAAATAAAACATTTCTGTTAACAATGCATCAACAATGCATGTCTTGTGCCTACATCATGTATCCGGTAAGAAGTATCACTATATATATGTAGGCGTACTGGCGTGTATTTTGTATGTATTAGGTTTGCGGTTGTTCTCAATCCCGATTTCTTATTAGGTTCTGCAATTCCTGCTATTTGCTTTTTTTTAACCTTACAGTTAGGAAAAAACAGTGATCGAAAATGCGAAGAAGGAACAAGACCACACAAACCAGAGCCACTTTCTTCAAGACTGAAAACACTTCCCAAACTGTTTATTGCCTGGTGCATAAATAATGCTACATGACATGGACAAATATTATTTATCAACTGGACCGCGCTGTCTGCCATTGACATGGACAAATATTATTTATCAACTGGACCGCGCTGTCTGCCATCCCAATTCACCTGTGCTCATCGAAAACCTTTCAAGTTTTCTCCCCACTCGTGCTTGATGTCATGATTCATAGGCCTAACGCTTATGTTCACAGTGTTCCCTGAAGACGAATTGCAGTGGACAACAAAGCAGCGCGAGTAGAACATTGCCTAAATACAGAAGGAAGAGTCCCCCCAAACTGTCTAGTCCTAGACGGCTCTGCAGTGTTTGGGAAGCCTCCTTACACGAGCTGTTGGATGACCACCAGTGGTGCCGCCATTTGTCCATCAGTCCGGCCTCCTGCATCCTCACAATCCTGACGAGTACAACATGCAAATTTTACCGGCTTACTTAAACAAATTCTATGAAGTATCATAAAATAATCACTTTAGAAATAAGTAATATATGACAGTATAAATCATCCTAGAATGACCTTATTCTTATATCTGAGGGTTTGGCTTCTGATATGTCCTAACCTGAGTAAAGTCAAATAGTCATTTTGTTACTTTTCACCTAAAACGTGTATTTTTGCCAGCAAAGATTACAAGTTAAAAGCACCACACAATGGCTTGGGGTTTCTAAATCATCATGCAATCAGGTAGTCAGTTCGCTATTTGTACACCTACAGTGATGAGAACTTACAATCGGTTTATTGTTTTCCCATAAGGAGCACCCTGAGGGAGCACCATTCCGTAGCCCACCACGTCAAAGCTCTCCTCGGCCACCGAGTAAGTCTGACATTCCTGACTGGCCAGGTAGTCCAAAACAGGCCGGTCTGATATGTAAGCGTATTGACCGGCCTTTACCAGGTCCAATATGCTGGCTTCGTGAGAAATCTTTGGTGAATTCTGAAGTCTGATCCAAGTTCTTTTGTAAAGGTCGGAATGAGAATTCTGAAACAGATTGCAACTTTCTTTTTTACAAAATTCGATTACGATTCATAACAAGGTGGTAAAATTGCGCCCTCTTCCGAGTATTCTGTGTGAACAAAACTATTTGTCTCTAGTATAAATATGATAATGGCTAAAGTAAGAACAGATACAAGGGGACGCAGATACCTTGAACATCGTCTCAAAGCTCGTCCCTGCTTGTACGATTGGCTGTATCTTGTCCTGAGCCAGAAGCTCCCCCAGTGTGTTTATAGGTGGTGGTGGAAGAGATATTGTGAGAAAGGCGGCCAGGTTGGCTGTGTAGGTGGCCACCAGCAGAATGGTGAACAGCCACCAGAATCCAATCAGACAGCGACCAGATACGGCTTCTGGACTGTGCTGAATACCTTTGAAAAATAATGCATTGAATCACTGACATGTACATGAAATGCAAGAATCATGATTTATGCAGCTATCACATATGTTAACTGATAATTATTTTAATGGAAAGCACAATTCCCCGTTGCCTACGTTGTCGGCACAAAGATTTATTGGGTGCGTTAAAAGTACAAATGCTAACCTTGCTCTGTCACTGAACTGTACACCATCCACAAGTTGTCTCCCAGGCTTGTCTCGTACTTTGACTGCAGCGGGCGAACTTCCGGCTTTCGTCCGAATGGCGTGGAGCGGTTGACCAACAACGATGTGCACCCGATCAAAGCTATGGCTGCCACAACAGAGAGCCATACCTGGATGGAGTAAGGCTTTAGCGTCTGGAACAAACTTTTGTTGGCCTCGTAGCCCGGGGAGAGGGTCATAATACCGGTACTACCCTCTGAGAAGGGAACGCTGAAGTCGATGACCTGCTCCCTCAGTAAAGTAATGGTGAAGGGGCCAATTGCCATTTCCGCTTCCTGTTAGTAGAAAACACGCTTCACACCAAAGTGATCAAAGTCACACTGTTAGTTACTTATACATTATCACAACGTTACAACGTATTATCTCTATGCTTTGTCAATGTACACATCAACTTAAAAGCAAATGGAAAAAACAACTGATTCATGTTATTAATTTGTTTCAGATCCTCTCCTCCCGTCTTATCCACTGTAAGACACGAGGAAGATATATTGGACTGCACCACTTCAGTGAACTATATAACTTTGCTTACCCCTCTGTAGACCATGCCCACCATTCCGTTCCATGTCCCATTTTCGTCAGGTGCACCGTAAAAGTTGTCAGGTGGTTCTATTATAGTGTAGCTGTAACGATAATCATTACATCTTCAAGACAATTACAAACCGTCAACAGAAAAATGAACAGTTCACTTTAGCTCGAATTATGAAGTGTTAATTATGAACCGCGAGAACCTTCACTGGCTCGGACATACAAAGTGGTGGCTCGTTGCGACTGCCAGGCCCTTGAAAGATCTCAATGCTTGGATATTGCCTAAAGCCCAGGAGTTTTTCTTAAACTCAGATTTCGGGTTATATATAAGTAAAAATTCATACGAAGGGCACAAAGCACCAATCGCAAAAACAAATGAATACTTATAGAGCAATCCCTAAAACAGTCATTACAGCTTCCTCCAAAAATATCATTAGTCAGATAAGCTGGGGTAGAGATATGGACTAGAGGGTCTTAGTTTAATATGACGTCGCCTATTAAAATGACGTCGCACTACATAACAATGTCACATCGCATGCAAATGGCACATCACACTCCAACTTCGTAATTGCAATATTAGGAGGTATTGCAACATCAAGTGAGTTTTCACATGTCTTTTCAGCACAGCGCACATGTGATGAACGCGAATGCTTAAAGGGTGGGGAAAATAAACCTGGCTCAATTTTTGTTGACAATGCATGTTATGTTGATATCATGGTCAATGTGATTACTTACTTAAAGTGCAGATGCCTTGCCAGCTCATCTAAAATGTCTACCGAAAAGCCAGTATACGTGATGCCTCCATTGATCTCCTCACGTGACAGGAAAGGAAGAGCCTGTGGGAAGAGAACATCATCCATGACGCAGTCAAAATGAACCTTCCAGGTGCATCGACCATCAATGATTTCATGTGACATTCACGTGTTCTGGCGAAGTGTACAGTGTTTGCATGTTGGACCAAGTCTTCTTGTTGCTAGGGCATATGATTTTGACGTTCCCACTTCAGATGTGTGATTCACCGATCTCTTTACTAAATGTATACGATATTTATATGTGTGATTCACAGACGTTGTTGGGGGTGTACATGATATTTACATGTGTGGTCCACACACGTTGTTGGTGGTGTAAATGATATTTACATGTGTGTTCCACAGACGTTCAAGGTGATGCACATGATATTTATATGTGTGATTCACAAGCCTTGCTGGTGTTGTACATGATATTTACATGTGTCATCTATAGACCTTATTGGCTGTGTATCTGATATTTACATGTGTGATCCACATACGCTGTTGGTGGTGTACATGATATTTACATGTGCGATCCACATACGTTGTTGGTAGTGTGCATGATATTTACATATGTGATCAAGACACATTGTTGATGGTTCACATGATATTTACATGTGTGATCCACAGACGCTGTTGGTGATGTGCATGATATTTACATATGTGATCCACAGGCCTTGTTGGTGATCAATGTGATATTTACATGTGTGATCCGCAAAACTTGTTCGCACTGTGTATGAAATTTATGTTATAGTTTGTCTACTTAATATTTGCTTTCAGTGATCTATTTATGTCGTCAGATCCTGATGAGTGGTTTTATTAACTCACCTCTGTTGCTGCAATCAGGATGGGTTCCTCACCAAAATCGTGGAAATGGTTAAGGAAAAGGTTTCTGTTGTTTGTCTGCAAGCCGTTTGTCACAGTCCACTCCCCGCTGTGACTTAAAGTTGTTTCGGTGTCATGCAAGGAACTGTAGATGTCATATTCTGATGAAATTGCATCACCGTTACCTTTCCGCTCTAAATGCCAATTCTGCAGAGAGTGGATTATTTATATGAATTAGAGCGAGATAATGCAGAGCTCAACTTATTAATATTGTCAATTATAACAGTATTACCGTTATTAGAGATAACACTTTCTGATGTACGCTTTCTATACATGTAACAATCTAATTGTCAACTTTACACTGAAACTGATTTTTTTGTTAAACCTGTGATGGTTAAAGGAATTCTCACCCTCACTAACTGGCTTAGATCCAGGGTATTTGTAGGCAATGGGACCGGCCGAAACACGATGCAAGCAGCCTGCGTGTTGTTATCTGGATAACGGACTAATGGCAAGGCTCGAGAGTAAAGCTTCGTGGCATGCATTAACTGATATTCCAAAGGCTGAAATACAGAAATCACTACCCATATGTTATGAAAATAAGCGCCCATATTTTTTAACTGAACCCCTTTAATTAAACAAAAAGAGAAAAACTTCCCAAGTCTTTATTGTGTGGCAAAAAAACAAAACATTTAGATAAATTAAACTGTTCACTAACAAAGCATAAGTCAGGAGCAATGTTTAATACCATGATATCTTGAATATATAATGAGGGGAAAGTGACTTACCGTAAAGGATGACGATCCAGTGTCTACATCCGGGCTGTTATAGTTCTGTGTCGATAAGTCGCTGTTTATGCAACTCTTCCATTTTTCCCATAGAAATAAGACGTTGGCATTTTTGTTTTGGCGTAGAATCACCCGAGCCTCCTGTGGCGTCAAGTCTGATATTACTATCCAGAAAAATTCGTCGTGCAGCAAAGTTCTTCTCTTCAGTCGAAAGAAAAAAAAACCAACAGATTTAATTAGAAATTGATGTTAATCAGAAAAATAAACACTCCTATTTGCTTTAGAATCCGTGAGCATAAAGTATATTTGAAAGAAAGTGGATTGTGTAAAAAAAATCTGGTGTATTTTATGAATGACTGGAGTGTTCATACCAACAAAGTTGTTGATCCAGTGACATTTTAGTCTTCTTCTTATTAGATACATGAACATGTTCAGTGTTAAGCAGATATACTGCACGCCCTTGACCCCCTAGTCGAACTCAGGGTACTATTAACTTCATCCATTAGCCCATCTCTGTCTTATCCAAAGATGTGCTCTTCTCATATACCCAGATAAACACAAACATGATACCAGTATCCTAACAATTACAAACATGACAGATAAATGGAACAAGCCTTAGAGTTATTTGATAAATCCTTTCGTTGGTTTACCTGCTGTATGAACTGCCTCCAAACAACACCTCGTCCGAAGAACAGGAAGTTCCGGTATGGACAATGGAGGACCGGGATATCTGGGCTGACACGTATGTTCTTCATAGAGATGACATCGAGGCTGATGATACGTAGCTGTGGGAACATGGGTGATAACTCCTGCTGAAGGCTCTCGCGTTGATAACTACCTGGCACATCATATACAACGGCAAGGAACTGAAGCACTTTGTAAACAAGAAATTTGGCTAAACCGAAAATACATCGAAAACAATATATCTCCATAGTGAGTTAGAAAGAGTAGTGAAAACAGGGGAAAAATTTAAGGTCTGGTATTTGCAGTGTCCAGTGTACGTCACTAAACTGACAATGTCCTGTGGCATTCCATTCTCTCCAGAAGTACAATTTAGACTTACAGTTTCGAATATATTCAGCTTATGACTTTTAACCTTATCTTTCCACAGATTTTGGTTACTTGGGTACAGTCATGAATTTTTACCAATGACGTCATCGAAGACAACAGCCGCTGTTGTCCAGCGGAGAGCAGACATGATGTCTTTGACCATGTGAGTGTTGATGGCGGATGACGGATTGAATTGGACAGAGAAGTCTTTGCCCAATGGTGACTGGAAAGGCCTCAGATCAATCATCAAGTTGGGAAGATGAAGCGCCTCGGCCTGGGCGATGACCATGGTCTGTTGTGAGTGAGGGAGGACTGTGATCAGGCCCCGAACGTTCGCCTCCACGAGATCACACACTGTCACAGATACAGCACCTCGATATTATTATACAGTACATGTGTGTTAAAGGAGAAGAAACCATACACACGATGCCAAAATCAGGTGAAAGAGCGTCAAGACTTACTTGCAAATATGGTTTTAAAAAAATTTATGGACTTTTTTTTCAAGGGAAATGGATATTTGAAAATATTTTTGTATGTTGGGTATTTGCGACAATCTTCTGGTATTTGTCGTCGTTGCATAATAATGCTCTAAGTAAGGATGTGATACATGGCTAATAAATGTATATAAATGTAAATGTGTTGTTTATATCAAAACATATGCATTTAACTTGAATTATGATAATATTTATGAATATATTAAAAATATAGTTATGGTCCAAATCCAGGTTGAACACATTTGTTGGCTCAAAAGGACAAGTTCTAGTGCAAAAATATTTATCACAAATGTGTGCCATTTATAACATTATTATAGAAAGACCATATATAACAAAAGGTGGTCCCAAATACCCACCACACAAAAATTATTTTTAAGTGTCTTTTTCACCTTAAAGAAAAATCGAAAAAAATCATTGAAAACCACATTTACAACTAAAATTTTTTCACTCTTTCATCTGGACTATGAAATTTTTATGTTTTCTCCAGCTTCAAAAAGTTTTTAAATTAATTTTTAGCTCTTATGAACAGAACTAAATCATGCATTATTCACGCGAGGGCAACGTCTTTTTTGTTTTTATATATTGTTCATGTTTTGTTAAATCTATGTCCTCTGCCAGAATCACATTATTCTTGCGTATGGGTTTGGAAGCTGCCATTTGCATACCAGTCTTCAGTCATAAGGGACTGGATAAATATTCGCAAAACCAATTTTCAAAACAATCTCCGGCACAAACTGTCGGATGAGTGAAAAAAATATCAAGTAAGAAATTAGGACGGAATCATGTAAATAGAAGATTTCAACAGTTTTCAGTGATAACGTAAACCAAACCATGTATTAAATTAGTCCATAAGTCGAGGTTAATCAAAGTATATATCTCAGTTGCCTTTTCACTGCAACTGTTCAGTATTTCCCAAATATCCCTATCCTTGTCAATTGTCATTGCAAATAAACTGAAGTGTTATCTAAACGTTGATACATGGTTTGTAAACATGATGCCCACAGAGCTGCCTGCCAGTTACAACTACATCATGCTCTGGAGATATGTAAATCACAAATTAGCTTGTCAAAGATACCACTTCCCACGGCCCTCGTTTTTCAAGTTTACAGCCACCAGAGCCATTTTATATGTAGAGTTGCGCCCAGCACTTCTCTCGTTGTCTTTCGCAGTTGTGTACAAATTCGACAATTCAGGGGTAGGGTTCACACAGGTATGAATGTGAGTGATCTGTACCTACATGCCGAGAAGGTCACAGAATAGAATAGAGGTAACAGACTCTCACCATCCCTGGTAACCAGGACGGAGCTGTTGTGGTTCACCTCTCGCCAGACAACCTCCAAACTCGAGCCGTCCATGGTCGATTTTAGCGTGGAGCGGAAACTATCCTTGGAGAAACATCGCCGTGTGACACCACTGTACAGCACGCCTCAAGTTGGGATTAAAGACAGAAATATTGACAAATCAAGATTCAGTGAGTAAAGAAAATAAATAGTAATGCAGAGAATAACTCGTCGGGTTTAGGCTTGCGTTGTTTCTCTCTTGACTTCATTTTCAGATGATATATATTCGATTGTCTATAAGGCCGTACGGTACAATTTTGACTCACGCGATGTCGGCATTTATTATAAAAGAAGGAAGCCAGGGGAAAACCACCAACGTTTGGCAAGTTAGTAAAGCAATTTTCCACACGTCACGTATCTATATGCACACAATATTGGTATAAGACAGGTGGTCGTGGACGGATTATTGTCACGAACGTCCCAGAAGCCTCACCCGCAAATGTTCTCAGGGAAAAGGATTCATTCATATATCCAAGTTGAGTAGGAAATATCAGGCGAATTTCTGTGACGAGAAGAAGCTCTCTTGGAAGGTGTAAACACATGTTTTGAATTCATTAGATCAATGCTGCATACAGACAGTTTCCGGATATATGTAAGACTTTTATATCCATGTAACCATAATATTCTGCGACAAAACCGTTAAGCATGAGAACGTTCCAGTTTTTAAAAACTTACCAATTTGGGTTGTAGGACGGCTCTGTTGATATCCTGGAACTTCTTGACATTGACAGCTCAATGTTAACACAATGACGATCACAAACATGTTAAAAATGGTTTTCAACATCTTCTTCTTCTTGTACCGGGACATGTTGATATTCAGCTAGGTGCGTGTTGATTGCCAGAAACTAATAATGTAAATGATTCTAAAAGCGGGCCTTTTCAAGTCTTACAATTCCGAAAAAGACGTTGTGCTTTATAAGAACAAAACCTTACCTGTCGGTGGCAAATCAGTTTTACAGTAGTGCTGATTAAGTTAAGGATCGATGACTCCTTAAATGTTATATATAGTATAAGTAGGAAATATCTGTAAGTAGAATGGAAGGATATTGCTTTCAATTTATTACGCGTCCGGGTCCTTCATCACCGATCCAGACGTATGAGAGAAGAAAAGTTTATTTAAAATTCCTAGGACATTGGAGTTGAGATAAGTTACATTTAGAAACACAAGCCTTCATAAATCTCATGCTCCTACTCCTATAACCTCTAAACGTCTTTTATCACTATTACTGTTTCTTTAAATGCTAACATGTCGGTGATGCACAGAGCTCCAACGGGCCAAGCAAGTTAAGATTTTATGATGTGCATTGCTCGTTCCGCATTTCCGCCCGGATCGTTTAAAAAAAGACGTCTTTGATGTCGTGTAAAGCTATTCGTTTTGTTCTGTGACTCGAGGGAATTAGGCAGTTAATTATTACAAGAGAAAAGAGCGCAAGTGCACAAAATGTAAGGCGTGTGTTTTTTTTATTTATGTACCACGGAAACTATTACCTTACCTGGTTAGCGTAGAATCAAAAATGTATGACAAAAATAGTGATCATATTATTTTAATTAGCCTGTTGTCACGAAAATCATAATCACGTCATCAACACTCCAGAATGTCTCCTTATTTTCAGCCACACCATCCATGTGAATATTAGATCGGCCTTGCTGTTAAGATCAGCTACCATTTTTGGTGGGGGGAAGGAGGGGTTGTAAACCTGGTCAAACCACAGGTAATGGATGCATCACACAGACAAGTGAGATTTGACTAATTTAGCTACAGTCTATACCATTGATGGGATTCCTGGGTGCCCGGTAATGAACGAGCAGATAGACTAGCCAAACGAACCCTAAGGCTGCGTGGTGTCACCTCTAATCTCAAACTGACCATATCCGAGGCCCTAAATGAAGTAAAGTCATTGTCATTTAAACTATGGCAAACAAAGAGGGACTCCTCAAAGAAGGGCGGTTTTTATCATTCATTTGACCCTGTTGTCAAACTTCGTAACAGCCTCCCTTTTTCCTCTTCTAGCAAAAAGCAGAAACCCTGTGCTTCCGACTTCGGTCAGGACACCTTCCAGTTAATAGCTACTTAAAAAGATTCAAGGCAAGAGACTCAGGTCTGTGTGATGTTTGTCAGGCTGAGGAGACCATTAATCATGTTTTACTCGAGTGTCCGCAGTACACTGCTCAGAGACAAATCTTCTTGGCCCAACTCTGAGGACTGTCGTCTGTCCATCGAGGATTGCAGGTTTGGTTTTCAAAGCCGTGGGGAATTATTTATGTCGGATCCACAGATTTTATGCTACAGCATTGTTTCAGTAGTTTTCTGTGGATTGACTATGTTTGATTATTTTATTTATTCATTTGATTGGTGTTTTACGCCGTACTCAAGAATATTTCACTTATACGACGGTGACCAGCATTATGGTGGGAGAAAACCTGGCAGAGTCCGGAGGAAAACCACGACCATCCGCAGGTTGCTGGCAGACCTTCCCACGCACGGCCGGAGAGGAAGCCAGCATGAGCTGGTCTTGAACTCACAGCGACCGCATTGGTGGGAGGTTTCGGGTCATTGTGCTGCGATAGCGCGCTAGCCGACTGAGCCACGGAGGCCACTATGGTTGATTACAGCAGCCTAAATCCCTGAAACACACCCTATTGCCTTGACGCAAATCATTCCAAGGAATGGAGTCACCATGTAAACCAATATATGTATGCATGTATACCATTGCTTGAGGCTGCAAACCATTGTGTTTCGTCCAACATTTACCGATTGATGTGCTAGTAATAATATCATTTAGGATAAAGTATTGTAAAACTAGATTTGAAATGCGTTTGAACGTTTTTCTTCTATTGCTGAAACGTCATTCTTACCGAGTTTACACGTTGGCGCTCACCAAACCGTGACAAACACAGTGACGTTCATCAAAGCGTAAACCCCACATTAACGTCCATCATGCCATGGGTCACACATTTACTTCCATCGAAACGTGGACCACACACTTACGTCCATCAAACCATGAAACCCACCTTTACCTCCATGAAATCGTGGGCCACACTTTTATGTCCATACAATGGTGAACCACACACTTACGTCCATCAAATTGTAGGCCACACATTTACGTCCATCAAACCCATGTTTATGTCCATCAGATCGTGGAGACATTTACCTCCATGATTTAAGCCATCAAGCCACGGATACATTTATGAAACCGTGGACAAACTTATGTCCGTCCGCGTGTATTCCATATTTATGTTCACCAAACCGTTGACCAGACGTTTGCATCACGACGTCCATCACTCCGAGGACCACATGTATACATGTACCATAACAGGAGAGATTTACCAACACAAAGTGAAGCATAACAGAAGAGATTTACCACCACAAAGTGAAGCATGACAGGAGAGGCTTACCACCACAAAATGAAGCATAGCAAGAAAAACTTACCACCGCAATGTGTTCATCCTGTCAGATGGGTTTCACATAATGTAGACTCAGGAAAGGGCTAGTTTACGTGAGAAGTAATATATCAATAGCAGGAGAAGGGAAGACAGAGGCCAAGTGATATAATCACGATGCAATTCGTAAGACAAAACTTCACAAAAATGTGACGAGAAGAGACACAGTTGTCTCATGGTTACTGATTTATACGTGGCTGGGGCCTCCGTGGCTCAGTCGGTTAGCGCCCTGGAGCAGCACAGTGGCCTAGAAGCTTCCCACGAATGCGGTGGCTGTGAGTTCAAGTCCAGTTCATGCTGGCTTCCTCTCCGGCAGTACTGAGGATGGTCGTTGGTTTCCCCCGGGCTCTGCCCAGTTTCCTCCCACCATAATGCTGGCCGCCATGGTATAAGCAAAATATTCTTGAGTACTGTGTAAAACACCAATCAAATAAATAAATAAATTAATAAATTATATGTGGCCTATTTCATCGGCTATACCTGTTACATAACAAGATCGACAGCACCCCGGCAAAGCTCTTATGTCATTCCGCAGCTTGACTGTCACTGAGAGCAAGGAGGTAATCGGCCTGAGCCACATGGGCGACGATTTCCCATCTAGCAGCAAGTGGTTCTTTCAAGCTCGTATAGTCCGTGAATAGTGTCCAGGTCGAAAACAAAAGTACTCAGCTGCACTTTGATTGTAACTGTTCATAAAAACAACATGTTGATTTAATCATCATGGCTGCTTATACTCCCCTTGAGCGGAATTAATTTCACAAAATTGCCATTTGATTCTAATGTGGATTACCCGAGCGCTTCTACTATGGTACATGAGCACACAATGGACCTGTAAAGCACTAATAATGCGGGAACTTCGTCCGGAACTCAGCAAGGCGGAAGAAAGTATACACCGCTTTTAGTTAGCTTCTAATTCCCTGAAAACTCATTCGGGAAAATAAACACATTTATGAAATGAGCCGTGTTTCCAGCCGACCGGGCAGAAGCAATTTGTAAGTTACACAGCCAATGAATTATATGTAAATAGCCATTGCGACCTTATTTGGATTAAAATTACTTCGGGCAAAGCAACTGATGCGAAGCGAAATCCCTGGTTGCGTATCTGATGATTTTACCCCCGAGAAATGTCATTAAATTCCTGTGTTTTAACACATTAATGACGTACCTTGTACTATTGTCACAGTCAGGAAGAGCAGAGCAAGTTTCCACCAAAAATGGAGAAAATTATCAAAAGAACTCCAAAGCAGCTTTTCGGATCTTGGCTTTTGGCAAAATGGCGATTTTACAACTGACCAGGGCCCCGACAAGTCAGCGATGGACAAGATAACACTAACCCACCCCGCCCCACCACCAAATCTCTGGTTTAAAAATTTTCCTGCAAAATATCCAGTACGAAATTAAGAGACTTTCACTTATATTTTACGGACGCGTGATGTGACGTCAATGGCCTAGTTTGAACTTGGTTCCGTTATGGAATTCTAGACAGTGAAATGTAAATATATCAGTACTTCTCACAGTATGAAGAAGTGACAGGGAGCTGGCTTCCTGGACCCGAAAGCGACGACATGCAATGTCTACAAGAATCCGTCTGTCGATTACTGTTCCCGGTTTCTGGCGTGTGTTTTCATGACGAACTTGTCGCGAAGAATAATTTCATTGTGGCTGAAAAATCAAACTACAGTGAATTTAAAAAGCTGGAAGGAATTGCTTAAGTCCGAAACGTCTTATCGAATCTGTAAATCAAAATGTGGACCTTACCGAAAAAACATTAATTTGGAGAAAGTGAAAAACCAAAAGGGATTTTGCTCGTTTATAAAAAGAAGTGAAAAATCTCAATACATTCGTCCACAAAATGAAAATGGATTCGTGGAGAACTCGTGTACCCGTGTTAAAAATTTTCGTAAAATTTCAGGTCTGTGTAAATTTATGATAATAATAGTAACAGCTATGCCCCTTCTGAGGATGTTGTAAACATGACACTTACTCGACCTTTGTCTGTTTAATGAAGACATTGTTGCTTTCAGTAATTAAGCGATATTAACATTCATCAGGTAATGGCCCTGATAATTTAATTGTCATAGTCTTAATTGAATGTACTGAGGAACTTTTCCTTCCATAATGCTTGGGAGTGTCTCCAGCAAGAAAGTGATTTCATCAAATTTTAAACAGACAATAATGGTGTTCCCATCTTTAAAAATGGCTCTAAAACCTATAGATCTATCTCGTTATTTCCACTCCTTAACAGAGTATTTGAAAAAAAATTAACGATTAATTTAGGCATATATTAAGATGAGTCTGACTTTGTCTGAGTCACAACGCCGGATTGGTTGAAGTTGCTGAACTGGGACAAACTTTTGTTAGCATACACATTTCCTAGCAGTCTGTATTAACCAAAAATGTCAAATCGATGCCATATACGTGATTTCAGTGAAGTTTTTCATACAGTCTCTCACAAATTTCTTATATGCAGACTTGAATTATATTTTTCATGTATGTGGGGCAATTACATAATATTGTTTCAGTCAGAGTTAAACAACACACCCGAGCGTGCTGTAATTACTGGCGTTTCATCGTCCGCAGTCTAGAGTTACCCCCGGTATTCCTTAGGGACCCATTTAGCTTCGATGTCATTGACACTTGAGGTATTTCTAAGGAGTTTTCATGCTCCCTGTCTGCGGACGAAATAAAATATATAAAGAGGTATGTTCAATTCTCGACTGTGATCTGAATCTGAATTGGTTACGTGCATGGCGAACGTCGTGGAGGCTTGTGTTTACGTGCATGGCGAACGTCGTGGAGGCTTGTGTTTACGTGCATGGCGAACGTCGTGGAGGCTTGTGTTTACGTGCATGGCGAACGTCGTGGAGGCTTGTGTTTACGTGCATGGCGAACGTCTCGGAGGCTTGTGTTGAACGTCGCGGAGGCTTGTGTTTACGTGCATGGCGAACGTCGTGGAGGCTTGTGTTTACGTGCATGACGAACGTCTCGGAGGCTTGTGTTGAACGTCTCGGAGGCTTGTGTTTACGTGCATGGCGAACGTCGTGGAGGCTTGTGTTTACGTGCATGGCGAACGTCTCGGAGGCTTGTGTTGAACGTCTCGGAGGCTTGTGTTTACGTGCATAGCGAACGTCTCGGAGGCTTGTGTTGAACGTCTCGGAGGCTTGTGTTGAACGTCGCGGAGGCTTGTGTTTACGTGCATAGCGAACGTCTCGGAGGCTTGTGTTGAACGTAGATAAGTGCTTCATAATAATAATACATGAAGTAACGTTATTTACCCAGGATGATATACACTCAGTCAGCATAACAGTTGATCTACTCAGAGACCTTCTTTCTTCCATATTCACACAAAATTTCACATCCTTCAGTTGTTATTTCATTCAAGAACAAAAAATAACCTATCCCTGATAGTGACCTTAGACGAGTTAACAAGGTAAAAGATTTAGGAGTTAAGTCAGTTAATTGTATAAAAGGATTCATCATAGATGAAAGTAACCGATTTAAACAGTCTGGTCTTGTCAAGCGAAGCTGTATCGATTTTACATGTGTGCAAAAACTTGACAGGTTTTTAATGTGAGGGGTATCGTTTTGGAATTACGCAGTGATGTATGGTTTCGATGGCTTAATCAGTATAAATGGGCCAGTATAAATCGTTCCAGCAAAAAGCTGAGAATTTAGTTAATACATTTCTGTATGTTATTGACTCTTTATGCTGGGATCAATGTTTTATTGATACCCCGGTTGTCAGAAAGGGAAAAGCGTAACACCTATATACAACCAGATACCTCGAAGTGAGACATAAACTTCAAAGGAACTCATTGGGTTTTTATGTAGTCATCGTTTGATGTTGTATCTAACATTTATTTTCATCTAAGCGTAAAACACGCTGTTCAGCAAGAATATCAAAAATTAAACAAGTTAGAAGACGTAACAAAAATTCTGCACGTGCTTCGACGACCTCCTGTAATAGAACCCAGTGGCTAAAGTGTCATAACTATCTTTCAGGTAAAGAAAATACTAAAAACATAGTATACCAAAGAGTTTTGTCTTGTAGCCAATTTTGTTTTTTCTGTACTTCACATACACGACATAACATAAGAGTAATCTTGTAACTTTGTATGGTCTTTGCCGTTCGCAGCACTCGAACCATGAGTTTAAAATGATAACAGGTTTTAATAATTTTGGGATTTTGTATTCGTGACCATCTAACATGGACTATACACTTGAAGCAAGTAACAAGTTTCTCTTTATCTCTGGGCATTTTAACCATGTACCAATCCCAAAGGGCCTGGGACATGAAACATTTAAGGGAAATACAACTACATATCGTGTACGCTTAAAACAGTCAAAAATTTTAAAAATGTATCTGTATATATGTAAACCTATACACATTGGTCAGTAAGAGACAATTAGATCACAGGCAGACAATGAATATACATGTGTTAAAACTGGAAACATCGGTATTTTCTCTACATTCAATGTACATCTTTACATCTTTCTACACTAATAACAGTATTTAACATTTTGGCGTGTAAGTTATATTTCCTTAAGGTTTGCCACATTTAGGCTACTCTCTGTCTAGATGTGTTTGTTAGTAGAGGGAGTAATCTCTAGAACTACTTTTACTATTGTGCCTTTATCAATTTGCAGATTCTGCCAAAGACTCTCATGAAAATATAAATTTACACATAAAAAACTACTAGTGTTTCCTGGTAGCTACATTGTGGGTGAACCACGTGTGTCACTGTGTTACACAGTTTCCCTTTCTATTGTACCGTTTCCAAAGAACTTCTGCAAGGCAGAAAGAACATGCGAGGAGCGTCGTCCCGATGTACAGAAGGAACAGGCCCCCTAAACTGTCCAGTCCGAGGCGGCTCTGCACGGCACGGGAGGACTCCTCGCACAAGCTGTCAGCTGACCACCAGCGCCGGCGCCATTTGTCCATCAGTCCAGCCTCCTGCATCTTCACAATCCTGGAGAGTACAGCAAAATATCGGACATAAATATCTCACCTTCAATACATAATCTTACACAAATTCTTAAAGACATATTCAAAACTTTGTACCCTCTCTACTCAAATAACTTAACCCTCCCACACACCCACTTGCGCAGACAAGGATTTTTCCAGACGCATAAATTTAGCCATGTCCTTGTCGTTTACCATGCTAATAGAGAGCCGATTGTCGTGTGTAACACAAACACATCCCACTGGGGCTTTGATGGCAACTGTTCAGATAACCAAAGCGGTTATATCATTTATCTGACACAATCATAAAGCGGATCAGTGACACACACTGTAAATATCCCCTAAATATTTACTCACAAGAGAATTATACTGATTGCAAAATTTTTGAAACTCACAGGCGTCACGTTGACTGAAACACACGGGATCTGACATATGCTGCATAACGAGCCATGTGCGGCCCTATCCACAGTTTATTGCACTTACAGTCTGTTCATGGAGGCAGCGTATGGCGCACCCTCGGGGATGGCGATCCCGTAGCCCACCACGTCAAAGCTCTCCTCAGCCACGGAGAACGCCTGGCACTCCCTACTGGCTCTGTAGTCCAGTATGGGCCTGTCAGCAATGTAACCGTAACCCCCTTTCTTCACCGTCTCCAGGATAACGTGTTCCTCGGCGATCTGAGGGGCTTTCTTTAATCTGTCCCACGTTTCCCTGTAGAGCTCTGACTCAGAATTCTGTAAGCCACAGAGTGATTGTCACTGAAGACAGCGTACAAGATTTAAGCTTTTCTTATGCTAAATCGTCGTGCATCAGAGAAGCACTCAGGTATTATTGGATGAGTAAATCCTTACGTTAACGTACCTTTCATGTTTTTTTTCTTCAAATAACTGCGTTCTTACTTCATTTAATCGATGGAACCACTCTGTTTAGTCGTGTCATTTTTATTACGCCAAAATATTTTGAAATGAATTAAAACTGGAAGTACGTGTTACACTTTTAGAATTTTAGTAATTTCGATAAATGTGTAGACCTCAGCCTTTAATGTGTCCTTTGTATTCACCTGCTGTGATAATGAAACAGTTGAAAGTTGAGAATCCTTTGAACTCCTTTGTGACTTTAGCCTATTAAGACATTCACTTCAAGGCTGAAGAATAATGTATATAATGTGAAGAAAAATTTGAATGCACTCTTAGTCATACTAGCTTTATTCCTTGTTGACGAGGGCACACAGCAGCGAAACACACACAATCACCTGAAAAAGCGTTTCAAAGCTGGAACCAGCCAAGACAATGGGTTGAATGACGTCCTGCGCCAGGAGCTGCCGTAGAGAGCCGATTGGCGAGGGTGGAATGACGACTGTTAGAACAGCCGTCAGATTTGCTGTGTAAGCCGCCACCAGGACAATGGTGAAAATCCACCAGAATCCTAGAATACAGCGTCCGGAAGTGGAACTCGGGTGAGCTTCAATGCCTGCGATACGACAAAATGGCACCCATCAATTATCAGACTTCACTGGGGCTGAACTCCTATATCGCGGTAACAGAAATGCAATGGGTAACATGTAACACTCCCCCTCGCCTTTAAGAAAGGGATCCAAGGCCGTGTGCTCTTTTCTTCTCCCTTGGATTAAGTCTCATTTCTAGGTGCACGAGTGCTCAGAAGGCAATTAACTAGTCCACAAACATTTACCGGTATTTGCCTGACATGCCATCCGAACCTATTACAAAGTAGTTCTCCTAGCACTTTCTAACATCTAGTTAGAGTTTCATTGTATCTGTCAACTGCTCTATCTATTACAGCACTTGCACAATTCCGTGTTACCTTGCTCTGTAATGGAGGCGTAAATCATCCAGAGGTTTCCTTTGAAGGACGTCATTTCCCCTTCCTCAGGAAATCGACAATATTGTAGCTTGTAAGGCGTGAGACGGTTCACAAGAAATGAAACCATGGACACGACGACAATGGCAGCGCATATAGTCAGCCACACTGCAGTGGAGAAGGGCTTCAGAGTTTGAAACAAGCTTTTCCCACCAGCGTAACCCGGGGAAATCATAATGATACCCGTGCTGCCCTCTGTGATAGGCGTGGTGAAGTCTATGACCTGTTCGCGAAGCGAGGTGATCGTGATGGGGCCAGTGGCCATCTCCACCTCCTGACAACAGTTGGAAAGGAGAGGTAAATCATGCAGCATGCCATCGGCATGACTACATTGCGTACTACTGCTTAAGTAGTAAAAAAGGTAAGTTAATTATAGACAAATTCTTTCCTCCATCTATTGGTGAGGAAAAATTCCAATTATTTGTAACGACCGATTTTATTTTGAATGCCTTGCAGAAGACATAGACATCATTTTCTCCTTGTTGGTGGATAATACACATATTGCCTCCAACATTTTTCCACACCATGCATAAAAGTTAAAATTTCCTAGTTCTTACTTTATTGTCATATGAATTCTCCTTTCCCATCTGAATTATTATTAGAACATCTTTTAATGAACAATAAGTTTCTTGTCCTCTATACATTCCCCTGACCTCTGCCTGTTCCGCGTAACAAGGAATTCCATTTCCCTCTAGGTGTACGGTATGTGAAATAATGCCTTTTTGCACCTGTGTTTACTATACGAGAAATGAATTCTCCTTACCCCTCTGTATACCATTCCCACCATACCATTCCATGTACCATCCTTGTTCAGGGCGCCAAAATATCCGTCCGGAGGTTCTACTATCGTGTATCTACAACCACCAAACGAGTACTGATCACCTACACAGTAGCACACTTTAATCCCCCCATGGAACAAAGATCAGAGACACATCTCCATTTCGTGATTGGCAGAAACTGACAAGAATTTATTCCATAACTTAAGCGATAACATTTACACGCAATGACGCAGCCGATATCATTGTCACACAGTGTAACAAGGTCATTTATCGAAACACTGAGCCCGCTGGTCCTTCATCGGGGTGAAGACATAAGAATATGTTTGACCAGTAAGTTTTCTGGCTCGAATCCCTCTCTAGCTAGTTGGGCTGCGGGCTTTTAGGCAGGATGTTTGACAAGTGGCTGTGGAAGGGAGGCGGTTTTATAGCAAGAGCAATCCAGATAAATAAATCAGATATGCCTTAACAAATACTTGGAAACTAGGCCTTCCACATCACATTAAATGGGGTGGTACTCACTTGAATCCCATTTGTGTGGCCAGCTCATTCATGATATCAATGCAAAATCCAGTGAATCTTATGACTCCCTCGATCTCCTTCTTTATGATGAATGGAGGAGACTGGAAAACAGTAAGTATCAGTGCAACATCAAGTCTGTTTTGATGGAATTCTTAGGCGTATTGCCACCAAGGATTTATTGATTAAATTCCAGCATAAAATTACGTTGAAACAAGACTAACGACAGACAGTTGACAAAGAGTACATGTATTTAACAAAGAATTCATGCATATTATCTATGAAGTCGGTTATGTTTGATCAATTCCGGAGTTCTGAATATCTTGGCGTAAATAAGTTTACGGGGAAATCGTCCTGAATTTATTCAACAAAGTGATATACACACAGAAATATAACCTCAATTGCTGCTACATTGATTATCTCATTTCCAAAGGCGTGCCATGCATGTTGGAACGAAAAATGCTGTTTAATACTGAGGCCCGAACTCTTGCTCCATTCCCCGATTGTAGTCCTAGGTTTTCTCCAATCTGAACTGCCACGGTGCCTTGGGTAGTTCTCAACGCTGTGGATCTCATATTCCAGTGAGGACCCTAATGGCAGCACGGGATCGTTCACCGTCAGCTGTGGTAATCAGTAAGCAGCAATTAAATACAACTCGAACCATAAAGCGAAAGATGTTTTATTTGTACATTTCAGCACAAGGTCATACACCAGAGTAGCTTGCATTCCATTCTAACTGGAAGATAGATACTCTCGAGAGGCCATAAATAGGCATTCATCGGACGCTAACAAGGCATAAAGTATACCTACGCCCTTCCAGTAATCCTCCGCATCCACCTTTGACTAATTCTGACAAGAGGCGTATTCATGTAGTGTTCTTACTTCTTGCCAAATGTCAGTAAATATATCTCCAGATGTCTGCATAGCTTGATTTTCAACACTGGTAACAAAACGTTTATGGGATCGTACTAGCGCTCAAAGCAAACCTGCAAATTTCCACAAATCAGCAACGTGCACTTTTCCACCCTGTTGACAAGAGGCATATACACGTAGTCAGTATAGGTGCCTTTCCAGTGGACGAGAGGCATAAAATAGACTTACATCGAGAAGCCTGGGCAGTCTGCCCTGTAATTCTGCCGACAACAGGCCTAAAGGGTACGTACATGTCTCCAGTCCTCTGGACACCCTGCACAATCACCAGCCCCTCTTCGGCTGTGTGTGGTGTTAATTCTGTACACAGCTTCGTGCAACGCCAACAACGCACGAGCAATCATGTCCTCCTGTAACTGATCAATCAAGGAATTGTTCAGGCTCGACATGAAGCCATAATACAGATTCCAGCTCGGAATTTTCCTTAACAACGTCTTTAAAATGACATAAAATTGTGTTTTGGTCATAACTCATGGATGTTTGACTTTTGCATCACTAAGATTGAACACAACATATTTTGGAAGTACTTACAGTCATGTTTATGCGGGTATTTTCGGCCGTACACACCAAGCAACTTGCACACTTGTAGGTGTCTCTCCATTTGCGCTTGACAAAAACTACGCCACCTCTGGCCATATGAGCGAAGAAGTACGTAATTTCTTCTTCTGTGATCCCCTCAGACATCACAAGCCACAACGTGTCCGAAGTTAGGGATGTTCCTTCCAGCTGTAAGACGATATGACAAATTGTCTTAAAGGGCTGCCTCGTCATTCCAGGTTGAAATCGAGGATATATATATACAAGTTCATAGCCTAAGGCGCTGTCTATTACAAATGTTTATCTTTACAAATGTGATGTGGCTAATTTGAATGAAGAAATGAAAGAGCTTTCGTTTACTAATCGTGTTTGCAGTTCTGCGTCAAACGTAACTGCAATGGCTACGGTAATGAATGTCTGTATGTATCGTCATACAGACGTTCAGATACGTTTGACAAATTTACATTTTGTTTGTAAAACTGTCCTGAGGTTGGGATTTATACTATGGAACGTATTGTACAAACGGTGTCATAGATAAAGCTGAAGCTCATGGCGCTGGCTACTACCGTCTCTCTTCATGTAGCACACCTGTGCGTAAAGTCTGAAAAACTGGCCGGGAGTCCCGATGAACAGCAGCTTGTTTGGTACACTTGACCTTTGTTCGCTGGGTCCAGAGAAAACCTTGGTATCAACCAAAGTCACTTGTATCCAGTGCTCAGACAGCGAGAAGATCAAATCTGTCAGTTGGTTTCTATCTACAACAGAGAAGGCTGCAACTGTGTGAAATAAACCAGAAGCCTTAAATAAACATTCAAATTTTGTACGCTGGACCCAGAGAAAACCTTGGTATCAACCAAAGTCACTTGTATCCAGTGCTCAGACAGCGAGAAGATCAAATCTGTCAGTTGGTTTCTATGTACAACAGAGATAATTGCAACTGTGTGAAATAAGCCAGAGGGGCCTTAAACAAACATTCGAATTTGAAATTAATTAGAGTATTTTTCTTACCTATATGGTGATGATAAACAATCCCCACTACTTTCCAGTTGAGGTAATACAACAGATCCTTAATAACTTGGTTCTGCGTTGAGGAAACTTGGTTCAGTCTATTTCCATACCCTGGGACTGCTAACTGGGCGGCGATAGTCACGTGAGGCAAACAGAGGCCTTCTGCTACATAACGGAGAGATATTTCAGTTCTCTGCGGTAAGATGGACACAACTCCAAGGACGCCGTCCTCCAGCATACTGCAAACTGCAAAAACACGGCCTGGTTGAAAATGAGTATATTCAGAAAGATGTTTTTCTATATATCATGCAGTTGAAGCGAAGAAGATGGATATAACATGTGTGTAAAATAACTTAGAACTTCGTGTCCAACGACGGGCCATCGCTGGCCCACACACCGCACTCGCTGTTCTGGCATTAGCGCACAAAACGCTGGCTAATTATTTTGTTGGATAGTCTGCCGTGGTAGATCAGAGCTTTTCTTATGGGTTCAAGGCAAGGGGTGTTTTTTTTATTCTAGATACTCTGGCTTTCTTATTCCATGAATGTGGCCGATGTCGTATGCGTGACGTCATTATAATGACGTCATTATTCACCAATCTAATAACAAACTAAATACTTAATGACACGGGTTTTGTATCTACTTTCAGTATATTAACCAGTGACTGCGGCATTTTTTGATCATCGCCAGGGCATGACTCGGCATCGCTTTGACGCATGTCCTATAACAGTATTTGTGGACATTCCCTGTGCGTGATGGAAATAATGCCTATATATGTTTACATAAGTACACGTGAGTATTACGCAAGTGCTTCTAGTGGGTGTGGGTAGTCTGCAAATGTTGCGTTTTGCAAACCCAGGTTTATATGTTGAGCACCCAATGTACACCGAGTTCAACCTCAGGGAAACAATCTCGGGAACGATTATCCAGAGGTAACCTTAAATACATCCTTTATTTGTGCGTAATTATCTGAGTTACTAATTCTTGAATACAGAGGAACAGAATCGATAGAGCTATGCGAAGATGATTCTTGAACATTACTTGAAAAGGCAAGAAGCGAAAACTACCTCCCCATGTTCACAGAGACACGTTGTACAATTTTCTGATTTTACCATGACTTACCTTGCTTGTGTAGTGAAGAGCTGTCATCGGTGTCGTTCTGACCCCACACAACCCCTATCTGAACGTCCGTCTGTTTGATAGCTGATTGAAGCATGTCATTGACCACCAGCTCCAGGGTGTGGCGACGTGATGGACTGAGATGGCCTGTGGATAGCACACCTGTCAGGAGAGAAAGAGATTGTGTGAATTATCACACGGAAAGCATGAAAGTAGAGAAATACTTGTCACAGAACCTACATAATCTTGAAGGAGAATATTTGGATATATATACTTATCTATTTGAAACATCTTACAGCCTTTTCACGACACACGCAAATTTTAACGCCATGTTGGTGAAACACAAGTGGTCTTCAACAAACGTATAATATATGGTGGAGACAACAGTTCAGCATGGTTAGGGAAGCTACCTGCAAAGAGAAATCAGGCTATAGACATTAGCCTACATCGGTAAATAGCTAGCTTACACCTGTCGCCATATCGGGATGATTTTGTCTGAAAGATATTTTAGTTATATTTGATACGATCACCTGAAACGCTTCAACAAACATTGTGAACACTTGTTGTAATGATTGATTGTTGTAATGTGACAAACGATGAAACGGTACACAAGCGTTTCTATACACTATAGGGTAAACTGCACTGAAAAACTGAAATCTTGAAAAGGACAAGCAAAGTAGTTAAAGATCATTTCACGCACTGGTCGTTTTTGCCCAACATCATAATGTCCTGATAGTAACCATTATTATCCGAGTGGTAAATGTTTCTGTAATAAGTTGCAATAGAGTGTCTTAATTTTTGTAGATTCTGCACTCAAAGACGGTAAAGCTATTTAACATTTTATGATGTTGTTGTTGTTCTATTTTACCCACTATAATGTGTAGCACTGATGCCGCCGCTCAGCTTAACCGTTCCTCATTAGTGCGTTGTGTTTTTCTGGCAACATGGAGCTTTTTATCTGCCCTCCCTCTGCCCGAAATAGAAATACTCACTCAACCTAAGACTTGCAGCTGTGTCCTTGTCATTGTTGGAGCTGAGAATATGAATAGAGCTGTGTAGCCACAGACGGTATCTTGAAAATCTTATTATTCTCTTGTCATGTAAAGCGTACTGCTTATTTGTGTGCGAAAATTTCCACATATATTAATCTTTGGGACAAGCAAATTTCAAGGGCCTGTATATAGCTGTAACCTTATGTATATAAACTGGTCAGCTGTCAGATGTCATTTAGGAGTCAGGATTACGTCGGAAGCCTGCCTTTCAGAACCTGTTTATCATATTATAATAGAGTGACTGATAGTTCATACATGTATATATTCGAAATAGAACCGAGAAAACTTTTAATGGTTACCCTCAGTGTTTAACTTAACCACGTTTGAAATCAATGTTTACCCCAAACAGTCTGTTAAGTCTGTTAAGTTCTTGTGATAGGAAACACTTGGAGGAGTATTTTCTCATTGCGCTTTACAGAAGATGTAGCCTACATCACACTGCTATAACGAATGCTACTAAAGAGTTCAATCTGAAAAGGAGAGTAAAGGTTTGACAAAAAAATGTAAACGTATAAGTGTAGGATTGATCAGCGGTTGTCTGGAGCCTAAGATGTTTGATAACATTTCAGCATAAACATATACGATACTTGTATCATACGCGTAAAATTATTCACTCACCCAATGTACTGATTTCAGCTTTAATGACACCGAGAGCTAACATCACGAGGGTGAAGACCAGGTGGGCACACGGTAACCGCTTTTCTCCAGATAAGTCGCAGGTGGACATGTTTGAATACGTTGATGATTCAATAAGGTGTCCTGTAGGTACGTCTGTCGGCGCCTTAAGGCTACTAGCCGGACACAGCCATGCACATCTTTCCAGATGGTTCATTCTATGCAGACTTTTGTCGCCGATCAGTAAAACATCATTAATTCATCCTCATATTGATCACCGAACATCTCAAAGCCTATCTTTGCGTGTATCGGCATCTCCAACTGTCCGATAATATGTAGTATTTATTTATTTAGCCCACATTTTTTTCAAACGCACGCAAAAGTAAAACTTGTCTAATTAATTGACTCATGTGTAGCAATATGTAACATTTAGCTGTATGTTTGATCAGCACTGACATGGTGAGGTGTAATGCATGTTACAAGATACCACCCATGGGTGAGGTGCCTCAAATGATGTCTCCTCGTACTTGTACATGGCTAAACACATTACAGAAATAAAAGAACACAATAAATAATATAAATTTTAGTCTAAAAGATCATAAAAATTTATTTCATTTCAGGCATCTTTTATCTCTGATTAAAATTCCGCTACCCGCTTGGGCTTTTTAGGCCATATCCATGATGTTGTATTTTTGTTTCACAATTGGACAAAATTTGGTATTGTTTACCCATGCAGATAAGGATTTCTTTCACCATGAAAGAGTGTACTTGGAGAGAAAAATCAAATGCTTGTCATACAATTGACACATATTCTGGTCCAGAAAGTGCACCATAGAACTAAACATTAGCTTGGATCGCTCTTTCTGGTACATTTCCACACATAACGCCATTGGTTCTCAGAGGAATTTCATTGACTGGTGCAAAGAAGCTTTGTGCAATCACTCGTTCATGCCGTCGTCCGCCAAGGAAAACGTGGCGGCTGCAGGTCACACACCACAATGAACTTCCCAGGTAGGCTACTTACATGTTAACGTTTGGCGTCCACCGCACTGTCTCTAAATCTGCACTCCCTAAATCCTCCAGGGCTGATAGTCCTTGTCATCTAAGAAAACTCTAGGCAAATTAGGGATAGGTGATGATCGATGAAATTTTTAGCAAAGTTGACAAACAGCTGACAGGGATCAAACTCACCCAGTCAGAGGTCAGTGAACCCCGATTTATCACTGCTTTTGCCTGGTTTGCATCAGCCTCCATTTCCCTAAAAAAACGCACAAACTTATACCTGGAATGACACTTTGCAGCCTGCCCTACATAATGATAGTACCCAACGAGCAGAAAAAAATGAAAAAGGGCTGCCCAGAGGAGCAAAAACAATATATCTCTGAAAGTACCCCCGAACTACATTCGTCCTGCCCGACTCGGGAGCATTAATTATGGAGTGTAGCCAGTGTAACGTAACACGATGGTACATGCAGTGCCTGCATACCAAGGCCACAGCACTGGTGACCTATACATTAACTCGATATCAGTAATATCTGGCAACAGGGTGGGCACTAGTAGCCTATACGCCCATGTAACAGGACTATGTGGACCAGAATATGTATCTTGTAGAAAAATTTCCTTATAGGTAGGACTTCATCCTATCTACATTGAAGCCTGCACTCCAGAGGCAAAAAATACAATCAATGAATCAAAGAATCATCATGGATTGACGCCACTTTAGCCACATCGCGGCAGGCCAAAAATAGATGATAAAAGTATATTTAAATGACAATATATTCGAGCCAAGGTCTATACATCAAAAAGGTGTTAAGCATTTCAAGTCCAGATAAGTTGACATCCTCTGCGGTCGCAAGTGGGAAGGTCTGCCAGCAACCTGCGGATTTTTCGTGTGTTTTTCCGCTGTGCTCTGGGCGTTTTCAATAATGGCTGCCGTCGTATAGGTGAAATATTCTTGAGGACGGCGTAAAACCCCAATCGGATAAATAAATATATAGTGAACATGCATTTACCTGCAGTATTCAGTTGCAACATTTTTTCATAAGGCTTTCTAAAGGAGACAATATCACGTCATAAAATGCCATAAATAATAAGCATTATAGATTTTAGAGTGTGTTTTTTTTATGCGTCAATTAAGTGATATTGTCATGTACACAAAGACAACAGATTGAACAGTAAAATACTGCTCTAGATCAAAATATCCATTGTATCAGAGCAGCCTGTTATTCGATATCATGATTTCTTATGCTGTAACTGCCGGGATAAAAAAAAATTAAAATCGAGATTACAAATAAAATGTCTTTCAGAAGTAATGTTCTAGGACATATCCGCCTATTGTCATTCACAACTGCGTAGGTTTTAGAAAATAAGTTCATAGATTAGGGCACGTGTAAGCAGCGGTCACTGCCCTCATTAAGTGTATGTTTACACTTTTGACTCTCTGTGGCAGGTTGTAACTGAATGGTTACAGGTGAACAGCCGTGTTTGTGCTCAACTTAGTTAGTATTAACGGCAAACGTGTATTTTACAAGTAGCCGAAGGAATCAAGGGGCCGATTCCGCCATGCCATTTCCGACATATGTGAAAATATAAAACATCGTCACAGTTCACTGAAAGCTGAAATTTTGACGCATTTATCTGATGATAATGTTGATAACATTGTCAAAATTAAATAATTTCTAGAGCCCCCAAATCAGCTCTAAAATCGCATTTGAAGTTTTGACTTACGTCAGAAGTGGCTTAGGCGAATCGGCCACAAAGGTCTGTGAGGTTACCAAGCTAACCCTGAAATGTTTAAACATGAGCATCGTCGGTTTCGTAGGTACTGTGTAAAGGCCGTTTTACACGTCAGAACGAATAGAGAGGTTAACATCGGTGGCGTACAGCGGGTGACGTCAGATCGAACAGAAAGGTTAAAATCGGTGGTTGATACTGGGTGACGTCATGTGGAACAGAGAGTAACGTCGGTAGATGACACCGGGTGGCGTCATAACGTATAGTACGGTTAACATTGGTGGCTTACACCGGGTGACGTCATATCGAACAGAGAGATAACGTCAGTGGCTTAGACCGAGTGGCGTTAGAGCGAAAAGAGAGGTGAACATTGGTGGTTTACACCCAGTGACGTCATAGAGAACAGAGAGGTTAACGTCGTTGGTTTATGCCGGCAAAAAATTTATTTGTTTATTTAACTGTTGTTTAGCGCTAAGAGTCCGGAGAAAACATACGATTATCCAATATCATTTCTGTTCACATGCGACTGAAGAAGATTAAAGTTTAATACCTTAGGTTTCAAATGTATATGATTTACCAAAGGACTAAAAAACTCATGTAAATGTTCGCACAAAGGGAGCCACCGTCGTAGCTTACACTCAAAAGATTACAATCACCTAATATTTATCACGTACAAAAGCTTGACTTACATCGAACAATAATCAGTAATGTTCGTTTTGCAAAAGGCATGCAATTTTTAAGTGTCGCAAAAAGATGACTAGAGCTCTTTTAACAATGAAGACAAGATAAAATAATTAACTTGTACATTGTACCTTTACACAGGCAAACTTTGTGTACGAGTCAAATCTGGCCCACGGTTGAGGTCTTAACTTTGAAAAGTTATAATCACCTTACAATTCCTTTGTGCCGGCGGGTTGATTTTATATTTACAATAGGGGCCTACAATGACTCGGGGACTACTCACCAATGCAGTGAGTTCCAGTCCAGTTCAGACCAGTTATGGATGGAAAAAATCTGACAAAACGTTGGAGGAACCACCGCCCACCACCCTGTACCTGACTTAACGTGCCGTTGCACCTGACTCAGCTTGAGTTACCTTTGCACGAGCGACGGTTGGGCTGCACCTATACGGGTATTGCTTTATTAAATTGTTATTCCCCTGCTCACTGGGGTTTCTTACTCTAGGATGTGACCACCGACATTTCAAAAAATAAGTATTTTCAGAGATGAATATACCCATGACAGGACCTAATAAAACAGTAAATGGATCTGGATGCGATTTTATTGATATCCAGGTTAACACAATAAAAGCATTTCTTTAGGTGAAATGTTATTGACACATGGACTACATTTTGCCAGCTAACCTAGCAGCATGTGGTATACTTTACTCAGTAGCACGTCTTTTCAGTAAACACAGCATATTCCTGTATTTCTTCCTGCATATTCCTGCCTGGTCAGGTGTCGTCAGAGAGCAAACAGCTGACGGCTACCCCCGAATATCGATGTTCCGGGGGTAATTATCAATAGATCTCACACACGTGTTTTCCGTAGTCGGTTTTCACAGCGCTATGTCCTGCATATCTTGTGTCCTTCAGTGCGAGAGAGGCTCGCTACTTTCTTTGCTCTTGTTTAACTTCAATCACATAATTTAAACGTAACAAAATTGTGTATTCCCAAAAAATTGATTTGAGTCTGAAAATGCGATTATTAGCTGCTATACAGACATAAATGTGCGGTAATTCCTGCCTTTGATGATCCATCCATGTATTGATGAGCGTTTATTGATGTTAGCCCAGCTGTAGAGTACGCCATATTGTCGGCCTCATTCTCACGCACACACAACTACGTTTTCCACAGTCCTATGGACGCTTCATTTTTTCCCTCTGTATTGATCTATCAGTGTGCGAACCTAACAGATATACGGAATGAGATCATTGTTGCTCAAGACGACTGAAGCCTTTTATCCACAATCTTCACTCCTTGCTGAGATGTCGTAAGCGCGCTAGAGCAGCGTAATGATCTAGAAGCCTCTCACCAGTGCGGTCGCTGTGAGTTCAAGCCCACTCATGCTGGCCTCCTCTCCCACCGTACGTGAGAAGGTCTGCTAGCAACCTGCAGATGGTTGTGCGTTCCCACCGGGCTCTGCCCGGTTTCCTCACACACAAAACGCTGATCGACGTCGTAGAAGTGAAATAGTCTTGAGTACCGCGTAAAACACTAACTAACTAAATAAATAAGATGTCAAAACATGGTTGAAGCCCTAATCCAAACTTTCTCCAATGCTGTGGCCTGAAAATTTAAATGGGTATCTCTCTATCGAATAAGCGGCTCACGGCAAAGTGACAGTTCCCAAGTGAACAGTTAACAGCATTTCAAATGTGCCTATATAATGAAGACCTCCTGACAACTCTGCTGACTGACCTTAACGTTTTATTACAATTGCACATTTCAAACATTACATTTTCTCATATGTTTTGATTCTATCCCACAATTAATCCGGTTGAAAACATGGTCTATATAAAACAGATTTTTTCAGTGATCTTCTGCACTGATACAAACAACGCAGATGGATTACTACATTTACAGTTAAGTGGAAATGCTTGCTGACTTGACGTGAGCATCTGTGTTTATCAATGATGGATGATACGTAACAGTGAAGCTTTGGTACAATCACCACTATCATTCATCTGGTAACTACCAAACAAGGCCAGACTTCGGTGTACATTAGTCCGGTAAAACCGCGTCCAATGGAACTCCTGTCAGTGAGTCTGGAATCTCCGCTATCATTACAATCAGTGCGTTTGGAACACCCACTAGCATGACAGTCAGTGCATTCGAAACACCCGCGAGCGTGGCCGTTACATGTAAGGCGTACGAAAGTTACGCAGGCATGACAGTCAATACGTCTAACAAGGCCGCGAATATAAGTCAGTATGTCAAACAATGCCGCAAATATAACAGCTAGTACATCTAATAATACAGCTGATATAACAATCAGTGCGTCCAATGAGACATGTGACATGGCAGCTAGTGCGTCCAGTAAAATTGCTGGAACGACATTCAGTGTGTCCAATACCCCTACAACCGCTGTTTTGATATTCTGTGCGTTCAAAGTGCGACATCTGGTAAATGTGACAGTCAGGACGTCTGCGTCATGAGACTGCTGGAACGAGGCAATGGGTCCAATCCAACCGCTGGTGTCGCAGTCTTCGCGTTCGTCAGTGTGATCAGTAATACGGCAAACGGTTTGGACAGCCATCTTCGGTGGTGAGATTACAAAAATCACCATCTACAAAGCGGACAGGAGCTGACAAACATAACTGATCATCTACTCTAAACCTGCTTCCCGTTCTGATGATAGCCGTTAGTTTTAGCGGTGGCAGATTGCTGGAATCTACCGCGTACTTTTCTCACAATGCCGGATGTTTTGCCTATTATCTCCAGGCCGAGACAGACGATAGAGACTCCAGCTACGATGATGTAGACAAGGAAAGCGCCTCCCAGGTGACTTAGGCTGAGGCTGGTGGCCGACCCCGTGCGTTCCTCCGAACCGCAGGTCACTGCCTCAGATGTCCACCACTTCTGTCGCCACTTCTCTATTAGGCCCGCCTCCTGCATCTTCATTATACTGAGAGATGGAAAACAAGACAAGATAATTATGCAAGAAAAAAAATGTAGTGGGAGTAGAAAGCGGAATAATTATTTAACGAAAGATGCTCAATACATACTTAGATAATTCACAAGCAAAAATAAAAAAAAAGAATAGCAGAAAGAAATTCAAAACAAAGAGGAAAGCAAAAACAACAATGGCAATCAGAAGTCGGTATAAGGAAAAGTAAGCCTAGGCTTATCATAACGAAGGCAACGAAGAGCACTAAACATAATGAGCTCCCACCAATGCGTTCGCTGTGAGTTCAAGACCAGCCCATGCTGGCTTCCTCTCCGACCGCACGTGAGAAGGTCTGCCAGCAACCTGCGGATGGTCGTGGGTTTCCCCTACCCGGTTTTCTCCCACCATAATGCTGGCCGCCGTCGTATAAGTGAAATATTCTAGAGTACGGCGTAAAACACCAATCAAATAAATAAATATATAAATATAATGGGTCCAAAGGAAAGTACGCTACAGATATTGGGTATGACAACGATATGTGTTGACCAGTGGAGATAAAAAAAAGATTAAAAGGATCGGCAATAATAAGTCAGAGAAGGGAAAGTAAGGCCAGTAATACTGGTATATGCCCCATCTCAAACTGAGCATCGGCCTAACTTTATGAAGTCGGAGTACAATACTGACATTGTCATGGAAAACCTGTTCACAAAACCGCTTAAACAAATTGCCTTCGTGATATATCGAATGTGCCGCAGGAGTCGAGAAACCAAAGTAGTGGGAGAAAGTATTAGAACTGATCTGAGTGTAGCTCGTTGCTTGTTTGTGTTCCACAGGGACTTACGTTTAGATTATGGACGCCTTCGCCTTTACAACAACGCAATGAAGTGGCAATGATTGCTGGTATAGCAATGAACCGTGTTAAAAGATCGTGCACGCATCATAACGAGAGGTGTGAGCTTGTGAACAAGGCTCTTTGTCAGATGAACATATGGTAAGCGTAACGACATATTCTAACATTAAGGAGAGGCCTACTTGAAAGCAGCTCAAAACGCTATTCTATAAAACAGTGTATAAAAGCTATTCCTGTGGTGTACGGTATCGATTGTTTTAGAGGAAAGTGTGCTGCTGATAAAGCTCGCTGGAATTTGCCATGAGCTTGTCTCCTAGGGGTGAATGTTTTGAATTGATAATGTTGTTTGATTTTGTGATGGTCCAGTGGGTTGTTGAACCTGGGGGTGAACATATGACAATTGTACACGCCTCATTGCAGCCGACATTTTATTTGGTCTTACTTGTAATTAACGGCGGTTTCAAAAGGAGCGTTTTCGGGCATGACGAATCCATATCCGGCCGTGTTGAACACCTCGTTGGCCACAGCAAACTTGCAGCCGCTGAGGGCGATGTATTTGAGTAGGGCAGTGTCCGACATGTACGCGTATCTGCCCGTTTCCACTAACTTCAGGGCGTCCTCTGTGACGGTTGCTGGCGGAGAGTTTTGAAGCCTCTCCCAAACATCCACATATATGCCTTTTTTGGAACTCTGTAATAAACAAACTGACTTTAGGAAA
Source organism: Acanthopleura granulata (assembly GCA_016165875.1). Taxonomy (NCBI): domain Eukaryota; kingdom Metazoa; phylum Mollusca; class Polyplacophora; order Chitonida; family Chitonidae; genus Acanthopleura; species Acanthopleura granulata. The sequence goes on along the minus strand of JABBOT010000002.1, from coordinate 42,125,400 downwards.
ATCTACCTTCCTGACACAGCATCATCGTTTCTTCTAACATCCTCATTTACACGATCGTTGGATTTTATTAATCTGAATATCAGCTGTAACAAAATCCCGTGCTTTAGAAAACACAATTGGCAAATAAATCACTTGTCCCTCCTGCAACAGAGGAATGACTTATTAGATGTTGTAGCAATCCAACCAGCTTACCTGTCCAAGCTAGTCAGGATTTATAGCTGGGATTTCCGCTGTAATGTAGATACTATTATACCCAGGCATCCAGTTTAATTGAGATGTTATCGTTTTCCTGATATTAAATGGCTTGCGATAGTGGAAAAAAGTCATTACCTTTCGACCAAATTACGGTTTCCTAAATGGGTCATGATAATGAACAAATGATTATTACTATCATTGAATGTCCTCATCCAACAAAGTGCTACACTACATCATGATATTCACGTGTGCAATGTTCTTTCTCGTTGTCATTGTCAGGGGTGCATTTGCGATGAAACGGCAATGCGGCATTTAGCTGCTGCATTGTGGAAACCAGGATGTTGTTAATAATTTGTCCACAACATGTCCACAACGTAATGGGACTCGAATATAAAATATATAGCTATAGATTTGACCCTAATGTAGCTGATCGTCAGATGTATCAGCTTGCTCATTGTGAAATGACACTAGGACTACATGTAAATTTGACGATAGGTGGATGCTAGTTTAATACACATATACATCTTGCCTTCCATATAATGTATAGGGAACATATACCTTTATATTTTAAGCAAAAATCAACCCTATCCTCTAACTTACCCACTTGCCGACTAGACATCAGACATAACACTCTACCCTCTCACAGTGTACTGTCAAAGGACAGACCAGACATCACATTCCACCCTGTCACAGTGTACTGCCAGAGTGGGCAAAACACCAAACCTAACACTCTACCCTATAGCAGTGTACTGTCATAGGGCCCACACGTTATCAGACATCACATTTCACCCTGTCACAGTATACTACTACAGCGGACCAAACATAACGCTCTACCCTTTCAAGGTCACAGGGCCGACCAGTCACCAGGCATAACACTCATCCCTCTCACAGTGTACCGCTAGAGCAGATCAGACACCAGACATAACACTCCATCCTATCACAGTTTTCTGCTCGAGCGGACCAGACACCAAATATAACACTCCATTCTCTCACAGTGTACCGCTAGAGCAGATCAGACACCAAATATAACACTCCATTCTCTCACAGTGTACCGCTAGAGCAGATCAGACACCAGACATAACACTCCATCCTATCACAGTTTTCTGCTCGAGCGGACCAGACACCAAATATAACACTCCATTCTCTCAAAGTGTACCGCTAGAGCAGATCAGACACCAGACATAACACTCCATCCTATCACAGTTTTCTGCTCGAGTGGACCAGACACCAAATATAACACTCCATTTTCTCACAGTGTACTGCTCCAGCGGATCAGACACCAAATATAACACTCCATTCTCTCACAGTGTACCGCTAGAGCAGATCAGACACCAGACATAACGCTCTGACCTCTCACAGTGTACTGCTCCAGCGGATCAGACACCAAATATAACACTCCATTCTCTCACAGTGTACCGCTAGAGCAGATCAGACACCAAATATAACACTCCATTCTCTCACAGTGTACCGCTAGAGCAGATCAGACACCAGACATAAAGTTCCACCCTCTTACAGTGTACTGCTCCAGCGGACCAGACACCAGACATAACGCTCTGACCTCTCATATTTTTCTGCCAAAGCCTATCAGTGTTTTGCAGGTTACAGCAAGTACTATACATAAAGACTGCCACACTGGCTATTTAAATATTTGATAAACAATTTAGTCACCGAGAACATAGCCCACAAGTTCGTGCCGTATTTCACGACGGGCTGAACCTCGGTCTGGGCCAGCAGTTCTCCGAGGCTGTTGATGGGGGTATACGGCATGGAGACAGTCAGGAATGCAGCAAGATTTGCGGTGTACGTCGCCACCACCACGATGGTGAAGATCCAAAAGAAACCGAGAACCAGTCGACCTGATGTGGCGTTTGGGTGATAGGTGGCTCCTGAAAGCAAACAACACAGCAAGGTGTTATCGTGTTTATTATCCGCCTGCACTGTCCACAATAACCGCCACCCACGTCAACCTCCACTGACAAACTGTAATAAACAAAATCTCCCCTACACCAGTATAACTACAGTTTTAAAGTGTATGACACCCTAGAAAGATCGTTTTGTGACATTCAATAATCACTGTTTTGTTTTGTGTACCAAACACAATTCTCCATCCCAGAAAAACTATTCACCTGAAAACAATAATGTTACCTTGTTCCATGGCGGAGCTGTATATGAGCCAGAGGTTCTCACTGAAGCTTATCTCGTCCGTGGTGGAGTCGGCCATTCCCTGGCGTATACCGCTGTATGGGGTGTGGTAATTCACCAGAAACGAGATGACGCCCACTAAAAGCGTGGCTGCCGCTATGGCTCCCCACACCTCCCCGGAATACGGCTTGAACATTTGGAAGAGCTGTGAATCTTCGTCCTGGGGTTTTCTGGTGAGAATGCCGGTGCTGTCCTCGAGATAGGGCTTGGTGAAGTCTATGACACTCTCTCGGATTGAAGTGATGGTGAAGGGGCCGACTGCCAGGTCCACCTCCTGAAACAGATGACGTCATCCCATTAACGGTGCAACAACTAACATCCGTGGGGGAAAGACGGCCTTCTTGGCCTTCATTCATTAAGTCTACAATCACTTCTTACAAAACAATGGGATCACAATGACAAATGAAGTGTGCGTACCCCACGTTTGACCATGCCCACCATACCATTCCAGGAACCGTCCGGATTTGGGGCCCCGTATAAGCGGTCTGGTGGCTCAACTATGACGTATCTGGCACATGGAACAAACAATACATATGCATAATGACAAACTGATGTAGAAAGTTGGTATACTTGTCCAATCAACAATGCTTATTTAAATCTTCACCTACCTCTTCCGCCCCCCTATCCCCCTCCCCCCTCACATTTTGTTCATTCAGGCCATGAACTCAAAACTATTTCCGCAGATTCGAATATCGCTTCAAGTCAGGAGGTTTGTCAGGTCTGTGGGGCGTGATTCACTTAAGTCTATATTTCAAAAACAGTGCACTGAGCTAAAATTGGGACCCACGGTAAAAAAAAATATTTTAATACTAAAGAATTGTTTAAATCTTTATGAAAAAAGTTTGACTTTGGGCAAATTTAAGTTCCGGAAGTCTAAAACATCAACTCCATAAGTAAATAAACTGTTTGTGATTTAAACGTTTTTTGTCCCAAATATTTTGGATATTTACCTGAATTTTAACCTAAAAGCCAACTCGTTGAGGATGTCAAAGGCGAACCCGGTAAATGTCGTTTTGTTGTTCTTCGTCACCGGGAGACAGAATGGTTTGGACTGTAAATCAGATGGAGTCAGTAGAATAGTGAGTTGTGTGTCGTTTGTGTTAAGGTTCAGCAAGTTCACAATATAGGCTTATTCTTATATCTTTTATATTCGACGCCATACGGGCTATGTATTAGATTAAAAATTTCACACTTTACAGATTTAACCACTGAACACATTCGTGGACTTTGTGTCTGTTTTCAAGACCGAATGCACATTATTCAGCTTAAACACAAACGCCTATATTTTGTTCGATGTATGAGATGCATCATAAAAATGAACACACAAACTTCTGCTTAACATTTACTATTACGAAATAATCTGTGTGTTATGCACTGTTTCTCCGTGCAACAGCAGGTACAATACTTCAACAAAAAATTTCACCTCTAGCGTTGCAATTGTCAGAACTCGGCCACCAAAGTCGTAAAACTTGTTGAGGAACAACTTGTCGGCGTCGGAGGTTGTCAGGCCGTTGTCAGAATCCCAGGACGCTACAAGCTGATAAGGGGATTGGCTGGAATTGTAGAGGCTGAACAGCTCATAGTTGACCTTGGTGAGAAATCCCTGCTTTGTGAAACCTTGGCAGGTTGTAAACCCTGGACTGTTACTCTATAGAGAATAACACACCACAAACATCAGTGATATAACGAAAAACCATATAATTCTCACAGGTTAATTTCTATACAAATAATTATTTATTTTACTATTTTATTCACTTTCTGGCCTGTGATTTTTATTCGTGTTACTTCAACTTATTTGTGTGAACAAAGTGAATTCTAAACCATGAAACAACAACAAGGACGTGTAGTTTGAAGTATCGGTATTCAGAGATAACTCACTTTGAAGATGGCCTCCATGACCAAGTCACCGCCTGAGATTGTGTAGTTGCTCATCATGAAACAGCTGGTCACGGTCGATTTGTTAAGTTCAAGAGCGGGCAGTGTCAGGGAGGCTTGAAATAATACCGAAATGGCATCTGCTAGGCTCGCCTGAAAGAACTGATGGGCAGAAAAGAGACTTTTGGCCGTAACATTTTGTAGTCCAAGAGAATATGATCGAATTTACAAGTGAAAGCATTATGTAAAGGAAAACAAACAAGTAGTTGTTGGGAAAATTTCTGCAGAGATTTACACGATATTGCATTAAGTTTTAGCTGTTGACATTTTCCAAAACGTGTGGTACATTTCAGCGCATTTGAACCTCCAGGACAAGGGATGATCAAATCTTGCATTAGACTTTAGCAGATACTCAGTTTCTAGGCAGGAGTATTTCTTTTCTTCCTGTGATGCACAAAGACATGCCAGCTGACGAGAAGGTTACTGACATTCAGATTCGTGGGGGCGCAGCTGCTGATATGTATGCTGACAAGTGCGTACAAACTGAATAATAGGAGCGGACATATTCAAAGGCAAGCTGAATAGACATGTTGACATAAACAGACAAGGAATTACTGGCAAGCTGAAAAGCCAAACTGACATGAACAGGCAGAAATACTGAGAAGCCGAACAGACACGTTAGCGTGATAAGCACGACAAACCTACCGACATATAAGGGCAGAACTGGGTACATTGAATCTCCATTAGGCAGTTGGGCAGCTGACAATGGCCGTCGCTACTACGTCGACTTCCGCTCCAGGCTGACCTGACCAGCATCACGTTACTGTCCACGTATGGACGTAAAGTCATGGCGGCGTCTTCCGGTGTGATGTCGTCAATCAGGAGGATCCAGAAATGCGCAGGAGCGAGCAAACCTAAGCTGTGACTCTGCAACGGTGAATGATCATTCACCTTGAGACTATCTAGGACATGAAATAACTTATTTATTTATTTATTTGTTTGTTTATTTATTTCATTGGAGTATTATGCCCTACTCAAAAATGTTTCACTTATACGACGACGACCAGCATTATGGTGGGAGAAAATCGGGGGAAGCCCATGACCATCCGCAGGTTGGTGACCGACCTTCATGGCACAGAACATGAAATATCTTCATCGCAAAATACATAACTCCTGTTACTAAAACTGCCTAACCGCCAATCTCAGGTACCTTATATGATTATGTTTTACAACTTAGTTGAATAAAGATTGTAAGCCTATCCCGACCATCATCGTCTGTATGTGAACTTATAACAGGTCTGTAATTGTGTGCAGGTTTCAGTACCACTACAGTGGGTATGCTTACCTGTGACAAAACGTCTCTCAGGTTACTGGATCTGATCCTCATGATGATGGCCTCCGTGTCTGTCCCCACCAGCCGGGATAATGCCAACAAGTGCTTCCCTGGGGCAGAAGTATTCAGCAGAACGATAGACGACTCGACCATATTAGCAGATAGCGACAACACCAAGATTTTGCGTTGAACTGCATCTGGGGGAGGTGAAACCAAATCCAGAATTTGAAAATCCAGAACCACGAGATTGGTTACAAACGGACGTCAAAGTTTTCAGTTCAGACGAATGTAATTAAACATTTAACAAAGTAAACTATTGAGAAGGCATGGTTTGATTATCTAGACCGCAAAGTGGTGGTCGCATGGGCCTCGTGGATCGCGTGCAGCATTAAATTTGCAAGTCCGCTTCGCACTTTACGAGTTGCGTTGTCCATCTTATGTATTTATTGGTATTTATTCTCTAATAATCCAGATGTGCAAAAGTATCGAACATGTGTCCAGACCGTTTTAACATGTGAAAGATAAACAGTTTTTGTGAATATGTGACATTCTTTCATCCATAATTGCAATTCGTTCATACATATATGAAAATCTGTTGGTCATGTAGATATGTGGAATTTTGCACATAAATATGTGGATAAAATTTGGTCCAAGATTTTTCACATACGTACTAATAAACCATGCACTTCAGATATATTGTCTACGTACGTTCCGTTATATAGTTATACCTGTCAAACTTATTACGTAATATCTTGGAGATTTTATAAATAAGAAAAAATCAACATTTTAAACTGGAAGTTCGAATGGTGAAAGAAGATTTACCGACGGAATCGTCGAGGATGAGGCCTGCACTTTGCCAACCCATAGTGCTCATCACGTCTGTCACGAGACTAGCCAATGCCGAGCTGTTGGCGCCCATCTGGAACGTGTACTGACTGGAACTGGGGGAATCGCATGACTCCCAGTTGAGGATCACATGGGGTAGGCGGAAGACGTCTGCCTGGGACAAAATGTACTGACGCGGTCTGCAGGGCAAGGCGGTGACTAGTCCCTGTATCCCACTGTCTGTCAAATCACACACTGTGCAAAAAATATTTATTTATCAGGCGGTTAACACCGTGCTTAGGGTTGTTTACTTACACAACGATAGTAAGGTTTCTGTACCAAGGAAACCTGAGACCCTGGAGTACATTACCGTTTATCGCTTCATACCTGACATACCGGTGGTATAGATGGTAATTTTGTCATATGAGCCCCTCACGTATAATGACAGGACGTTAATTTTATACTCATATATATAAAGTATTATTCATCTTCTAGATCAATGTCCCATGAAGAAGGGAAGTGTCACATTTCGTATTCAAAATGAATTCTGTAAAACACAGGAGGTGATTCAGAAACAAAGTAATTGGCTTATATTTTATAGGAACGGGTGTTCACTAATACAAAGTACCTGTGGTGTGAATATCGCGTTAGCATAGTACTTTCGTAGTGAAATAACCATTATGGATTATCTGGAGTTTTAGGTTTTTATTTGATGATTCTGTTGACTGTCTCTTTGGTGGGAAAGCCTTTTCTAGGCGGTTTATATTTACATGTACAAAGCCCTCTTCTTTAGAGACTGACCAACCTTCTTCCAAAGCAAACATCGTGTAGCTGCTGTTCAGTGGTCGCCATAGTAACTCGAGATCTTGGTTGGCTTCCCCCTCGCCACGGGTGAGGAAATCGGTAGGATGACTAAGGACGGCTCTTTTGATGGTCCCTTCATCTATTTGGTCCGACATAGTCCCATCATATATGACACCTGCACAGTCAACAAACATCAGTGACTTTATCTGAGCAGTCTTGCCTTATAAGGCTTACCACCGAGAACTGACCGGAAGCTGCCTTTCTGAAGGCTTTAAATTCATTTGGGGAAAATCGAATAATGTGCAAAGAATTCATAATGGGACATAAGGAACGCGTTGAGAGAACGTGATGTGGACTTATTCATCTCTGGCGATCGGGTCCCTTCTTATAACTTAGGACTGATTACTTTCCTTTCATCCCGGCCTAAAAAACCACACATTGATTAAACTCTCTTTGAGCGAATATGCCTTAGCTCTTTGTCAATCCCGTACCAGGGATGTGACGAAAACCAAAACGTAGACGGCCATTGATAGCTTTGGTCGTATTGGAGAAAGATTTCAGTGCGTGCGAGTAGAGGATTTCTGTGATGTAACTACGACAATTGCATGCTCGATAGAGCAGGCTGGCCACAGGGTCTTTGAATGAGAAATGCCTTTTGTCAATCACACCACACAATTAATTGTTATTAAAGTTACATGGCAAAAATCTAAAATTATTTATATGAGAAGCATTTGCTTGTGGGTAACATTCTTTTGTATCCTGTTAAACAATAACAAAGACATCAAGAATGTCTTCCCTTCAAATGTATTGTGTTGCAATTTTATTTAGAATTTCATAAAATATCCTTTCAGCGTCTAATGGTGTATATGTCTACTACATTCCGCTAGATGGATATATCTACCGTATGTAGACTAGTGACATAAAATATTTGTGGTGGCTACATGTTGTCACAAAAGAATTGCTTAGATACTTTGGTGACGGGGTAGGGGCTGGGTACTGTTAAAGCAGAATAACGACCACTTTTTATAATGATTTCAAATATCTGTCGCAATGACAGCTGATGTTGGGCTGTTCGTACATTATGTTCAGTGGGAATGTTTTTATGCAATCATCACCTTCAAGACGTTTAATATATTCTAAAACTCCAAGCAACATATTGTTGGAACCTTTACTAAGGCAGACTTGGAGACCAATTAATAATACTTTTGGATGCCTAAAGAATTTACCAATAATCTATTTTTCTTTCTTTGAACACTGCGGGTATCACAAAGAAACTGGTCTCGACAAAGCACACTGTGCGTCAATAACAGCTGGAAGTTAATAAGTCGACAGCCGAATCTCCTGTGTCATTTCTGTACACTTACGAAATGGGTGTAGCTCGATAAATGATCTAAAATAGGTTAATTTTATGATTGATGCCCCAAAGTGTGTCTGTGGAATCCTACCCGACCAGCAATAACTGGAGTTTAACAGATAAGTTGTGCAACGGAATATCATGTTGAAAGCATTTAGATCATTCGGTTACCCAGGCAATATTTCAGCTAGAATTCTTTTGTAGGGTTGAAATTATCTACGTGATCAATTAAATAAATCAATTTTTCTAGAGATCCGCCTTTATATTTCACCTCTTAACTTTATTTGTGTAACACCCTATTTATATACATACCATTGAAAGTCTATCTGTTTATTTTCATTAGGTATTTACTTATCTTGTTTGTGCAGCTCTTTTTTAAAGCACATATTTGTTCTGAGAGTAACTTGTTCAATATACAATTGTCAAAATGCACGACAACAGCCTAAAGGATGATTCAAATTAAATAACAATTTACAGAGATGCTAAAGCCGCATGAGTAAACCGTTAAGCAATTTTATTGCACCTTTCCTACTGTATCGCTGTCTTTGCCCTATTAAAGATAAAATACCCAGAAATCGAGTGTCTTTTTAAATTTGGATAGGATTGATAAAATTAGTTTTCCCACTGATGTATTCATGATGGATCTTCGAAGGTGTTTTGAAAAAACTACACACCTGTGAACATTGGTAACATGGTTTTCTAACATATCCTTCCACTAAAACACAGTCTTGCTATGAAGAAAGGTTATCAATCTGATCATCGAGCATCCACAATTTCACAGGAACAAGTTCAGAGGAACAATTCCTTGCCATAAAATCAAAGATATTCTGTACAAGTGTTGTTGTGGGACTATTGTGGAATAGTGGCATTCTTGTGGGATTAGTGGAATAGTGGCGTTGTTGTGGGATTAGTTGAATAGTGGCGTTGTTGTGTGATTAGTGGAATAGTGGCGTTGTTGTGGGATTAGTTGAATCGTGGCGTTGTTGTGTGATTAGTGGAATAGTGGCGTGGTTGTGGGATTAGTTGAATAGTGGCATTGTTGTGGGATTAATGGAATAGTGACGTTGTTGTGGGATTAGTTGAATAGTGGCGTTGTTGTGGGATTAGTGGAATAGTGACGTTGTTGTGGGATTAGTTGAATAGTGGCGTGGTTGTGGGATTAATGGAATAGTGACGTTGTTGTGGGATTAGTTGAATAGTGGCATTGTTGTGGGATTAGTGGAATAGTGACGTTGTTGTGGGATTAGTTGAATAGTGGCGTTGATGTGGGATTAATGAAATAGTGGCGTGGTTGTGGGATTAGTGGAATATTGGCGTTGTTGTGGGATTAGTGGTCTTAAGCAAATCTCTCTAAATGTTCCATAAACGCCATTTGCTTATATTTCTACAAATAAGAAGGTGTTGAGTTTCGTGGCAACTCAAAATCCATAACTCACCGATTTTGACCGCTTGTCCCCAGACGATGTACAGAAAAAAGCATGTGATGATGGTGAATCCCATTGGTCCAGAATCTCAACAGGCCTAGCAACCAGAAAAAATAAGGTCAGCTTTATTGTAAATGATTCAAGAAAAGATTTCCGATATATTTCAAGAACAGAGAAATAATTAGATCTATTTAAAGACGTTTGGATTGGTCAATTCATAGCGTTTACAACTGGTGTCTCGCGAACAAATAGAAGTGTTTTATGATGACCCCCGCTCTGGGCGACACACTCCGCTGTCCAATATTATGTGAGATACTGAGAATTGCCATTACTTACATACCGGGTGTGAATTCTTCAACAAGCAAGCACAAGGCACAATTTAGATACGTCTGAGGCCAAAGTGACTTACATATACCAAATAAATTCCGTTGCACGAGGTTGGTATTAAAACAAGCAACGCAGTTTCTATTTTCCAGTTCAAAACAAAAATAAGAAATAAAAATAAAATCTAGAAATAATTTTAAAAAAGCTTTCCTACCTTAAAGCGGTCCAAAAATTACCCTGATGAAAACTTTGGTGATTCAAATGTCATGCGACTATACGAAAGTACAAACTCCGTGATTCCACGTTTACCTTCTCTTGTTAGTTTCTGATTCTTTATTTTCTACAATACCATGATTTGTCTTGCTCAATACTCGATCTGGCCATCTGGACTACAGTTTTCCGAACATTTGCTGAGTGCCTGGCATACACATAGGCCTAGATATTACTTGTATATCGATTAGCATCAGAGCTACCAGGCGTGTTAAGCTTTATTAAATCTATAACCGCCTCGGCCATTTTCCGTAAGCACGCTTACAATGGCAATGTTAAACATTATAGACAGGTGATATGGACTAAATCTAAAGGACTAACACCCTAAACCTCTACACGCCAGATGTGGATATTACATAGCATTGGCTAGACGTATGAAAAGCTGTTTATATTATAACAATAATTAACGGTAGTAGCAAAGTAGAACTGTATACGAATTAGGACATCAACTTACCTGGTCACCAATGCATGTCTGGAAAGGAGGCAGGCTTGTGAATGTTTTGGTCGGCACGCCACCGCTCTTCTTTAACTTCATTGACTGTACTTCCGGTACCCTAACTTCATGTTCAGCGGAAGTAGTAGTTTCCAAGTTGTCGTACAAAGGGTCTATCCCCAGGCACTTCATGACAACCAGCGTTCCGCACAGTTGATTTTTACTGTGAAGTAGTTAACGGATGTCACGAAAATTGCATCAAACCGAATTGTAGATGGGGTAAGTGGCAGCTTACCGCGTCATTGCTCTATCGTCATTCTGACAGCTCTAAGGCGTCCCTTTGCCAAGTGGTTTAATGCCTACCAGACCACAAGCGGAATAGTAATGACTTTTCAGCGCTCTAGCCGAACTCTCTTGTTCGATTGACAGCCCCAACTGACTACTCACAACCGTGGTGCGGACATTATCGGCTGTACTGTCCCGTTCTTTCTCTTCTTTCAAGCCCGTCTAACACACTGCAGCTGTTTATCCACCAGTTACAGTACAGGATTCGCTTATATTCTGGCATTATCATGCACATCAGCAACGAACTGCGACGTACGAATAGGTGATAACGGGTTACAAAAAATGATGGGTAAGCGTATCGAAGAATTTACACATTCTTCCGTCGTATACACAAGTTTCCCTGCATGTCACTCATGTGTGCTTTTGAAGATATGCAATGGTGATTTATTTTTTTTAAAAATTACATGTATATGTACTATTGCCCCAAAACTATTTTAGTGGAATTTCACTCATATAATACCTAATGAATTTCTTCTACAGAGAGTACTCACAGATAAACAAGTGCCCCAGTTATATCAACTGCTATTAAGTTGTCAGTGCACTTCTTATAATTTACGTTTGTCCAGAGGCAAACTGTTAAATCCATTTTAGAAATATAAATAGGAGAAATCAACGATAATTTCAGATTGTAGGAATGCTCACAAGTTTATTTTTCTGTGCTCGTGGTATGACTTGCTTACCATCTCCATTATGATTGGATTATGATTAGTTCTGTTAGTTTCAGCTTCATGCAATAAGCATGCATGCATGTTTGCAAAGTGTAAGGAAACTTCATGTATGTGAAGTTTTAGTAACAGTGCTTGTCATTCTTAAAATGTACTTTCCTAAAACGATGGTATTTACTTATCCTATGAAAACATATGAGAAAATTATTCCTCAATTAACGGAAAAACTCAGCTTTACCGAAGAATGGTTGAAGCTGGTCATAAGCATGAGATGAAATTGTGCCAGGTTAGAAAACCTTTAAGAGAACTGTGAATTTCTAGGTTATTTCTCCAAAACGGGCTTAAAGAGACAATTCGTAATTACATGTAAATGAAATGTTTAATTCATTGACACGGGGAGTAAACACAGGGATTGTACAAACAGGTTCAGCTGATAGAATTCACCACGATTCTCAAAAACTGGCTTAACAAACCATGTCTACAGCTCTTCGACTTAAGAAAAGCAAAGCACGAAACACGAAATAACACGATCTCGAAAGATCGAGAGAGTGAAGAAAATCAGGTAAATTCGCTATATAATTTCCGTTCTTCGCCATGTGGCCTACTTGTAAAATCTGCCATCTCCCAGCCTTTGCAGGCAATCATAAAGAATAACGGTACCAACGAGAAACAAGAGATGATTCAATTCCTGTCAGAGAGCATCCAGGTCCACCAGTCCGAACCCAACAGCCGGTGGGAGCAAGTCTTTTCAGACTTTTATCTACCTGGAGCTATTTTCTAAGTTTTCTCTATTATTCCGTGTCTTGGTAGTTGAAAACAGCTGAAAATCTATAATAATCTCACAAAAATGTTGTGATGATATGAAAAAGTTTGGGTGACGGACGAAATTTGTGCAATGGGGCTTTCTACTTCCACTGGGGTATGTCTGTTGTGTGTACAAGATTGTGTAGCTTAAGTTCGATGTTTAGCGATGTATGCCAGGCCCGCGAAAGTGGATGTATCTTGTGTGCATTAAAGTAAAGCACATGCATGTGGGCTGATTTACACATGAATATATAATTCTCCACGGCTATCACCTGTATTGTGCTTAAAAGTTTTTGATCTTTGCCTTGGTAACCGTGGATCACGGTGCTGTGTACTCTGCGTGAAGGCATGAAGCTGATGGTGTCAAATATGCATTCCTTACAACTACAAACAGGCAGTGCAATATCGTATCAGGGGCCTCCGTGGCTTAGTCGGTTAGGGAGGTAGCGCAGCGCAATGACCCAGGAGTCTCATATCAATGCGATCGCTGTGTTCGTCCAGCTCATGCTGGCTTCCACCGTGTGTGGGAAGGTCTGCCAGAAACCTGCGGAATATCGTGGGTTTCCCACGGGCTCTGCCCGATTTCCTCCCACCATAATGCTGACCGCTGTCGTATAAGTGGAATATTCTTGAGAACGGCGTAAAACAAATGAATAAATAAATGAAAAAACAATATCGTATCGCCGCGACCGCGAACATACACGCTTGCCCTGTAACATCAAAGGGACACGGCAGCTTTTTGCATAACTCTAACCTACACTCAACCTCAGGTAATACAGTCTTGTAATTCGAGCTGCAATTCCTATACCTGTGTTTGCATTCTTTCGCGGAATAACCTCGAAGGCTTTCATCAAAACTATAATATCAGTTTGACTGATGGACACATTTCGCTTAGTCCCGGCAAGTTGAATTCAATGATGAATAATGAAAATCAAGCAATGACTTTTGGACAATGCAGTCTACCCATTACTAAACATCACGGTGTGATTCCTTGTAACGTGATAGCAGGTAATATAGGTACAATCTCACACGCGATCCTTGGAGGGGGGGGGGGGGAATTCTAACTAGATATGAAATCAATATGAAACAATATGAAATCAAGGCAAGTGAGCTGTGGCGATGTGCAAGAATGGGTCAATGTGGTGTTATCTGCAAGATATAAATTTCAGCGATGACCGACTATCAGCCGGCCATGTTTCGAACTGACCTACTCTTCCCTGCAGTCATGGTGAACATCACATTGTGCCTTCATGAATCGGAGTTAGCCTGAGCGTTTTAACCTTGGTGTTTACCACAACTTTCACAACTTGCACCACAAATATGCAACAGCCCTTTTGCTGTACACAACATTATATTTAATCAGGATTAGAAATAATACAATAAATAGAGGGAGATATGACCATAATTTGTAGGGAGGGAAACCCCATCTCCGCAGGTTGTTGTTTGCTTTCAAGGGTAGGAAGTAGTGATTTACGGCCTGAAATCAGGGAAAGACCAGTAACATGGCGGGCCATCATGTAAAACTAATTGTTATGGATTGTGGAACGTAGATTTACATGACTGTTTTATGCACACTTCTTCATCGTTGTTTCACTGATGCATGGTGCAATTTGTCATTGCCGGTTAGGTCACCTATATACCGGCCTTCGTCGTATTAGTCTCGACTACCGTGTAAAACTTCAAACAAACAAAATAAAAGAAACTTGTCGTTGATATATGCTCCGTGTATTCAGATGCCGCTATGCTTATACTCATGAGATGAACAAAATGCGTACATCTATTATTTGTATATCCACTTCTTCTTCACTACCACACGACAAAGCGAAACCTGTTACCATAATAAATAGCAGATTTTATTTCTTTATATATTAACTAGACAATAAACAAGACATACTCAACTGTTTGCGCTATCGTTACACTATATATAGGCCTATATGCATGGCGCACATAATGCACCTGTCTCAGATAAAACTCGTGCAACTTTTTCTTATGATGATATGTCTGAACAGTCGTTAGAGTGGTGCTTCATCTCTAGATCCATTATTTTGTTCATGACGCTTCAACATGGCTTCATTTACTTTAATTTAAATGTAAACCATCGTAACTCCCTAATCACGTTTGGATATATCCATTGCAAGGGGGTACTGAACACATCTTCCGCACGATGACAGGGTTAAAAGGAAGGAGATTCCATAGGTCGAGTCAATAGTCTGGCTATCTTCATGCAGAACTATAAACACAACCCACTCTCGTGGTCGTGATTCAAAAAGGCCACGACATGGTAGCAAACTGATATGACATATTAGCCGGAAGAATAAAAATGTGAAGAAAATCTGTTTCTTTAAAACTTAATTTCAAGCTTTAAAAACTTAACAAAGAAGTGCAATTGTGGTCTATTCACGCTGTATAACCACTATAAACTTTCAGACTGTAAAGAGAGATATCGGTGACATACAGGGTATGTGATGCAGACATTATACAAACATGGGAAGGACACGAACTGGACGACGGTGACACAAACGTTCTGGAGGACGGACATATTTTAAGTTTTAGACGATGATCAGAAAAGCAGACTAGATTTTCTTCGTGTCTCGAGCTGTTATTCAGCAGAAGTGGAATAATTTTGAAAAATTTATTGTGTTTTGTGGGTTTTTGACCATAGCTGCACAGTTCAAACGTTTAAATATATGAAAACTTAGACCAAGCTGGATTGTTCTCTATATCAGACAATATCAGACTCCAGCATCCATCGAATCCATGGAATATTTTCGTGATTAGAGATCTGAGTCATCGGAAAATTAACACAGTTAAATATCTTTTGACTACAGTAAAGAGACACTACATGAATGGTAGCCATTAGTGCTGAGCTCGATAATACCAGGACTTCTCAGAACCATCCACGGGACATCAGTTTTCCATGCTGTATCAGCTGGAAACTTTCTATCTCCCCGCTGTGAACGAAAGTCGTCTTTTTTTTCAGCGACAAATAGCGAGTGGTATCCACGCACGACTCGCTGGACAGAGACATAGGCTTAGGGGTATGTCCGCAGAGAGACGTGTATGCACACCTGGGCTCCACTCCATAGAGAAGGGATATTAATCAACTTAATGAGGCCTTAAACTGAGGGGTAGTTGTTTATTTGGACTGTCCTACAGGCAGGCCTGGCGGAGGGAAGTTGCCTATAACTAATACCAGCTTAATTAATAATTAATTTGTTCAGCCATCAAGGAAAATAATAAATGGTTACTGCAGCGTAGAGTTCCTCAATTTCTACATCAGTAAGGTCCCATCCGCCAACCAATCCCTTTGTCGCAGGACAACATTCATGTGTTTATAGCAAATTGTTCACAATCAACTGATCAGAATATGACCCTGTCTGCCATCTTGCACCTTTTAGACTCGTTTTATTGCACTTGCCGTGCGGTACTTGACCAGTTGGATAGATTTTAAAAAATGAAGACTAAAAGGTTTGTCGGGAGAAACCAAATGAATAACGCATGGCTGGTTTGCCGCCATCCGCTGGTCTCCAAATCTAATCTTAAACAACAACAGATTTAGGAGTAAAGACAAGCAGAATATAACTGTGCTAAATCGGCTTTGTTAGATCATAATGCAGTGTATCATATAATACAGAAAGCCGCTGGCCACTATATAACATGGCTCTTAGTTCTTAATTACTGCCATGTAATTAATTATTGCCATGTAACTATTTACTGCCATGTAATTAATTATTGCCATGTAACTAACTATTGGCATGTAACTAATTATTGTTATGTAACTAATTACTGTCATGTAACTAATTTGCTATGTAACTAATCATTGCCATGTAACTAACTATTGCCATGTAACTAATTACTGTCGTGTGACTAGTTATTGCCATGTAAGTAGTTATTGCCACATTGTGTTATAGTACAAGACATCTACAGTTGTATGAATAATATGTGTTTTGGTGTTTTAACAGAAAAGAAAACAAAATGGCCACACAATAAACAGGATTTCTGTTAATGATCTCTCCACAGCTGCATTATGTAAATAGTAATAACGATAAAAAGAAACATGTGTTTTGGTGCTTCATGAAAGTATAAAGTGTATCCTTGATCGCGTGTAGTTTTTCATTTATAACGACAAAATTAGCCTTTATTGTAGCACTGAACGGTAACCTTGTAATGTACGGTTTTAAATAATTTAGACAGCAAGGTCATTCAAAAGTTTTGCAATTTGAAGTTCATTTGGATAATTCCTAGGCAGGCGTAGTATATGGGTGGAGGAGAAAGGGGGAATTTAAAACATGTTTATTCATCTGTTTGGTAAATAACACGCCCAAGAAGTGTTTACCCACACCAAGGCGTTCCATTGTACAGATGCGTGGAAGAAGCCATGAAATACCAACAACGTATGTCAAGGTAATGTTATTTATGGAAGGCACGTGGTCTTCAGCTAACTGACCCGCGAACGCCTTCGACTGATCATTGACACTAAGTGCAAGGCAAACGGAGAAAATTACAAATTCCGTGTCCAAGGCCTATATTAAGCCTACACCTCGCACGAATCCCGGCTGGAACGCAAGTGTATGTCAAAATCTCCCAAACTTTTGGCATATTTTGGCATTCCATTGCTAGTGTGTGAATGATGTCGTTGCCATGTTAAGAAAAACTTTTACACTCCCAGGCGACTTTAGTATTGTAGTTCAAAACTGATGGTTTACATTTCTTCGCGAATGGATATTGCTGGTAACAAACTGGAAGGCAGATTTAGACCTAATTAAGATTAATCCCATCAAAGGAAGTGGACTTAATGCCACATTCTTAAGAATAAAAAAACACTATCACAGAAAATTTAAAGGTCAATAAGAGCTGTGTCTTTTCTGAAACAAATCTTGGAGAAGAGGACAACATTTTATTACAGAAATCGAACTTAATTCCGATCCTATAAATCTGTTGGTGGTAGAAAAAAATCGAGTAAATTATTAAATCGTGCAGAGATCCTAACAGTTTAACATTGGGCTGTCCCTTGAACCATAAGAAACACTAACACAATAAGTTCATTGGTCCCCATCGTTTCCATGACGATTCCGTCACTTCCCAGCACCTTTAGGGTTTTGCAATCTTTCAAAGTGCTTCTCTATTGCTGTAATGTGTTCTGGGTACAAAAAGAGATATCTACTCGCTAATGATAGGCAAATTACCCCTGAAGCTGGTTAGTACAAACATTGTTACAAACCTGAGAATAGAAATGAATCCCTAGGCGTTTTGACGACACAAGTTTTTAACAGAAAGAAGAACGAGTTACCCAGTAGACTAACAAACCACGAGCGTGCTTCGGTCACCAGATGTATGCTATTGGCATGGAAGCAATGACGCCAATAGAATTATTCATATAAAAACACATTGTCAAAACCACCATCAATTCGGTCAATTTGACATCATAATAAAACATACGCACCACCAGGATTTGTCAAAGGAAACTTTTTGTAACCCTAAAAAAGCATCGACCAAATTACCAAAAATCTGTGCCAAAAGCATTTTGATCGCAAGCAAAAAGAAACCGCTGTTAAATGACGTCCAGGAACTTCTCATTGAACTTAAATCAGTCAATTTAATACTATAGTATAGGGTATAATTATTTTATTATTTACTTTGAGGTTTTAATTGTGTTCATCTTTGAAATCTGTAACTCATAATCATAGTAAAATTATATTGAATTATTTTTCTTGGATGTGTAAAAGTATCTGTATCTGTATATTATTACATTATTGAAATATCCAATCTTGAAAAATAACATGGTTATGCTATATGCTCAGTATGCTGAGCACATGCTGGACAGCAACCATTGGGGTTTTCAGGCCGAAAGTCATAATTATTATAATTTCTCTTTAATGGCTTATCTTTTCAAAGCTCAACTGGCTGCACAACGACACTTCCGTATGTCACGAGCCAGGCATTTCTATTTCATGACCGGATGCACAATACATCTGACGACTGAAAATTTAAAAGCAATATAAATTTAACTTAAAAAGACAGTCTCCACGAGGCAATAAAGATCCAATATTGACTAAGTTCACCATAATACCGTCCTTTCAAACAGATCCTCTGCCCAAGAAAAAAACCTCGAAAGGCCTAGCGATTGCGTTATTATTGTATAATTGCGTTTTCATTGTCAGCTTACTTCGTAATATTAATCTCTTTACACATTGATAATACAACATTATATGGTACCATTATAACTGTACATACCTAACCCTGAAAGACACCGGATACACATGCGGTCGACACAAACACCCGGTGATGACCCGGATGTGCTAACATCATAGTAAGACAGTGAACAGAGTTCACACTGTTTTATATATCCACAAACATATAAATATATACAGGACGTATATATATAGATCACCAGATAGTCCTCCGCTCCAGTTTTTAGTTCAATTTTTAACATTTGCAAATGCCTCTAATGCCCACGCCAGCAAAACCACTTCACATGCACCTGTACACAGCTTATTCCCTCGTAACAACTCTGTTCGAGGCCAGGCCTTTCTCTTCTCCATTGGTCCCACCATTGACCCCCGCATGGCAGGTTGGGATGAAGGTAAACTGAGAGGTCAGGGGTCAGAGGCGAGAGGACAGAGTACTGCTGGATCCTGCACATTTCCCCAGGTGCTCGGGGAAGGAGTCCTGTCTCTTCATATCTTCCACCGAGTCTTTCTGTTGGGTGAAAAAATGGCGTTGTACTTTTTTAGATTAGATAAAACGTGTTTTAAATTTGCGGATAGTACGGGTTATACATATACCTTCGTCGTTAATTTGGTAACTTGCAGGCCCTCAGTGACCTATGGTTTTGATTTATAGTTGAATTGTACATGCATTTAACGACGTAGGCCTGCCCAATAATAGTTTACTTTGACAGTAGTGATCAGTTTCATGTATTCATTACACTGGAGTGCCTGAGTATACAGCAGTAAACCACCGGAGTGCCATGAGATATACTCGAGTGCCTGGAGCATACAGCAGTAAACCACGAGAGTGACTGGAGTATACAGCAGTAAATCACTCGAGTGCCATGAATATACAGCAATAAACCACTAGAATGGCAGGAGTAGACAGCAGTAAACCAGCAGAGTGCCAGGAGTATACAGCAGTAAACCACGAGAGTGCCTGGAGTATACAGCAGTAAATCACTCGAGTGCCATGAATATACAGCAATAAACCACTAGAGAGGCAGGAGTAGACAGCAGTAAACCAGCAGAGTGCCAGGAGTATACAGCAGTAAATAAACAGAGTGCCTGGAGCATACAGCAGTAAACCACTGGAGTGCCTTGAGTATACAGCAGTAAACCACTCGAGTGCCTGGAGCATACAGCAGTAAACCACTGGAGTGCCATGAATATAGAGCTGTAAACCACCAGAGTGCCAGGAGAATACAGCAGTAAACCACTGGAGTGCCTGGACTATACAGCAGTAAACCACCTGAGTGCCAGGAGTGTACAGCAGTAAACCACCGGAGTGTCTGGAGTATACAGCAGTAAACCACTGGAGTGCCTGGAGTATACAGCAGTAAACCAGCAGAGTATCTGGAGTATACAGCAGTAAACCACAGGAGTGCCAGGAGTATACAGCAATAAACCACCAGAGTGCCAGGAGTATACAACAGTAAACCACTCGAGTGCCTGAAGTATACAGCAGTAAACCACCGGAGTGCCAGGAGAATACAGCAGTAAACCACTGGAGTGCCAGGAGTATACAGCAGTAAACCACCAGAGTGCCAGGAGTATACAGCAGTAAACCAGCGGAGTTCCTGGAGCATACAGCAGTAAACCAGCAGAGTGCCAGGAGTGTACAACAGTAAACCACCGGAGTGCGAGGAGTATACAACAGTAAGCTACTGGAGTGCCAGGAGTATACAGCAGTAGACCACCAGAGTGCCTGGACTATACAGCAGTAAACCACTGGAGTGCCAGGAGTATACAGCAGTAAACCAGCCTAGTGCCAGGAGAATACAGCAGTAAACCACCAGAGTGCCATGAGTATACAGCAGTAAACCAGCCGAGTGCCAGGAGAATACAGCAGTAAACCACCAGAGTGCCAGGAGTATACAGCAGTAAACCAGCCGAGTGCCAGGAGTATACAGCAGTAAACCAGCAGAGTGCCAGGAGTATACAGCAATAAACCACCAGAGTGCCAGGAGTATACAACAGTAAACCACTCGGGTGCCAGGAGTATACAGCAGTAAACGACCGGAGTGCCAGGAGTATACAGCAGTGAACCAGCGGAGTGTCAGGAGTAGACAGCAGTAAACCAGCAAGGTGCCAGGAGTATACAGCAGTAAACCAGCAGAGTGCCTGGAGCACACAGCAGTAAACCAGAAAGGTGCCAGGAGTATACAGCAGTAAACCACTCGAGTGCCAGGAGTATACAGCAGTAAACCACAGGAGTGCCAGGAGCATACAGCAATAAACCACCGGAGTGCCAGGAGTATACAGCAGTAAACCACCGGAGTGCCAGGAGTATACAGCAGTAAATCACTCGAGTTCCCGGGGAATACAGCAGTAAACCACAGGAGTGCCATGGGTATACAGCAGTAAACCAGCAGAGTGCCAGGAGTATACAACAGTAAACCACTGGAGTGCCTGGAGTATACAGCAGTAAACCACTGGAGTGCCAGGGGTATACAGCAGTAAACCAGCGAAGTGCCAGGAGTATACAACAGTAACCCAGCGAACTTCGGTCCGTACCAAAACAAAGACATTTACAGACCTTTCTTCGTTGGGCGATTCTGTTGAGAGAGAGTTCCACCACGAGCACCAGGATGGAGAACGCCGTGCCTGCAGCCATGACGATGAAGATGCCCGCGACTGTTTTGAACGTCAGCCCATCGTTCTCGTCTTCTGTTGGACAGTCTCGTTTGGCCGTATTCCACCAACGTTCCTTTAAGTCGTCCAATTTTCTCTCTTGTTGCAGCTCCAAAATCCTGCAAGTGAGAAAGGGAGTGCAATTACTTCATGGCAATTTAGGAGCATAAATTTGAGTTTGAATATCACGATATTCATTCACATTCTCATATTATATCACTCGCATTTAAAGTAATACCTTCATATTCTCTGCATTTATGACAAAATATGTGACCTACACTCAATACCACCGCTATGAATGTTTGTCAGCACATGTAATTGGTTTATCTGACCACAAATTTGTCACCTAATAGCTAAATGTAAAGTCGAACAATAGAATAGATGTCATCACAAATGTTCAGACTTTTCCGTGGTATAATTCATAACGTGTAGTTCAAGTTACTACACGGTCCTATAAATACAACAGTTTCATAAACACAACTCACCTGCTGGATATCTTCTTTGTATGGGCAGAATTTTCTCTGAGCGCAAAGGCATAAGGTTTTGTACTAAACTGTCCTCCAATCACTTCCAGGTTACAGGTTCCTGCCATCTCATATTTTATCATCGGAGAATCATGAAAGAAGGCGAATTTTTCAGTTTTCACTTTCTCCATACCTTGCCTGGAACTATTCAAAAATCCGTTATTCTCCATGTGTTTCCATATGTTTTGGTACTTGTCCCCTAATGGGTAGTCCCAGACGGCGTAATTCTTTCCTTTCAGGGAAGAACTGGGTATATCGCCGTAACTCATGTCCTTCCACAAAGTGTAAAAATTCTTCTCAATCTCAGCCATCCTGCGGAAGTAGGTCTGTACGGTGGAACCCTCCATGGCCGAGTACTTGATCTCGGACTGGGCGGCCAGGTCGTCTAGAGACTCCACTGGGTCGGTCAACCTGGACAGCGTCAGATGAGCCGCCAGGTTCGCTGTATACGTGGACATCATGATGCTACAGAAGAACCAGAAGCCGGCGACCAGCACCCGCGTAGAGATTGGCCTTGGAGTGCCTTCTGAGCCTGGGGTAATAAAAACCGGAATACCTCGTCAACACAATTACATATATATTAGGTCGTGCGACCTAAGCCACAATGTAACCTCTGTTATTATGAAAATATGCAATATTTGACAATTACACGACATCTGATTCTGTTACTTGCATGAAGGCACTTTGAGAACAAAACGATAATATTTTCTTGACCCAAAGTTGCTTGTCTTCAAATAGACTTTCGGTGAATATATTTGGGCCAATCTTTTTCATCATATGTGTATTTCGGGTACAAGACAAGGCTACATGTAAACAATGAAAAGCATTAAGCGAACGAGCAGATACAAGTGCTTATTTTACGCTCTGAAAACGTAAGTGCTAAAATGTAAAAACCTTCTAAGTGTTAAAGCATTTTAGATTATAAAAACTTTTGAAAACAGCATTTTGAAAATTGTTAAATTTCTACCAAATATCTAATAAAGAGTTAATCTAAAATGTTATAAGTGCTTTTTCTCTTCCAACTATTTCAATATTGGATTCAAAAGTTTTACGCAACTATTCAGTTCTATTATTAAATTTGATTCCAATAGGAGGCATGGACTAAATATGTTCCGCAGCAACATAACCCACCGACACACAAACTTGTGTACAGTTAAGGAATTGTGCACTCTTCATACGAGCTGTGTTTGTAAATTTAGTACCAAGCACAGGTTTATCGTGCAGAAACTCAGTTGCTACTGCAATGACGCGACACAAACACAGTCGAGACAACAAAAAAAGGTAATGGCAATCGTACCTGACATCGTGAAGGATGTGATGACAAACCACCAGCACTCCTTGAAATTGTACACCGTGCTGTGCACAGAGTCAACCGCCGAGTTACGAGTGCTAAACGGGCTGTAGCGCTCAAAGATGAAGATGAGAATGGCTGTGGTGCACAGCACGCCGGCCCAGCAGATCCACACGTCTTTGTCAAACACATCCGAGAAGGCAAACATGTTGGGCGTGTTGCTGGTTTTCTTCATGACTATCTGTATACCGGCAAAGTCGTAGTACGGTGTGGTGAAATCCACCACAGATTCCCTCTCCGCCGTAACCGAGATTGGGCCAATAGCGATGTCCGCCGTCTGAAATTAGAGTACAGGTAAACATAATCCTGAAGTATAAAACTTTGGATACCAAATGTTCATCTAAACCATTTCTTGATTCAGGCAAACCGGAGATCACTGATCCCGTCAGTCATACCCCTATCAGATGATCTCATCCCCTAAATAAAAACCAAACCGCCTTTCCCATAAAATACGTCAACCAGATCTCTGAGTACTTCAGCCTCGTGTCGCATGTGCACCTGTTTTACAACCTTACCATGCAATCATTATGCCCACTGTGTACCAGGTTCTAGAACAGTAACTGTTCATTGCAGCGGGTATCAGATATCTATGAGACAATCCAATCGCTGTATGTGTGTGCCAACTCTACCATCAAATTACCTGACTATATCTTACCCAGTGCTTCCATTTTGCCAAATGTACGAGAAATGTATGATACAGCCCAATCCATGTGTTTACGTACCATAAGTTCAGTCTGGTCATCTCAACATAGTGTGTGTACCCGACGCCTGTTTCAATTCTTCCGTTATAGTTACTTACATTATTACTGAAACTATCCATTTATGTTACAAAAGGAGTATATGGCTTAGACTCGGACAGTGCTCATTAAAACAGAAACAAGAGTATAAGTTTAGTGAATGTCACATGTTTGTACAAGCCGGCATGTGCTATTAAGGGATGTCTGTTCAACCTTGCACGATGATACATGCATACCATTACATTATATGTTGTTTTAGTCATGCTGCTTTCCGTAAACTGGCTGTTAGCATTCTCCTATGAAACTGTCACAGGTGTAGCCTATGGCGTTAACGTGTGTTTCGTTTGAAGCACATCTCCTCTGACAATACAAACCGATTAATGGGATAGCGCTTTAATATCACTTAGCCCTACGGCCATGTAACACATTGTAACACTCAGTGGCATTTCCTACCTACAAGACTCGCCATCATTCAGTGATCCAACCTCTTTCAAACGTAACATTACAGTGGAGATCTCCATGAACCGTGTTATCGCACCATTACATATTCTAACCTTGTTTACAAGCCCTCTTAAAAGACCAATCCATGTCCTAAGCTTGTTTACCACCCCCTCTGAACAGACAGACCAATCCATACCCTAACCTTCATTACCAGACCATTTTATACCCTAACCGTGTTCACGATCTTCCCTGAACAAATCATTACATACGCTAGCAATGTTTGCGACCACCCTGAAAAGAATATTCTATACCCTAACCTACCCCACTGAACAGAACATTCCATGCAATAGTCTTGTTCACCATCTCACTGAACAGACCATTAAATATCCTAACCTTGTTTCCTATTTCACTGAACAGATCATTCCATGCAATAGTCTTGTTCACCATCTCCCTGAACAGACCATTAAATATCCTAACCTTGCTTACCATCTCACTGAACAGGCCACTGAAAACCCTAATCAAGAACATTCCATACCCTAGCCTTGTTTACCATCTCAATAAACAGGCCATTGAAAAGCCTAACCTTGTTTGCCATCTCCCTGAAAAGAACATTCCACACACTAGCCTTGTTTACCATCTCCCTGACCAGACCATTCTATACCCTAACCGTGTTTACCATCTCAATGAAAAGGCAATTCCAAATCCTAACCTTGTTTACAATATCTCTGAGTAGACCATTCCATTCCTCAAGCTTGTTTACCAGCCAAATTAAAAGAATATTCCATACCCTAACCTTGTATACGACCTCCCTGAACCGGTCTTTCCATACTTAAACCTTGTTTACCATCTCCCTGAACAGAACATTTCATACTCTAACCGTCTTTACCATCTCCCTGAACAGACAATACCGTACCTAAACCCTATTCACCACCTTTCCTTTCACCACCTTTCCTGAACTGATTATTCCACATCCTAGCCTTGTTTAACCATGTCTCTGGACCGGCCATTTTATTCCCTCACCTTGTTTACTCTCTTCTTGAGGAGACCATTCCAGGCCCTAACCTTCAGTACCCTCTTCCCAAACAGACCATTACATACCCTAAACTTGTTTGACAATTTTCTCTGAACAGATCACTCCATACCCTCACCTTGTTTACTAGCTCCCTAAACAGACCGTTCCATACCCTAGCCATGTTTGCCATCTACCTGAACAAATCATTTCATTCCCTAACCTTGCTTACTCTCTCCCTGAACCGGCCATTCCATGCCCTAAGTTTGTTCACTCTCTCCCTGAACAGACCATTCCATACTGTAACCTTGTTCATCATCTCCCCGAACCCATACCCTAACCATGTTTACCATCTCCCTGAACATACCACTGCATACCCTCACCTTGTTTGCCACCTCCCTAAACAAACCTTTACATACCTTAACATTCTTTACCATCTCCCTGAACAGACCATTCCATGCCCTAACCTCGTTTACCATCTGCCTGTATAGACCATTCCATACCCTAACTTTGTTTATCATCTATCGCAACACGCCATCACGTGCCCTAATTTTGCTCTCAGCCCCTGGGTAAAGGTTTGTTTAAGGAGCTGGTACATATCTCTACTCTGCCCTATACTATAGATTTGTGGTTTTTCATGAATAGAGCATAGCTCTTTCACGCTGTTTATTTTAGTCTCACGAGGTTCATATATAGACTCTTTGTTCCTATGAGATGCACGAATAGATGTCCTTTTATGATTACTCATGAGATTTGCCAATAGACCTTCTCCATACCCTGAGCATAAGAGCTTTCATGAGATTTGCTGATCCTTACCCCGTGCACAAGTTCCCCGACCAATCCGTTCCATTCTCCGTTAGGTAAAAGGGTTCCGTAAGTTTTATCCTCCGCCTCGTATATGTCAAACTCTTCGCCAGACAGCTTCATTATCTCTCTTAGCACGTCAATGGCGTATCCTTCGTACATTACGCTTCCGTTCGCCGCTTCATTCTTTATTACAAAGGGTGGTTCCTGCAAATTAAATTCGTGGGGATGCAATATCAATATTTAAATTTGATTGCTTTATCTGTTTATTTGTATTTTGTAGGCGACTGAAGAATGTTTCATTTTATGAAATTGTTTATGTTTATTGATTTTGAAAACGGGTGTAACAAACGATCGATTCTGCTCAGATATATATACCCGACAAACCGGCTGAATGAAAGCCACCACCTTACCAACACCCAAACTGGTTTTGAGTCTACAGCCTTATTGCTGAATCTTTAAATTGTCGGTTGGCGATAGTAGCAACTGACATCGCCATGAATTTCGTGCTCTGTGTGTTAGTTTTATTTAGCTATGTCATATAAAAAGAAACATAGTTATATGCTAGGTGGTAAAATGAGAAATCCTCAGGTTTTTGCAGTTATCAAGTTTGTATCAAGGCTTACATGAAATGTAACCACTCGCAGTCGATAGGCTTGCGTGTCTGCCATGCGGCTTTCACTGTACCAGTCCAGAGTCCCGTCTGACCATCTTCCAATCTGAAGACAACAACAGAGCCCTAAATGTAACATTATTATCGTTATTATAGATCACACTTTCTGGATATAGCACAATGTCTAATGCTCAAAATTAGTTGTGACCAGCGACTTCAGAGTCAGGGACCAAATCGCTAGCAACATATGCCAACAGTCTAGACCACTCGACCAACCAGTCTTGTACAAAATTACCCCTCTGAGGGTCAGAAATGACACAGCTCTCTCAGCTGAATATATCAGATTGTTACATGTCATTTAGAAAGTTAATTTAGGTAACAGTATTGTCGTTATCAGAGATTTTCTTTATCACTTTAGGGTTATAGGACAGGTTCTATTGCTGAAATTTGGCTGTGACCCCTCTGTCTTTCGAACAAGAGACCTAAATTCGTTGGAATAAATGTACAGAAACACGAATTTAACAACGAGTGAAAATCGCTAAAATCCAACTGGGCACATGACGTTTTGCCAGTTCGCGGTGTGAATTAGGCACGAACTGACCGCTGGCTAACTTACCAGGGAGCTGTTTGTTTCGTTTCTGTCACAGGAAACCTCCAAAACGTCCAGGTGAACTCTGTGTGAAATGTTAACCCCGTCGTAAATCACTTGCCCTGAGGCTGTGTTTGTCTGTGAACAAAGTCATATCTGTCGATGTAAAACAATATTAAACTCGGTGGTTGATTGGATGAAGAATCTCTGAAAAAGCGGTTAATGGAGTTAGTGGCGCGTTATTTAATACGTGTTGTCTTATCGCTTGGTCGATAGCCCATTAGCAAGAATCCTAATGTTTATCTTGGATAAATATGCGGAGAAATTGGATTTGTATTTCGACTGATATCTGGCTTCAGCCTACGTGTATTTCCATTGTGTCCACGAGCTATAGTGAATATAGAGTTATCTTTATTTTTCTGCATTTAAAACCTAAAGCTAATGACACTGTTCATTTCTTGCTGTCTCAAATCGCATCGTTGTTATTTTACGTTTCAAAAATTATGAACATAATTCGTGGCGATTTTTATAGGGGTGTTTGTGTTTAACGCAGACCTGTATGTGACCGTCGAGTATGGATCCATTTTGCGTACCCTTCCACACGTCTATCACTGCAGTCAGACTGTCCCATAACTCATATACCTGTCGCTGAAAACACATGACGTAGAAATGAATCTTCTGCTTATAAATTGTCTATAAGTAACAATTTACGTGATGGATCATCGAATCACAGCCACCAAAGCCCGATTACGTAATGTCATAATAAGTACAGTTGTAAGCGGCTTGATGTGTTGTTCTAAAAATCAAGCAAAGATCAGTAAATGAATAAAGACAGGTACTTTTAGATAAAGAGAGTCTAAATTGACAAATAGGTATTTTGCATGGAGTCAGATTTTTTGCACAAATTAGCCACCACATGTGAAAGGACAGATTCTGCTGGTCGGGAGATTGGTAAGAAGTGTTCCGTTAAATAGTGTATTGAACACCAGAGGCTCACCTTTGTGAGGTTGCCCTGTACTTCTTGGGGCAGACTATCATACAGGCTGGTATCGAGCCGGACCCAAGGTAGCCTGACGTAAACAATGGAGTCCAGTTGGCAGGGAGGGCAGGTAGGCTGCGCCCAATCTGTCGTTATCACTACCCAGTAGACAGACGCCATTAGGGTTTTCAAACTACATGCCTACGTAAAGGACAACAACAGCATGAAGTCAATTAGCGGATTTAAAGACTGGTCTCCTACAACTTACGCAAATCCTCATTGACACGTACATCTATTATTTTCTCAGTATAGAAGGTTTCAGTATAGAAACCTTCATAGACACGGAATAGATGCAAAATTGACAAATTTAACATGAGATTTAAATTTATCAATGATCTTCAAGAGGGAAGGCGAGGTCAAACTACAATCTGCGCGGGTTATCTATTTCAAGTCATGAGTTCGTCAGCACAGGATGGTTTTCCTCCAAAAGCTCTATCGTTCAATTGTTAACAAGAAGGCTCAGTTTGCTCCATGATGGATCAGAAAACTTCAATACTGAAGTGATGGAATGCTATTGTCTATTCAATAAACCACGTCATTGGAAACTTTGATCCTAAGACGATTCAGATGAATGCTTACATTTAACTCAGCAAATACAACGTCACCCAATCCAAAGCTCTTTCATGGCGTAACCAATAGAACAATAATTTGTCAAATGGTGATTGAACAGTATCGCCTTTAGCTTAGAATGATCTCTTAGTGATATATGTAAGGCAGAGCAAACAAGAGCTTTTGTTCAAAACATTCAGAGGCACACACTCCAAAAGACAATGATTGTTACATGCCATACATGTATTTTTACCACGGCTGTCCCAAACGCATTGTCCCCATGGGCAGAGACTCATGCACATTAGTGCAGCATCACAACAGACCCTCCAGATCTGCGACATCTTGAGAGAAGCACTAACACAATTATCTCCTTGTATGTCTTGTCATGTCCACTGTCTAAGAGAAGAGCTGGTAACAGCTTGCATTGCATTTACGTGGTCAGTGTGAAAGGTGCATATTTCTGCTAAATTTGGCGAATTCTCAACTTCAACAAATCCCAAAGTTGCCCGTGCCAAAATGGAATTCAGTATGCACTGGAACGATTGTTATGGGACTTTGATTATTTTGATATCACATAGGTTTCTTGTTCGTTTTTGAAAGTCTTCGGTAGAATCATTAATACAGGTTTCATACCGCATGCATTGTGTACAGCATATAGTTTCATTTACTTTAGTACATTGCACCACATTCACTTATCCTTTAAAGAACATATTTATGTTCATTCATATATTTGATATAGCTGATTGTTAAATGCATTTTACAGAACACACTTGTTTCTTTCACCTGTTCATGAAATATAGCACTGTACAACGTAAAATATAGCATTGTACACTGCAAAAACAAGCTTTGTACTTTATATAGAACACTCTGATTTCCTTTAGTCATCTATCCATTGTGGTTGTATGGCTATTTTCTTTTTTGCCTTTTCATTTATCCATTGTACTAGAATAATCACTTACCCTGTATAAACCATACTAGTTGTTTTCCAACCCGTAAGAATGATAATAGTTATCTTGTATAGAACATAGCTGTTACCTTCACTGGTGTATTCATCATAGCACAATGTTTACTTACCGTGTGCAGAACATGTTTGTTTTGTTCACTCGTGCCTATTACGATGGTAGCTAGACTGACACTCTCTTTGACCAGTCTGCGCAGAATCATGTCTATCAGAGAATCATTATGTAGGGGTATCATCGTCAAAGCCGACCCGTTTAGAACCGACGCTGTCCCTTCTTGTATAATCTCTGCAATGCAAGTATGAGAACGACTGAGTCAGTAACCCGTTGTGTAAGTGATGTCTCTTAGGCATATTCAATATCTTTGTAACTGTGTTCATTTTTGTCAGTCTGAGAAACTATTATTTTATCAATCTCGGGGAAAGCATTCTAACGTGGCAGAAGAAAATTCTTTCTTATTTAACACGGGTGTTAGGTGTTATTGCTTACAAATGTAAATTCCTGAATTTGAGTTTGGTGTTTACAAGTGAGGAATCAGAGTACATACCTGAATCACAGCGAGCTATGTAGGCGTTGACTGAGGAAATGTTAATGAGAGCTTGTAGTGTGTCCTTACCATTCTAACCATTAAGGGAAATATATCTTCTTAAAGCTTATTTTCGCATAGATGACGACATTATTTGAATCATTCTCTAAATTTTCAGTATTTGCTCTATTAAACTGCTTTACTGTGTGACAGATGTATTGTGTGTCTAATCAGTGCACATGTTGACAGAGCGAGGTGTTATCTGTACGTGTCAGTCGGTAAGCGCCCTAGCGCAGCGCATTGACCCAGAGGCCTCCCACCAATGCGGTCGCTGTGAGTTCAAGTCCAGCTCATGCTGGCCTCCTCTCCGGGCATACGTGGAAAGGCCTGCCAGCAACGTGAGGATGGTCGTGCACTTCCCAGGGCTCTGCCTGATTTCTTCCACGATAATGCTGGCCGCCGTCGTATAAATGAAATATTCTTCAGTACGGCGTAAAACACCAATCAAAAAAATAAATAAATATCCGTTCTTGTTTTGGGTGTCTAATTAGTGTGGGGGAAGTGGATGTAAACCCACCTTGATTGTCGTCCAGAATCAGTGCTAGATGATCCAAGTTAATGTTTTGCGACTGGAGGATGTCGATGCCTGCCTGCAGGAAGTACACCGTTGACGGGGAGATGGAGGGTATGTCCGCGGAGCAGAACGCCAGGGCGATGTAGAAGGGACTGGAAGGGCCAGGTTCCTCCCATAGGTAGCAGTCAGATGTCAGGTCCAGAATCGCTGTCCAATTACCGTTCACAGAAAAATGTTCTACAATACAGGATTTATCGACAAATGTTCACCTGACCTGAACCATAAACTTCTATAAAGCTAGGACCATTTTTTGTGACGACCGACAATTGGGCCTTCCTAATACGACTCGTCAACCAACCAATATGATTGTAAGTTTATAACTGCACGGCCCCTTGCAGATTTGACCGCCACTACAAATTTCTCTATTGTAATGTATACATCAACTAATGCCAGTTAAAAACGAACATCAAACTTGATTCCAAATCATTTTGCATGTATCTCATTTATCTCACATGTTTCTGAGGGCATCAGGTGGCAATACAATCAGAGAAGTTGACACCCCAAGGCTGCGGACACCCAAAACGTTCTGCAGTTCCACCTATAACACTAAAATTTCATTGCTTTTAAAACTTACCAAACTAGGAATAACCAAGAGTCTGCTTGATAACGTTTCTGGTTTATACACAAGAAAAGTAGATTAGAGTGTTTCTCCTGGGGTACGCATGGAAATCGCACAAATGAGCCAAAACATGCTTACACACTTCCCATGTAGTTCATCACCATGGACGTTGTTTTGTTTGTGGCATTCTGTTCAAAGGTCAGTTAGATGTTACTAACATTTAGAAACCGACGTGGCGTGTAGGTGGCCTATACTTACGGAGGGCCAGCATGAAGACATTGGTCTGGTTCATCCACATTGTGCTGTACTCCAGAGGTGCGTCTGTCCCGGCATCCCGGTACGTGTCGAGGGTCGCCTCCAGCCAAGGTTCAGTCCACGTAACGTCATACGGGACGACTGTAACGTGTTGAATAGTATGGTCTAGTATGCAGAAATTCTGCGGTGATTACATAATCATGCCCATAGTATGAGAGTACTGACAGATAGGTATAATATACTTAAAAGAAAATAATAAATCTTCTCTCATTAGTGTATTTTGAGCATTAACAATGGACGGAACAATTTTGCATGAACCAATGTATGCAAATAACAAAGTTATAGCTTTGCATATACAAACTCCAATCGCGATTTAAGACAGAACAGATGACCAGAGAAGCTATAGTGTCTATCAGTTGGAATATGGAATATTTCAGGAATGGTAGGTTTTTAA
This sequence comes from Acanthopleura granulata, assembly GCA_016165875.1. NCBI lineage: Eukaryota > Metazoa > Mollusca > Polyplacophora > Chitonida > Chitonidae > Acanthopleura > Acanthopleura granulata. The sequence goes on along the minus strand of JABBOT010000002.1, from coordinate 42,092,661 downwards.
TCAAAAGGTTGACATGTAGATAGAACATATCACACCAAGCAAAGGTATACACACATCAAGTGCAAATCGCAAGAAATTTTATACTATTCAAAGGAAGATGATGTTTTCAATGTTAGTATTTACACTTGTACATATTACTCAGTGAATATAGTAAAACGTAAGGGAACAGACATCTATAGGCTCTCTGCTGTACCAGATACGCGCTCCTGTATTTCCTTGATCAGAAGGATTCATTGTTCAAATTGAACTGTAATCGTGACCATTAATGTCGAATGTTTAAAAGCAGCTTCTGTTGCCCTTAATGAACAATATGTCGTGCTGTTTGTTGTTTGTACCTGTGCTTGGGGAGGAGCAACCAAGAAGGAGTCAAAAGTCAGCGCATCAAGAATGTATGTGTGTAAAAAGAGGTACACAGAAATAAGACAAATAACCAACTTCACAGAATTAAACTAGTGTCAGTTTTTTGTTTACAAGCATGTGTCGTGTAGCAAATCCTGGCTAGGTAATCGGTCACTACATACGGACTACATACAGACTGGTTTAGAAATAAACTAGGGCCCACTTTAAGTTACTAAGTAATCAGCCACTAAATACTGACTGGCTTAGAAATGAACTAGGGCCCACTTTATGTTTACAAGTATGTATGGTTTAGAATTAAACTAAGGTCTGCTTTCTGTTTACAAACATGTATAATGCAGTATGTCGATTCCTGGCTAAGTGAGGGGTCAGTAAGTAATGTATGTAACAACTTTTCCCCTGAGCATCATGGATCACGCTTTTCTGCAATTATCACAATACCTCTACAGCTCCTCTGACCATTTACCATTCTCACCGCACTTGACATGTACTAACGGAGCTCACATCATTTTGACGTATACAAATCCACCTCAGTGTACTTTGCCATGTAAATACTTACGTCAGAGTGCTTTAATTACGGAGGAACTTAACATATCAAAGAACTTCTGCGAGCATATTACTTACGTATGTTGAGCCCCTCCAGAGCTTTGATGAACCCAAGGTACTGAGTTATCAAGACTAGTGAACAAATCGTCGATGCCTTTGCCATGGCGCTTCATAGCTAACCTGAGCGGAAACAAATGGTTTACTTATTACACTAAAGAAAACAACGTTCAATTTTGAAAAGACAACCTTAATGAGTCAGGCATTTCTTGTAGGCAATGTTTGCATCCATTTTGGGAGCAACTGTTCTAGTAGGCTATAGAAATTATCCCCTTTCTTACTGGTAATTTTACTCTTACTGGTGATTAATACAACTACAGATGATTACCAAGTCATCATATACAACAGTGCAAGGCGGAAGTGGAATGTGGTGCCAGAGGACGATCTAAAAACTGGTATGGCTTCATTAGAAGTAACGGGTCATTGCGTTTAGGATCACGCAATTCGTGTATAAAAATAATCGACTAAATCAAACATTTTGCGTATTGAAAATTGCCAGGAGACAACCTTTACCTGCGTACATGCAACCGTTTGCCTCCAGTGCACAATTGACTAGATACGTGGCGTTTCCATGACAACTAAATTTGCGCATCAACCTCCACGAAGTTTTCTTTTGTTTTTGGTCCTGTTGAATATTTACGTGTATGGGCCGTGTCATAACATACAGCTGCCGTACCTGACTGCATTGGAAATGCTGTCAATGTTTTCGATTTTGCAGCTAATGATAAAGAGAGCCACATTTTACCATACTTATCAATATAACCATTCCCTCTGGTCAATTCGTCGCATTTAATTAGTACACATAGCAGTAGACCCCATACGGTTTGTCAAAGCCCGACAAAATATATTGCCACAGCTTGAATAATACATATTCACACCTGTCTATAAGCGGCGAATTATTAATTTCTTGTCTGCATAGCTTCACCTGATGGAGACCTAGCTGTATTGTCTGTTTCTTCCAAACGAATATCTACCGCGTGGGATTTGGTCTTACCTGTACAGCCGTCACTGCGGAAATCTTTTCTCCTTCATCACAGAAGTCAACATGGCCCACAGATACAGTTCTCCTTCATTTCTCAGTTCCTATTCTTTCTTTTGCCAATGTTTCGTTCAAACAGCCCGATGGCGAAAACGGCGTTAAGCTGTAAGAGTAATACCTGTTCTAAACGGTGTGTCTTCACGGCGCCACAGAGGCCCTATGTCCCCGAATAACTGAAAACGCCACAGGATTCAAATCGATGACGCTGTATTTGCCAGGTGACATGCCGTGGCAACGCCAGGCTAGCAGAACGGATGGTGGATATGTAGCGGGACGGTCAGACGGGAAAGACCATAGTGCCCTGCAGTCGATTGTTAGCGGTAAATCCTGCGCGGAATTCTCGGCCACTCGACTACTCGAATGCGCTATCCAAAAAACGACTCATGGATCCGTCACACCTGCAATGCCGATGTGTCTTATCAAAATAAATAGGTAAAAGTTAGATTTTATCAATTATTTTCATGTAATAACTTTTCTCCTCTCTGTTCATTCCACTTGAGCTTTATGAAATATTTACTTAGACGACTGTTCTCAAAGCAAGCCAACCCTGGACTCAGAAATATAGTCGCTACGTCGATTAAGTAAATGAAAGACACATTTTCGAGCCAAAAAAATCTATAATATACTCCATAACCTTGTATTTGGTAGGAGCTGATCAAATATATACAGCACTGTGCCTCATATGTAAATGACGCTTGTACTGATTGGTATGTTAGCCGCCGGTGTGAAAAGCGGGTGAATGGAGCAAGCAGAGGCACCAGAACTCGATGGCCAAGTCTTACATGAAAGACGTTCTTCACAGGTTACTGGCCAACGACATGACCTTTCTCGTGCGAGTTTGCGGGCTTATTCATGGGCTTTCTACGTGTTGAAATAGGAACGTACTGTGACTGAATTGTGTCATTTCATGTTTCCTGAATTTCGATGATAACTGTTATGGCGAAATTACGAGAAGGCATAACCAAAAACGTGCAAATTCCAATAATGATACAATAAGGGAGTTTCGAGTTCGAGCTCTTTTATGTATGCTGCATGTAGAAGAAGTCCCTCTGTGGAAGGACCGTCAGAAAGGTTGAAAGGCAATATGCATTTACTATGACACTGACCCCAAAAAACGTGTCACAAAAAGTTATTCAGATTAAAAAATGATGGAGAAAATTGTGGAACTGTAGGAGTAGGTGATCAGTAAATTAACATGTACAGGATTTGCTTAACAGATTTGACAATAGTTGACATATACAGTATAAAATTTCTAGCGGCAGAAGAATTCCATCTCAAAACGGCCATTGTGACAACATGCTTACAAATTGTGCTGCCAGAATGAACAACACCTAATATGTGGAATAATCGTAGCAATCTCAGTAATGTCTGCAATACGTCAGTGTTTTCATTCAATCACATAAATAATCGATAGCCATAACATTAGCCGTGAGATATGACAAATCTCGTATTGTATGAATAATACAGCTCAGTAGAAGCAATTCTCCAGAATCACCTGCATGACAATCACTTATAATATAAATAAATCTTTGTTATCACGTTCATCGCATCATTTCTTTGCCCAGGCCCATTCCAAAGAAATAAGATTCCTTGCGTCTGGTAGGAAATGCTCGGTGATGAAAAATGCAGACTTTATCTCTCAGTATAAGCCAGGCAGCATCTCTTCTGTGTATTGGAGCGCTCCAAGCTCAGATCCCAGACAAGATCCCGGTGAGATTAGTCCTTTGAAACTGCTTTCGTTTGTAGAAAACACATATAGTCATCAGACCAGATAAAATGAAAATGTGCAGCATTATATGGTTGAATGGATGCACCATACGTTCAGTGTTGGAAAATTTGAATACTATATTATGAAGTCATTAATTAATGCGCTATCAAATTCTATTGGTTCAAGAATTCAGCGTCCATTTTCAAAGGTTTTGTGTTTTGAAGTGAAACTGCCGTGTATTTCAAACTCACTAAACCGTGTTGTTGTTTTGGTGACATTTTAAGTGCGTATTGCACTTGGACAGGGGGTACCCGATGTCACCCCTCGAGCGTTGAATGGACTTCTTGACTTCTTGGAGTCGACAGGTCTTCATTTGGCGAATTGAGCACATACCATTGATACTGTACGGATACATTTTGGTGGGGCACAACACGCCTTGTATCATGTAAAATACCATAAAACACTGGTCTTCCATACACTAAAGGATCGCGTTTCCGGAAATTTAATTCTCACCTTTCGGCTATTTCAGCCCTGAGCGCTGAAGAAAGCTGGATCCACAGAAGAAGATTCTCCTGTAACGTAAATTTCGTCTCCGATGTTAATGTGATGCCTTTTCCCGCACAATGTCAATTCGGTCCCAGACTGACTTGACTATTGTTCTCTTGCACTACACGAGTAATACGTTATGAGTTTGTCACCCTAAATGCTGGAATGAACAAAGGGTTACACAGTTCTGACCCGAATTACCTTTGGCGAGAATGGCTCCCCATTGTTTTTGCATTTGGAAAGACAGAAAATTAAGAAATTGTAGGCCTACTTGGCACTCATCGAATGAAAAGACAGATTGGTGAACTAGTGGAAGCGTTGAAAATTATATATATCTGATCATAATAAATATTTGTGCCCAATTTGTACGAAGTGTTCAGTTTTAATTTTTCGTAATTCTACTTACTGCACACCACAATTGTATACATGTAATGTAATTTATTTTTATCAAATGCCATGAAACTGTTTAAAACAGCACGGTCTAAATCAAAGACGAACCGTGTGGTGATTTCTGAGGTCAGGTCGGCCATCGACATTCAGAGTTGTACTTGGTTTCCGCCAGCAGACCTTTCTTCCCCAAACTGGCTGAAATGATTTAAAATAAGAATTACTTAATTAATATAGTTTTAAGGCATTCCAGGCCAATCAGGGTGAGGTATATGTATGCATACCTTCATCATAAATATCGCCACAATATGATGGAAATATTGTCGACAAAATACTGTAAAGCCGTAACCATGCAGTCATTCAGGATAAGTCGGGAAGTTGAAGTTGGCATTACTTTCGTTTTTCGTTATTCCCTATTCAAAGGTCGAATAACGTGCTTGCACATTATAAAACTTCTTCACAGCCACTGCCGTGCACCATTGATCTAGAAAAATTGCACACACATATATATAATGGTGGAATGTTGCTAGGTCATTATAAGCCCATTATTTGCAAATAATGTGGCAAGGTGTATACAACGGCCCAGATTTCTGTGCAGATACGCGATGAAGCCAAATATATGACTCCAAGATACAACTCTGAGAGAATTTATTAAAGATATTCCCACAACCTTTCAGTTCTTCAAATACGAAAAGCAATCTGAACATTTCGTAAGCACTATAAGTGTTCATCAGCGCAGCTGTTTATTAAGACGTGATTGGACGAGTTAAACATCCAAACAGCCAGGGGGCGATGCAGTCCAACAAATGCAAACAGTCAGCTAGGTGGAGTCATGCGACAAGGCGGCTGTCCGGCACGCTCTTCGCACCTGTCCGCCAGATTGACCCTTCCTGGTCGTGTGGAAGGCCGTGATCTCATTCACGTCAATAGCGCCATGTCCACAGCAGATCAATTCTTCTGGGAATAACCTAGGACAAATAAACAGTTTGCTCCCCTTTATGTACTCTGACTGTTTGTCCGGAATTCAAAATACTGATATCGAATCAATGGGCTAGTTATCTCAATCGATAGAATTTACTGCGATAAAATTTCGTCTAATGAACACACAGTGAAACGATGAGAACTGATTTAACCACCTAAAGAGCTTAATGATCAGCGTGTTATGCCTTTGGTTTGAATACACAAATCAGCACACTCTATGGAATGTACAGTTTGTTAGTAGGCGTCTGTTTTATAAGCCGTAGATCCCGGGTTCAGTCCCTAGTAGAATCATATGAAAGCCTCAGTTGGTCGTGTACGGTTTTGTCCTATGTCACTTTAATGTGACAGGATCAGGAGTTGTGTATGCTGTTTTGACAGGGCCTTCCAGTATGAAAATGTCACGATATTTCCCGCTACAAAGGCGGGCCTTCTTGATATTACTGAAATAATGTTCAAGTCGACAATTAACCCAAATCAAACAAATACAGCCTATGAGAGGTTGTAAATATATGTATGTGTGTATGTGTGTATGTATGTATGCTTGGATTTTTCGTCGTACTCAACAAGTTTCAGTTATATGACGACGAGGAGTCCTTAGAATGTAGACATGCTATGTCTCCTTGTGGCAAAGCTAGTCCACGCCGCCAAAGTGCTGCCGCCATTGAAGACACCAGACATCTCACTCAGTCACAATATACTGACACCAGACCCACCAGTCCTGTTTCCTGGCTCTAACCTCTCATTGCCGAGCACCAAACGAGGCAGTAACAAGTACCATTTTTAAGGCCTTTGGCATGACCCCGGGATTGATCCCGGATCTCCCAACGTTGACAGGTTATAGTTATAAGGAATATAAACGGCATAGTGTGTCAATCATACCCAGATGGTGATTGGGTGCCATGGAAACAGAACAGTGTGTAATTGGGACTGGTGGCTATTCTATACTGCGCATGGGAGAAAGGCGCTGGTGATGAATGTATGGAATGTAACCAATCCGGAGTGTGTGGGTGAGGGTGGTGGTCATTGTATGGAAACTGGCCTTATCAGACCGGAATGTGTGGGAGAGACGTAAATGGTTATTGAATGGAATGTAACCAGGATTGTGTGTGCGTGCCTGTGTGCGAGGGTGGGTGCGAGGGTGTATGCATAGTTGTGTGTTTTACACGTTAGTTGTCATTGTATACAGTGTGACCAGAAAAGTGCTTGTAAGTGAAGCGCAGGTGGCCATGGAATGGAATTTGACCTGAACAGTGCATGGAAGTAAAAAGGAGGTTATATTTATTTATTATTTAATTGTTTATTATTTAATTGTTTATTTCATATTTGTTTTAAGCCGTACTGAAGAACTTTTCATTTACACGACTCCGGCCAGCATTATACGTCAGACCCACGACCATCCACACGCTGCTGGCAGACCTTCCCACGTATGACGGGAGAGGAAGCCAGCACGCCCTAGACATGAACTCACAGCGGCCGCTTTGGTGGTCATTGCGTGGTATGTACTTGTAACTGTGTCTGTGAATGAAACGCTGGTGATGATTGGATGGAATGTAACCTGAACTGTGGATGTGAGTGAGGCATTGGTGGTCATTGTACGGAATGTAACCAGAACTGCGTATGTGAGTGAGGCACTGGTTGTCATTGTATGGCATTAAACCAGAACCTGCTTTTCACCATATCAGTACATGTGGGATGTGACTCCACTGTCAGGTATATTGGTGCAGGAGAAGTCCTGAAGTCTGTCACCATCCCCTTGATCTCTCCTGCTGACGACAGATGGCAGGCTGCCATGGGCAAAAGCCAATCTTTGGTGATATTAAACTCAAAGAAAAGCGTACAAATACAAATATTTCAAACCATTTTTTTTATTCTGAATTGTTAATTTTTAGATATGTGTAAGAAAGTTATATGGCCTAAAGGTGCAATGGTATTTATCTGGATCTAGTAAAACAAGCAGTGACAATTTTATTCGTCCCCAGGCGCTGTTTAGATGATACTATAATGCTATACTTCGTTTGTGAAGCGACCCTACAGAGCCGCAAAAGTGACATGATGCAAAAGAAAAATATTGGTAATAGAAAACCCCAAATATATTTCCCGTGAGTGTGTTTTTTTAATATGTGGTTCCCACGACATCTTCATTAAGTCGTGCTCTCGAGATAATTGACTAAAAGAAACGCACAATTATCTCATGAGCACGACTTACTATAGATTTCGAGGGCACGACATAATAAAGGTGTTGAGAGCACAAGATAATTGTTATCTCGTGCTCTCGACATCTTTATTATGTCGTGCGCACGAGAATTTTAAACACTGTGGCCTGTTTTTGTTATTATCAATATTTATCTTTTGCAATATGTCATGTTTACTGCTCCGAATGACTCTCTCTTATGTATTAATAATTTCTGTGCAATAAAAGTAAACCACAGCTGTAATTTCTAGACGACATCAGGGAAATTTGTACCTAAATGTTCAGCAACATCAACTTGGCACGGTCGCTTTCTGTGGGCTAACCATTACTTCCACAACCCCGTATTATTATCACGTTATCTGTACTGGAGTGAGGGTGGGTCACGTACTCCGTAAAACAACTGTGTGCACATTTGCATATCCACAATTCATGTGTATCCGTGGTATACAAATTGTGTATGACTGATGCACACGTCATTGTGCATGTATTACACAAATCGTGTACCACTGGTACACAATAGTTTTTAGAGAGTACATCGGCTAACCACGTCGACGTCTGTACATGTTAACCATAAGTTTTATACATTTATCTACTTTTATAATATTGATAACAGTGAGTTACATCGATTTGCCACTGTCATGTATATATTTGGGACTACAGAGAGTTTTTGCTTCCAAAGTTTTCTATATAGCCATTGTGACAGATGATGACAGTGGCTCATGCACCTATGTTATTCTGTTAAGTTGTTCTTTCGCCATTGGGATGTTTACACGTGGGCACGAGGATCCATCCAAGAAGAACCGCCAATACCAGTGCAGCTCTGTTTTCTGTTCTCAAGCTGTAATCTTTTGATAACTTTGACAGTTGTGTTTAAGGCCAGCATAATTCATAATTCATGACATGAAACATGGAAATTTCAAGTGTAGTGTGTACGACGTGAGGGTATTATTGCCATGGGACACTCAGACGGGCTATATAAAATGGTCCAAATAGCTGTAAAACAGCATCGTTTTCTGCCGCCACATTGCAGTGCTTGTGTGCAAGGTAAGTGATTTATGGGCGTACACAACGTGAAGTCTGACGCACTCCAGCTATTGGCCGCTTTATTTGACAGGACGGAAGAAGTTTTACGATTTCCCCATAAGCCTACATACTGGCGTCATTGTTGCCCACGAGTGCCTCACTTGTCCCGATTCTTTGTACAAAGCAGTCATAGGTGTTGTATAAGACTGTTGTATAAGTTGTACAAAGGTTATCACTCAGGGGGTTAAGTTCAAATCAAGACGATGAAACTTTGGTCTAGTACATATATAGAGAGTTCATGCGAGGAAAACTTTCTCATTTTATACGTGACAGACATGCACCTTGCCCGCCTCAAAGGCTCTCGCAATTTGTATACTACCTTGTGATATTAGCAAGAAATGGAGAACAGTACTTCTCACAGGCCCCAAAATGTTTTCCTAGAAACTGAAAATTGCGCGAGATAAAACACTCACAGGTGAAGTATAGCGTGATTACGTAAGGAGGTTATCGTCATTCGCTTTCCGTGTTTCGTCTCAGTTATACACCCTGTACCATAATAGGTCTCGTGGTTAAAGATCCTAGGTCTATTATGTAACCGACATCAAACACCTTAACCCCAGGCGGTTATCGGTACATATACACCAAGGGTCAGAAATTTATATATTTAGTAGCAATAACTATTTCCACCTATCAGTACAAATTTTTTTGCAAGACAACTGGTGAACAGTTATAACTTGCTAGTCGACTTGATCTGCGTAGGAAATCTCTTCAGGTAAACTGCTCTGTGCCGATAGGACAGTACAATCTCCACAAGTAGGCAGACACAAGCCAACCCAGACGCTACAGTAAATATAATGAATGGTCCTCCGGTGCTGTCCAGACCAAGGCGCTTTGCCTGGCTAGCAGGACGGGAGGTGTCGCATGTGTCACTGGTAGGCCACCACGTCTGTCTCCAGCGCTCGATCAGACCCGCCTCCTGCATCCGGATGATCCTGCCAAAACCAACAGAAACCAGGAACGATTACAGTTCACAAACCATACAATGAGTTATTATTTACTCTACTCAAGCCGTCAATACTCCGATAACCGAGCGGTCCATTCTTATTTGACCAAAGAAATTGTGTTTACCAATGTGATGAAAATCAGAACTCACTGGTATGACACGTCGTCAACCATGGGGGAATTCTCGGGGAAAACAAATCCGACACCGGCGTTGTTGAAAGACTCATCCGCTAACATGAACGTTTGACAATTCCTTTTGACCAAGTATTCCAACTGAGTTTTGTCCACCATGAAGGCGTATTCTCCGGATCGAACATATTCATACGCCTCGTCATTATCCGTTAGTCTGGGGCCGACCTGAATCTTCCTCCAGATCTCACGGTAGACATCTGTCGTGCCGGCCTGGGAACGGGAGTACAGAACTTACAATGACCAGGGAGGATGAAAAAATCACTGTCTTTGTGTCCTTAAATTATGTTCATTGGCCCAGTGGAGAAACAGAACTGAGGATATTCCAACAACTTTCACAAAACCGTGTGCTGTGCATACATTCGTACATGTATTGATCATAACCTGCCAGTTTTATCTCGGGGTATTTTCTATCTCGCTGCCCCTTGCCCGATACTACTTGGACTCTAACGTTCTTGGCCCATCACTAAAGAAACACAGTGCAATTTAAATATACACTTCAATTCTGTAGCCTACATACCCTAAATAATGAATATATGTTGGTGCCGGTCTTGACCAGAGGCGTGATTTCGTCGTTATGAGCCAGGTCCTCTAATGTGTCAATGGGTTTGTCCAGGATGGTAACGGTGAGGAAGGCGGCCAGGTTGGCCGTATATGAGGACACGATCAAAATAGTGAAGAGCCACCAAAAGCCCAGGATCACCCTGCTGGACACACCCCCGGGGTGATTCTCTCCCCCTGAGGAAATACAATCGCGGCGTCTCGAAAACAGCGTATTAACAAAGCAATCATAGTACACGTTATCATTTTAGCAACGCATTAGACCAACTGGTGGCTAATTTAACAGGGTAGCAGCATATATTTTGAACATTACTGTCTGAAAGCACTGTAACCTAATTGTAATATATGTGTGTGTTGGGAGAGGGGGAGGGGAGGGTGCTCGGGTTTCGAAGACAAATGGAGGCAAACGCAAAGTAGTTTCTCTCATGGTAAAACAGTAATGCAAGAAAATGTGACATCCAGGTGGATATATCCCGGTGAAAAGTCTTGTATTTGCAGATTATCAATAAACAAAGCAAATCCAAAATAAATAAAAACGATGCTGTATTACCTTGTTCCATTAATGATGCAAAGATAAGCCACAGGCTTTCCTTAAAGCCGTATTTCCAGCTGTCTCGCTCACTTACGTCGCTATCATGACGCTTCGGACTTAGTCTGTTGAGAAAGAACAGTCCGAGCCCTATGACGGTGACTGATCCACCGATGGCTAACCAGACGTAACCACTGAACGGCTGGAACATACGGAACAATTTGTTTGACTCCTCCGTCGGCCTCCTCATCACAATGCCAATGCCGTCCTCCATAAATGGCGTCGTGAAGTCGATTCCTCGTTCACGCTCCGCTGTGATGCTGAACGGGCCAATGCCAAAGTCTAATTCCTGAGCAGACAGGGGTAAAGGTGTTTTATCAGTGCAGTGTATTATCTGTGAATTTATTCACCAGAGCGTTCACCGTGGAAGTTATTGGAATAATTGTCGAAAAACTGAGATGTAAAGAAACCACATTCTCCATATAAAAGCCTCCACTGTTGACTTACATGTAGCTTCACCATTTTTGTATCAGCTCTTATTTTGGTGATACCTATTGGCTATATACAGCAACAGTGTGGACAAAATATTTGAAAATCTGATGCATTTTGGGGAAATATATTTACGAGATGCACTGCAGGACAGTATTAGATGTTTGTAAGGCGATTATAAAAAATAGGATTTACTTAATTTAACACTAAGATAATTGCCGCTAATACCAGCAGCATGTTGGCTTTACCTTACGATTGACCATGCCTACGATGCCGTTAAAGGAGCCGTTTTTCTCCTCTGAGCCCCACTGACCGTCTACAGGTTCAACCAGATGATACCTGCAACGGCATACAAGCACAGGTGCTTTACACCATGTACAGCTGCCGTTATCACGATCCAATCATGTCTAGCCAGAAGTACTGTTTTGATTATCTTATAACTGTACAGTACGGTACTGGTTTCTAACTGTTATCTAACTAGAGAATATCAAATCCGCAGGAATGGGGAAAACTTTTTACAAGTACCTGACGAACATTCACAATACATTAGGCACAGCTAGCCACTGTCAGAAGGCGTGTAGTCTACAAGGAACTTCAAATAAGATAAAACACAAATGGCCCTTGTTGTCACCTGGGCCTTGTAACACCCAAGTTACGCAGTATTCAATGTCTTACCGGAAGTTCAGTTGAAGTGCAAGTTCATTTAATATATCCACACAAAATCCGTCATAAGTGGTTCCCTCTTTTGACCGGTTAACTCGCACAAATGGTACAGCCTGAAACCAGGTGAAGAAACTATAATACACACATGATCTAGTTCACTCTGGTGCTGAGGCGGACAAATAGCTTGGCTTGAAACCAGGTGGGACTTGACTACATATCATTACACAGTGAGACGGACAAGGTGCATTACACTGATGTGGACATGTAGCTTACTAGAACAAAATAAAGTGGATAAGTACTGGTAGTTGTTGTAAAGAATTCTGGGGTGTACGTGACATTAAGCTGTAGTCAGTACTGATGTTTACATGTGTGATAGGCAAAATAACGCCTGTCTTCCACTCAAAATGCAATTAACATAATCTTTCTGTACTTGCAGTCCGAACACAACGACCTACCTCCTTGGTACCGATGATAAATGTCACATTGTTGAAGCCTCTCGCCGAGTAGCGAAACACCTCCATTTCTACCTGGAGGCCTGTTTCTTGGTTCCATGAACCTACAGGGATGAAATCCGTGGAATTGTCTCCTGGGCGTAAGGATAAAATTTCGTGCTCTGTATTCCCGTTATATCCATCCGCATCAAAATACAACTCCCCTGTCAGGCCCACGGATTTCAACTCATGTAAGAATAAACCAGTCCAGTATTATTTAATATTAAATTCAAAGAAATCTCATGTGTTTTATTGTATATGCATTAATGATACTCGCTCCACACAGCAAATAATTCTTCAGCAGCGAGTTTTTATTCTTTTGGAAAACATTTGGTTTCATAGAGATTCATTTATATTTATTTTCGTCATTCTTTTTTGATATGAAATGAAAGCAAATAACATTTACACCAAGAAACATCAACTGGAAAAAACCGTTCGGTTTGCTCTGATGTCATTTTAAGAAAAAATATAAAGATTGAGACATTACTTTAAGGTGAACCGTGTTTATACTTTTGACTTAAGATACCGTGCTTTAAAATTTGACATTGCAAGGCATTCAGAGTAATGGGAGAACTTCTAAAACTTTCAGAACAAAATTTTTGAGGAAAACTACAACTGAAGCAAACTTGCTCTTTTATGAGATTCAGAATTTGTTTGCACATTTTGTTTGAACCAAGGGTCAACTGTGTAAAGCCTTAAGCTTCAGGATTTAACATTTTGCATTTTTACGTTCGCCATTAAACCTAAAGTAAACACACTGAACGCAGAGTAAGAGAGATTATTGTGAAGTAGATTTTAACTAGCTTTGGGAAGCCCATGAAGGTTAGTCTGGGAGTACCTTGCGTAACTCTTCCATAACCAGCGCACCATGTTCCCACGGCGTGAACGGCGACTCGGTGCAGTCCAAGCTCTCCGAGCTGTTCTGGCCCAGTGGTTCCACCAGAGACACGGCGTTAGCCAGCGCCATCAGGGCGTCGATCAGGTAGGCATCTTTAGGCTGTGAATAATTACCGTATCATGCTATCAGAGTCATAGACTCTGACCACATCTATCATAAAAATGTGCCATTTCTATGTTTCATAATGGTATCATATCGTAACAAAATTAACGTTCACTTAACATGATTTTGGTAATAAGTTTTGCAAACCCTATAAAGCATATCAATCCCTAGTTGTACTGGAAATTTCTTGGTGCAGTGAATGTAGGCCAGTGTCCTTTAATACGAGATTTTATTTAGTTAACGGATGTACTGGTCTGGAATGGTAACCGCGAACCGAACATAACTAGCACATTTTGGTCAAGAGATAACAACATAACCTTCATGTCTGGCAGCCTCTCCGCCAGATAAGAGGATAGCGAAATTGCGCAGGAGCTATTCGGCCACTTCTTCTTTACTATGGCCATGTTTGCATTTCGGGCAGTATAGGGAACAGTGGGAAATGTGGCCAAGTCGCTTCGTACAAGTATCCAGAAATACTGGTGCGTGAAGAGATTCAGATCGCTGGCCTGTAATAAAGAGACAAGACAGTGTGACAGGCAAACTTCACATCAGTGTAAGAACAAAACACTGAGCTATATGTATTCCATATATATATGTATGGAATACACACACACACACACACACACACATATGTATGGAATACATATAGCTTATGTGTGTGTGTATTTTCAGGGTAAATGTGATCTTATTGCGGAAGGGAAAAAGGACGATTGATCCAACTCACGTAAATACAGCACGACAAAACAATTCAACTCAAGTAAGTGCAACCAAATTAAGTCCCCTTCTAAGTAGTTTGATATAGCCAAAGACATTTGCCTGATCGCTATGGAATTTTGCACACACTATCCCAGCAATTTAGTGGACACAACTTATCAATGATTGAGCCTATGTTCAGTAATCACACGCAAACTTGAAACTGGTAGAATTTTGAAAACTATGCAAACACAGGTTTAGGGGTTGATAATGTGAGACGCCTGCTTCGAGACAAGTGGTTAGCCATTCCGCACAATCAAATTACAGACATCACCACGAACAGCGCGATACATTACACGATGCAAACTTGTTATCGTGGAGCTACAAAGTGTCGTGCTGCCTACACTTCCGTGTAATACAGCAGTTAACTGCAGTAGTAGCTGTTGGCGAGTTATTAAGACTCAAGACTTACTATGTTCAGTATTTGCACGGTGTTGTTGGCGTTTAGCAGAAGAAGAAAATAAATAATCTGTAGATTTTCTCGGTGAATCAGAGATGACAGTTTGAGTCGATAGAAGTCGTCTTGGTTGTGATGAGCCCCACGCATTGACACCATCGTGGACTGGACGAAGTGGGAAGACAAGTTGAACAGCAACGTTTTTATCTGGAAATTCTCTGAAAAAGTTTCGATTCAAATATCTTTCGTTTTATACATACAGTTTTTTTTAATGTAATTCCAACAAAATATGAGATTTCAAATATTTTAAATCTGTTCATAAACGGAAGCATTGCATCAGATGTAAAATAATATTTACCAAACGTATCGTCGTAGAATACTGCCACCTTATTCCAGGCAAGGTGTGAGATTAGACTATCAATGGCCAGGACAACATGGTCGCCGTTTTCTCGGGAACTGAGAGTGAAGCCGTGGCGGCTGAGACCGGCACAATGTCCTGCGTAGACCGCTAGGTGGGGCATGTGGAGGACTTCCTGCTGACTGCGCAACAGTTTAAGTGTGTCACAGGATGAGAAGGTAAGAAGGCCGCTAACCCCCTCCTGTAGGATGTCACACACTGAAATAGTACACACACTGCATACAATCTGAGGTCATTCCAAAGACAAGTGCGTAGGGGTTGAGTGGCTGGAGATTTTATTGATCTTAGGTTATTCATTGCATACATTGAAACGAAAGAGTGAATTCTCACTATACAATGTTTTCCGTTTAGTTCTTAGTGTATAAGACATTCCTGGTTTAGTGGTTAGCAAGCTCGCCTCGAGGTAGGGAGATCTAGGTTCAAGCCCGGGTCGGGTCACACCAAAGACTTTAAAAGTGGTACTTGTTGCTGCCTCGCTCTCATCACCGAGAGGTTTGAGCAAGAAAAAGGGACTGGTAGGCCCGGTGTCAGTATAATGTGACTCGGTGGGGTGTCATCGGCATGATATTCTAGTGGCCGCAGAACTTTGGTGACATGTACTCGTACTACCACAAAAAGACAAACTATATCCACATACCAGAAGGACTCCCCGTGATAATATGACTGAAACATTGTCAAGTACGACGTTAAACCCCAGGCACGTCAGGCTGACACGTCAGACATATTTTCGATCTGGTAGAGCGTCCGCTTTCGGACGGGGGGTTCTGGTTTCAAACCTGGGTCGGGTCATACCAACGACTTTAAAAAATGGTACATCCTGCTTCCTCGCTAGGTGCTCAGCAATAAGAGGATAGAAGGTGGACTGGTCTGCCCGGTGTCAGTATAATGTGACTGGGTGAGGGGGCTTGTTGGGTGTCTTCGGCAAGTCGTGTCGGTGAGGCAGCACCAGGTAAAAGATACGGTGGAAATCCGTCCTGCACCAAGGAGACATCGCCTTCGTATAAGTGAAATATTCTTGTGTAGAGCGTTAAACAATAAGCATTCATTCATTCTTTCTATATTCCTCCGAATATTGCGAAATGTTACGAAATGTCATTTCACCTTGGTTCCTATACCTATATAACTGGCGGACAGGTTATAATTGAACAGTACCGGCCTACGTGGCTCTCCGATCGTATGTGGGAAGGTTTGTCAGCACCTGCGGATGGTCCTGGGTTTTCACCGGGCTCTGCCCGGTTTACTTCGACCATAATGCTGGCCGCCGTCGTAAAAGTGAAATATTCTTGAGTATGACGTAAAACACCAATCAAATAAATAAATTAATTTATATAATTGAACATTTTTTAAAACTGTTTACAAGGTTAGCTTTGAGAGCAGCGCGTAGTGCTAACCGGCATTGATATGTGCAATACAATGTCTGGTGTAGTGCAGAGGGTCTAAGAAGAATAAACAATAAAGGTGCATAAAAGTACAGCTTTGAGTAGAGCTAATAAATAGCATGTTAGCTGGTCGAAAGAAACATTTATTGACTACAGTCATGTTACAAAGTTTCAGGTCATTCAACAGATATTTTGATAACTTCTTCAACAAATAATGTCGACAAGATGTTAATACATGTTTCAGATAGAGCGTTTAGACTCTTTAATATAGAAGCAACATAAACTGGAAATATCAAGATATTTATTGTATCATCCAGATTGCTACCTCCGAACAATAGATGTGTGGTTGTTAAATCTGTCGTGTGTCCAGACGAAGATATTCCGTCCAGAAGGCGGTGCCTCTGTTCAATGTATAAACAGCAGAATAGGAAATAGTGTTCAGCAGTTTCATTGCTTACACCACATAAAGCAATGAAATTGTGTGTTAGATGGTTGATAAGAAGTTTGTCATTCAATTGGCTGTAGCTGTTTCTCATAAGACAGAGTTCAATATTTTCAAGTCTCGCGCAACAATAGAGCCTCGGATGTGGTTTACATAATTGGAAAAGGGTAGAACATTGTTTGAGTAACCTTGTGGTTACAAGAAGATGCAATATATATATACATTCTAAGGACTCCTCGTTGTCATATAACTGAAATAGTGTTAAGTACGAGGTAAAACCAAAGCATACACACATGCATACCTTCCCACAGCGTTGCTGTGTGGTTTCTTCTCGTGACTTCCCTACTGATCAGTGACACGTTTATACCACGCAGAGGATTCCATTCTGTCCTCAGAAACTCCAAGCTGTGGTTCAGCGCTGACAATTCGCCGCCATCTGAGTTTTCCAGTAACAGTCCTAAACACATAAAAGAGCATTAATTCAAACCTACTGTAACACTTGATGTATGAAACACGAATGCTGACAGCATATGCGTGTTATGTTGTTTAATACAAATGAAGCCGACCTTGTGGGTTACTACAATCTTTACAGTATGTCTGGTGTCCCAGTCATTTCTGTAGCAATTTACTACAACCTGCACAGTACATTAACTGTCCTGGTCATGCTGTTGTAGGTTACTACATTCTGTACAGTACACCAGATGTTCTGGTCATGCTGTTGTAGTTTACATATATTCTGTACAGTACACCAGATGACCTGGTCATGTTGTTGAAGGTTACATACAATCTGTACAGTACATCAGGTATCCTGGTCATGCTGTCGTGGGTTACTACATTCTGTACAGTATACCAGGTGTCCTGGTCACGCTGTTTTGGGTTACTACATTCTGTACAGTACACCAGATGTTCTGGTCATGCTGTTGTAGTTTACATATATTCTATACTGTCCACCAGATGTCTTGGTCATGCTGTTTTGGGTTACTACATTCTGTACAGTACATCAGGTGTCCTGGTCATGGTGTGGGTTACTACAATCTGTGCAGTACATAATGTTTCCTGGTCATGTTGTTGTGGGTTACTTCATTCTGTACAGTACATCAGGTGTCCTGGTCATGGTGTGGGTTTCTTCAATCTATGCAGTACATAATGTTTCCTGGTCATGTTGTTGTGGGTTACTGCAATCTGTACAGCACAACAGGTTTCCACATCATGGTGTGGGGTACTATAATATGTGCAGTACATCAGGTGTCCTGGTCATGGTGTGGGTTACAACAATCTGCTCAGAATAAAAGGTGTACTGGCCATGCTGTTGTGGATTACTACAATTCACATCCGGTGTCCTGATCATGTTGTTGTGGGTTACTACAGTCGTTACAGTACACCTGGTGTCCTAGTCATGGTGCTGTGTGTTACTACAATTTGTACAGTACATCAGGTGTTCTGGTAATATTGTTGTGGGTTACTACAATCTGTACAGTACATGTCCTGGTCATGTTGCTCTTCATTAGAGTACATCAGGCGTCGTTCCCATGTTGTTGTGATTTACTACGGTTTGTACAGTCATCGGGTGGTCTTGTCATGTTTTTGTGTTACTACATTCTGTATAGTACACCAGATGTCTTGCTTTTGTTGTTGTGAGATACTTCAATCTGTACAGTACATCAGGTGTCCTGGAGATAATGTTGTGGGTTACTACAATCTGTACAGTATATCAGGTGTCTTGGTCATTTTGTTGTTCATTACAGTACATCAGGTGCCGTTGTCATGTAGTTTTCAGTTACTTCAATCTGTACAGTACAGCAGGTGTACTGATGATGTTGTCAGCTACTACACCCGGTACAGTAAATCAGATGTCTTTCTCATGCTGTTGTGAAATATTTTAATCTGTACAGTACATCTAGGTGTCCTGGCCATGATGTTGTGGGTTACTACAATCTTTACAGTACATCAGGTGTCCTGGTCATGTTGTGCATTACTGCCATCTGTACAATACTGTACATGAGGCGTTCTGGCCATGTTGCTGTGGGTTATCATAGGCCTGTCATAACATGAAATGCTCTGGCGACTTTTTTTGTGGTTATCAACGCGCAAGACTGAAATCTCCGATGCTCTATCTCTCTCTTTCTACATATATACATGTATATCTGTTAAGTTATCTGCTGTGCTTAACACTGATCACTTGAAGCCCATGAAGGTCTATGTAGGTATAGTAGGCTTATATATCGAGGCTACACAATGAAGGCCTACTTTGTCTAAAATCATGTAAGCAATACTGATGAAAACATCCGCATGTTTAAGGCAACAGTCAACAGTCAAGTTGTATTACTGAAATTAAGAGGCGCAATAATTACCAGGCGACACAGACACTGGGATCAACAAGTTTAAGATTTGAATACTAGGCCTGAACCTAGATCAGAGATCTGGGGTCGATTCCACAAGGTCATTTCTGACTTCAGTCAAAATTTCGGGTACCGTTTTAGAGGTTATTTTAAGGCTCTAGAAGTTAATATTTTGACTTGATCATCAATGTTATAATCAGACAAATGTGTCAAAAGTACTACGACGGTGTTTTAAATTTTGACTTAAGTAAGAAATGGCTTTGTGGAAGCGGCCCCTGTTTCATTGTTTCCATCTTGGCTTTCAGAAATACAGATCTGTGCTCTCAAATTCACTAAATTATAACTCAATTTTTTCGAGTGTGCTGTCTTCAAAATGTCGAAACTATGCGCTGGAAAAACATGCTTCCTTTAATCCTGCAGTAATTCTAACGTCATGGCACATAGTTATTGGTGAACAATAAAGACTATACCACCACAATTAACACAAATGCACTTAGTGTATCGTCTACAAGCCAAACTTCGCTAACCGCCATTGTGGTCGGATACTTTCCTCATCATCTGCACAAAAGATAATCTCGAGGAATTTTTGCATTGAAACCAAGGAGACGTATACCGTTAATACATACCATTGGTAGTGTTTACTTTATTTTTTGTTGTAGTAATGAACAGAATGAACAGTTAGCCACTATTGTGAAAAGGGAGAAGACCTTAAGTTTGAGGGCAGCAGCCGAGTCCACCATGACAACGATGATGCGAGGTTTAAAAATGGCGACTGGCGAAGTTCTTATGCTATCTCAGTGGTGTGTGGTTCTACTTAGGTTAATTACAACCTTGGTGTCTGTGTTATTTCTGCATAATAAAGTGATATGAATTCAGTATTACTTTAAGAAATCTGTTTTGTAGAGATTTGACATTTTGAGCACAGCACACGTAACAGGACCGAGTTCCAGGTTTGTGAACACAACAAATCAACGGCTTATGTCGAAGCCAAGCTGGGAACATCACCAACAGGGCTCAGAGCTAAACGCCGTCATTTGTCTATAAACCCCTAGCTTTGCCTGTCCATTCTCTATCAGAGAGACGAACAATGTTGCACAAGCAAGAGTTACGATATTTTGATATAAGTGAAAAACAGGACATTGGACAATTACTCCATACAGGAGTTTGATTATGTCATGATCTGCATTGGAAATGTTAGATGAGATGGTGCATCAGAAAAGCCAACTTTTGTAAAAGCTGTTACCATTGATTAATGCTTATGAAGTTAACCGATTAGCTATTCGTTGCTATTTATTTATTTATTTGTTGGTGTCTTTTCAGTTATCCGCTTACAGTAAATTTATATGGTTGGAGGAAGCTGGTGTTGTCGTTAGGCAAGAGCATTACCCTACTGTCTATAAAAGCCTTGAAAATTTTGCTCTGATTGGTTATTCTAAGCCTGACACGACAGTTTCACCAACTGTTCTTGTCAACAACAACACACCAACAGTGCCTGGAAACAGACTAACTCTGTACATATCATCGTTCACTCAGTTATTACAGTCAGGTGAGCCGGATTAACATAACTACGTGTGCTGGTCTAAACTTGAATATCGTGTCTTCAATGGATCTAGACATTGAGATTGAGAATTTTAATGGGTATGTTGGTGAAAAAAGCAACCATGGATACGACACGGGCAGTACCACATTTGTGCTGATCCATATGGTGGTACTTTATGCTGGAACATACCCTAAAATAAAGTTTCTGCTCATACGAATAAATATAACTGAAAAGGTATCATTTTAAATTCTTGCTATGACTTCATAACAAGAATTTCCTATATGCTCTGAATTTATATGGCCGTCACAATCGATCCGGACGCCTCATTTCATGTTTGTCTAATAGAACAAAGCCTATGTGTGAACGCAAACATTACATGTTCACATCTTACCCAACAGGATGAGCTCTCTAAAACATTATACTTTTGACGTAGTTCTGATGTCCCTTACCCAGCCTGATATGGTCTGTGAAGGCAGCTACCGGCACGACTGACATCATGGTAACACAGGCCAATAGCAGTATCAAAACCCTGTCGACTGCAAACAGAGAAATTAACCCATTTTCACTACGAAACATTCACAAACTTAAATACATGATATATAGTACGAAACTTTACGCATTAAGCGCCAAAACACAATTAGTATCAGACAAAATACTTAACTATTGGCTACTGTTCATTTAAAAACTTCAGCCAATGAAGACCCTCAACGGAGATAATTTGCTTCCTAAACGTGATTGATGAATACTGGAATTAGCCGGCATTTTTTTGGTTTCATAACTGAGGTTAGCTGCGCAATAACTGCTACTCTGCAACAACCATCTGCGCAAATCTCTCCACTAAGCCGGCTTATATTTTTATAATTAGTGGTAAGATTCTACAAACCAAATTCGCCACCATAATACAAATGTTGTAGCACTGGTTTTTTTTGTGGACAGGAGTTCGCAACAAAACCACTTGTATCTGGTCAGCTGGTCAGCTGTTGTGGGTTAAAAGTTCTTCAAAGTATTGGGTCTTTTTAAAATCCTACAGTTAGTCAGTCTAAATAACAAAGGTGTCGGCATATTGACTGCATTTAACATGTCTGGTCTTCCACGGCCATCGTCTACCATAGCATCGTCTACCACAGTGTTTGATTTGTCCCGCCGGCTGAGGAACGATTTACCTGTCTGCAGGTGAGTGTTTGACTTACCTGTCATTGCTTGTTTCCAGTCCTGATCAGCCGATCGCTTTCCCTTGACCGTCAGAAGGCAGGTGATGGATATCTCGGGAAAGCTGGCCGCTGATGCCATTCCGGGCACAAGGTCGCGGTGCTTCCCAACCGTCTTAACTCTCCTGAGAATTCACCCGGCGGGTAAAGTGTGTTCATCTGCGCAAGCCTATCTTCAGTCATGCCACGGTACAACTACCACAAACTCTCCATGCAAAGCCTCAACCTCATTTCATGCTATTTAAGACCACTATCGATGGAATTTTATGTACTTAAAGTACACAGACTCTACCCAGATGATGACAATATAAGGATCAGGGGAAATGTGATGCATGCGCCTTGGAGAGAGGGGATACGACGGGTGTCAACATCTCTGTAGAAATTCTACCTGTATGGCATGACGGGACACGAATGAAAAGCAAGCTCTAACTGGCACAAGTGTGTGGAATCTATGACAATCTCAAGTTTTAAGCACACTCATGCGTTTATTTTGTGTTAGCAAGTGTAATGTTCACGATGATAGTGTACTGAGTGCTCTGAGTGTAAACATATGGGAAACAATGTGTTATATAAAGATCAGCTTTACCCGTCATACACGATTTCTACATCCCTTAGGGATACGCAGTTCTGAGCGCTCTGTAATTACCATGACGTTAGGTCCCTCACTGCTCACGTCGCCGTATTTCCGACAAATTCTTTCTAATTCTAAAACATTCGCATTGGTTAAGAATTAAACAGCCATGAATACCCGATGAAAAGCTGGGCATATTTTTGGCGTAACGGATCACCTGTGCTATGGTTTAAGTGCGCTTTGATTAAGGAAAGTTATCCTAGATGGCGCCCTGGGGCGCTTCCGGTACCCTGTCGCTCGGGTTTACCACGAGTGTCGCGTGGCGCACACAAGTCTGCCTACTAATAACTTCAAACAATCACCTCAACGCAGAAAACACAGAAAGATTAACAACAGAAGATGTCCCTTCATTTTAACTCGTTTTCAATATCTACTCTGCCATGAAATCTAAATATTGGCTGCAAGGAGATCGACGTCTCCCCTATGCCATATGCGCAATGAACCCTCATATACGGCACCAGGCTACCCTTACATTCAAATCTCATATCTCCCCAAATGGTCTGAATAGCACCGAGTTAGCCAGGCATAGACCATTAAGCGCCGCGTAATTCCAGACAACCCATTTGCCTGATGAAGACTGCACTCTGTGGAATGCTGGTACTGCACTCATTACCACAGGCTGATGACACACGAATCAATCTACAGACCTTCATGTGTATCAAGCAGAAACCTAGAGCCAAAGCTTTTCTTAAATATTAAAAACATATCCCACTTAATTATAAAGTATGACGTTTACACTTTTTCTTGGATAACTGACTCTAATGGCCTATATAATCACGTTAGCATTAAATGCCATAGATTTAAATTATCGGATTTGTTGTTGTGTTTCCATATTTAATGAATTGGCAACCTGTGGATGGTCGTGGGTTTCTTCCGCGCTCTGCCGAGTTCCTCCCACCACCGTCGTAAATGTGAAATATTCTTGAGTACGGCGTAAAACACCGATCAAATAAATAAATAATTCACAATATAACGTTGACACTTCATCATTTACTGGATACAACGTTGATATTTCATCACGTATAGGGTATGATCATATGGAGATTCCATTAAATTTAAGTGGCATAATCACTTGCCCGGGTTGACAATTCATGTCTCACTCATTTAAAGTTTTGCCTTTTATGTGTATAAGATGCTATGTTGTCTTACTGACATTTCAATCTTTCACGACCGCCTCGGTGGCCTATTGGTGGGAGCATCCACCTGGAGGTAGGCTCAATCGGGATCAATCCCGAGTCGGGTCATACCAAAGAGTTTAAAATTGGTATTTGTTGTTTCCTCGCTTGGCGTTCGGCACTGAGAGGTCTTAACAAGGAAACAGGACTGGTCGGCCCTGTGTCAATATAGTGTGACTGAATGGGGTGTCATGTCTGTTGTCTTCGGCATGATGCTCCAGTAGCGTCCCTGTCACAGACACAGTATATACACATTCTAAAAACGTCGTCATATGACTGAAAAATTGTAAAGTACGACGTAAAACCCCAAGCATATATACATACATACAAATATTTCTGTTACATAATTTGCAGATGTCATTTCATCCACAATGATTTCTTTATACATTTTCCGCACATGGCATAGGAATCACTTAAACAAAATATTTCTAAGGTAGACCTCCTTGATTTGTTCTGATTTATTTCGTCTCAGCTGTTTGTTATCCCTGAGAAGATGTGACATTATTTGGCCGCATGTTTGTGGACTTTGAAGTGTAGGACAAGGATTTTCTTTGGCAATCAGAGGAAGCGTTGAGTACACTAAAACATGTCTTTCTTATGGATATACAACTTCTTGGTTTATTATCTCGACGTTTCGATGTAGATACTAACATCGTTATCAAGTGAGTGAAATCAAGACATCGACACTCTTAAATATAGCAAGTAGAGATGCAAGTGTCAACATGTAGAACAATATTCACGGGGGGATTAGGCTCGATGGGGTTCCAGGTCAGTTTGGGGGATTAATAGGTCATAAGCTGAGGGAAGGTAAATCCCTTGATCTCTGTTGAGGCTAGGCTTTAATCTCTTAATCTGGATGGCTTCTTGTAGTTTACGCTTTTTCCAGTTGGGTTGATTAGAGTTAAGTGTTCTGATTGTGTTCCATTTGATGTTGTGGTGTGGGTTTTCTTGGATGTGGTCACTTATGGCGGATTTGGAATCAGATTTTTCGACAGATGACTTATGTTGAGTCTTAAAAATGCGTTGTCCATCGGTTACTTGTGAGCATCATATCAGTAAACTACATATGTATGTCGAATCCGTGATAGTAGCAGGATTTGCAGTGTCATGAAGACATCTTTGTATGAAAACATCAGGCCCCCTGATCAGTAAAGAGGTGGTGGGGCGCGGGATCCGGCGGAATGGTTAACGCAACTTTTTGGTGGGTAGATTACGCGACAGAATTATACCAATCTCGGCCTTTCGAACTTTTCCACGGTTTCCATTGTTCTTTAAGCATTCGTGACAATAAGCGGTTGACTGCGCTCTTTCGTGTGGTCTTACTTGAAACTCATTGAGACCACTCACCTTCTACGTGTATAATATATAACACACGTGTATTACAGACCATGTTTGTCAGTTACTCCATGGCCCCAGTATTAAATACCACGGAGTGATTCCTAATATGTTAACGTTTCTTCGCTGAGAGGCTGCTGACTCCAGTACAACCGTGGTTATCTCCCCTTAAAGCCGAAGCACACTGGGATACTGTCCTGGTATTGACAGTTAGAATCCGCACAAGTAGGCTTCTGTCACTAGTGCTTCGGTATGTCAGAGTTTTACCTTACTGTCAAGACTGTACAGAGTATATGTCACTATTCATCGGTAGTTTCTACGTTTCAAATCACTTCGAAATAAACCAAGCTCTTGGGGAATGGCGTATGAACAATAGTTCTGAACGTATTGTTACAGGTCTGCATACTACAGCTTCAATTAAATAAAGCCTCCAGGTAAGGTGTGTATTCTCTGGAAAATTCTCTCATATACAAGCCAAGTGGATAAAAACTTATCATGCGTTCTAATCTGAAACCGCATATCGTTTTACATAAGCAGTTTGCTGCTTTTACATCATGCATAGGAAATCGTGAAACAGAATATGAACAAATGGCTGAGCTGCATATATTAACGTAGGGCTATGTTTTGCCCTGTCAGTAAAAGAAACGCTAGAAGTGCTTAGTAGCATTTGTCTAACAAGACGGATCCTGTACGCACATTGCAGGCGCTGTTCGTGAGCCTGACTGAATGACTGCAGCCACGTTAACTGTGGTATACTCCTGTATGGCACGCGTACATGGTGGACGCCGACGAAAGTCGCTGTGACGTGACCTACAGCCGATACCCTATAAGGAAATATTTCCGAGGCTTTTGCCCAAGTCAAACTCCCTATCATTTCGATCGTGTTTATATTATACGTTCAAAATATTCAAAGCTCTAACTTCAATCTTCTTTATGATTCCCGTTGTATTTCAGCAGTGCCATTCTCGTGGATATATATGTGTCCTATTAATGATGTTGATCAGCATGATCTTCATTCTGATATTTGGCCAATTAATGCTCAGCAAGATTTTACCGTTATGTCTGCGAGAGTAATAAAGCTGTAAGACTTAAGAAGCTAGACTACATTCGGATGATGTTGCTCGTTCGACGTGAATAATATATATGTGACAGACGAAAGATAACTTACAGCAAGCCTTTGAAGAACGAAGTCGCGATAATTTCTGTTGATTTAATTGTCTTCTTCTCTTATTGTTCCATTACAAATCAATAAGCCATTGCCCGTAGCTACTGTGGATTTCGTGATCCTGCATCTATAGTTTATACATATGTTAATTGTTTATTGGCCGAGACGCTTTGAGCCAGCCCTCTAAGGAACAAACAATTTGGTTCTCTTTGAACTAGCCCACATACATCACCGTATCATGGGTTATCAGTTTTCTCTCTTCCCTACGGGCAGTTATTAAATATTAAACTACGGTGTCAGCCGCAGATCTAAAGTATTACTTTTTTGTGGTGCTTTATTGGTGATGGTGCAGGCGCTGCCCGGTGACGCGAAACTGTCCGGGGGAGGCGGGGTGGTAGGGATGGGGAGGGAGGGGCAGGCAACTGTAAGGTGGTGTTTGCTGTTGTCCACTACATGTCAGTTACAGTATGTGAAACAAACAGGTGAGGCGTGGCAGATCAGATTACGGCTTCTGAATGGACCGTAAATTTTCTGGGCTGTAACTCTCTCTCCTAATTAGCATATAGCAAGAAGGCAATGCCCCCTGCAGGTCTATTCCGTGTAAGCCATTTAGTACTTGATTTCGATCTTACATGAGCGTTCTTCTCCGATTTTTACGTTTAGCAAATTTGCTCTAGTCCTACTAGAAAAATGGGTATCCAACCCTCAACAATACAAACTGAATTAATGATGATAAATGAGCCGCCGGTTGAACTGGAAACGGGCGGCTAGCCACGAACATTTCAGTCCTAACAACAACTATTGCTACTCTCGCACTACACGTTCATCAGCCATCGGGAATTACCTCCTGTCAATACTTCAACACATCAGTAGTGCACGATCAAGGCGACAGAGCCCCGATTATAAATTCATCAACGTGTTACCATGACTACCGGGTATATACTGTGCCTGACCATGTTTGCAGAACTGTGACGTACAGTTTCCTGATGTCGATGCTTAGGCTGGGAGGCGGTGTAAACATGGCAGGCCTCGACATTCCCTTATCCCTGGTTGCTCTGCTCTTTGGTAACGTGGGGGCAATAACTGTGGGTAAGTTCTCGCAATAGTTTACTATCGTCCTGCTTGCAGATTTTATATGACGATCTTTCTGTTATAATCGTAATTATCTACATGCCATTTAGCGCGTCAAGATGTCTATGTAGAATATCCCTCATGCTGTGTATATGTAGGAGCGACACAAGCGATAGTTGAAAATATCGATATTTTACAAGTAAAGAAGAAAGAACGTAACAGCACAGTGGCTTCATATCCTCCATACCATGAATCAACCATGCAACCTGCATATCAGCTGAAATAAATATACGCTATATATCTTGAGAACACGTAACCCAGATTACAACATTCTAAGCCAGAATATGTACCCTAGGGTTAGAATACATTTTCAAAATCAGTAAGACAATCTACAAGCTATGCAAATTATCCAGAGTCAGTGTACACCATCATAGCCCAGTATACATAACATCATGTCAGTGTAGAAAATCACTTAGCTCATCCGCTGTCACAGTGTACACGATCAAACGCCGGGCGCACATTACCCATGGTCAGTGTAGACAATCCAACCACAATACACATAATCCAACGTAAGTGTACATCATCAAACTCAGCACACATTACTCAGTGCCCGTAGGCCTATAGACAATCTAACCACAATACACATTATCCGGTGTAAATGTACACCATCAAACTCAGCACATATTTCTCAATGTCAATGGAGGTTATCTACACAATCTATTACCGAGTGTCGGTGTAGGAAATCTAACCCCAGTACACATTACTTGTTCGCTGTCGGTGTACAGCCCTCAAACCCCGGTGCACAACATTAAATGTCAGTGCAGACACGCTAACCGAAGTACACTTTGCTTATTTTCAGTGTGCCGAATTTTTAACCTTACCCCATATTACGCAGCATCAACTACACCATGCAAACTCATTACACAATACCTAGTGTCCGTGTACGGGATCCAACTTCAGCCTGAATCTCAGTACACATAACCCACTATCATTTGTACACAATCTAACACCTTATCGGGCGACAGTGTACAGCATCAAACTTCAGCTTCAATCACAGTACAGGTTAAATGATGTCAGAACATCGTGCTTTCTGAGGGCATACTCTTTACCTGTAACACATATTATCTGCGATCAGTGGACAGCCTCATCACACACTTCCCTTGGTCAGTGTACATCCTAATCACACACTTCCCTTGGTCAGTGTATAGCCTCATCACACACTTCCCTTGGTCAGTGTATAGCCTAATCACACACTTCCCTTTGTCAGTGTACAGCCTCATCACACACTTCCCTTGATCAGTGTACGACATTCAACACCACCGTCCATAAGTCCTCCTGTCTCATCTCGCATTGCCATAGCCTGTATATACCATCTACCCCATCACACAGTGTGTCCACCTTCCAATCTCCATACGTGTTGCTCTACAGTGAATGCACATCATCCAGCCTAACAACACATTGTCAGTCAGTGTAGACCTTCCATCCCATTCACACATTCCCAGAGTCAGTGTAGATCATCAAGTCTAACAGAACATTATCAGTCAGTGTAGACCTTCCATCCCATTCACACATTCCCAGAGTCAGTGTAGATCATCAAGTCTAACAGAACATTATCAGTCAGTGTAGACCTTCCATCCCATTCACACATTCCCAGAGTCAGTGTAGATCATCAAGTCTAACAGAACATTATCAGTCAGTGTAGACCTTTCATCCCATTCACACATTCCCAGAGTCAGTGTAGATCAAGCTTAATAACACATTGCTAGTCAGTGTAGACCTCCCATCCTATTCACACATTCCCAGAGTCAGTGTAGATCACCGAGCCTAATAACACATTGCCAGTCAGTGTAAACCTTCCATCCGATTCACATATCCCCAGAGTCAGTGTTAATCATCAGCCTAATAACACATTATCAGTCAGTGTACACCATCCAGCCTAACCAGACAAAGTCAGTCTACACCATCCACCCCATCACACACTACTGTCAATGAACATCATCAGACATTCTCAGTGTACATTATCCAGCCCAAGCACACATTGTCAGGGTCCGTGTACACCATCGAGCCTAACAGACATCACCGAAACCAATGAACATCATCCACCCCATCACACACTGTCAGAGTCAGTGTACACCTTTGTATCTCAACACACTGTCCAAAAGTTCTGTTCACCATCCAACCTGGGTGCAAACTACTTGTTGCTTTTTCAGTAGCAGTGCACTTGATTGCACTGTAATATCAATGCGTGTCTTTGTAACACATAGTACACCGTGTAACCTCAGCACATTTCAGGAAATACCTGTTGACTCTAGTGGTGCGCCAGTACCCATTACCATAGCCTAATGCGCGATATACAATGATTCCACATTGTCCAATACCGCGTAAACCATGCATCATCATCACATTACCAGCAGTTGGATGAATCGTTGCTAATACACCAAATGGCTTAAAGCCATAATCAGTCATTTCTTTTTAACACGCATAATTATTCTTGAGTACAGCGTAAAACTGAAATCAAATAAATGAATAATTATTAAACATGGCTTAAAAGTACAGGTCACCGGTGACATTAATGAAAGTAACTAATGTGAGATTACACTCTGCCTGTAATGCGGGCAGACAGTTCAATTTCATAAGCATGCATGGTCAATTGTTTTATGTTCTAGTGGTTAACCTCGTCTTGCTATCGCTGTCAGTATTGATGTTCTGGGATTAGGGTGCATGTTCATGTATTTATGGTCATGGCAAATCACACACATGTTTAAAGTTAGCAATGAAACGACCAGAGGGGACCTAAACATCTGTGAAAGAACCATTGAAACCTAAATCTTAAAAAAGCTTCCCTACAACAATAGCATGATATCAAAGTACAGGTTAATATTTGATTGTGTAGGCCTATCATCTATTTAGTAGGGGTAGAGCTGATGACTAACTAATGATTCCATAGCCATGGATTTAGACAAAAGCAACAGTTGCACGCAAACGTTTCTCCTAAATTGCATTACAGTTAATGATTCCATTTTCTCATCGATAACATATTTGCAGCATTATAGGAAGCCAACAGTCGCACGATGCATTGAAAAGCGCCAGTGTGTGTTGTGTCCGGGGAGATTAAGTATAAAGAAACATTACCTTCATTAAATGTTCACCATAGAATGCATCACTGTGGGTAAATAGGATAAAAGGAAAACAGTTATATCATTTGATAATCTCTCCAGTCCACAGTCAAGCAATCCCAGGTTGTGTAGACCTAAAGTATCAGTTGGTGCACATGTGTACATGAATGATGTAACTACCGAACGTCGTTTTCCACACGTGCAACAGGAAGCTGACTTGGTTGGGTGAAGCTTTCTAAATCGATGCAGTAGGCTTAAGCAAAAACATTCGAGGCTTCCTGTTTGGGAAAATATGGAAACAGTTTTGTAGCAAATGTACCCCGAGATAGCTTATTCAAATACAAAAAAATATTTTTTGTATTTGAAAATATTCAGATTGTTGAGTTAGAAAAATTAGTTCAGGCGGTAGAAAGCCCCAAAAGCTTTGCCTTATGTTAATACCTTTTATAGATTCCAGTGTAAAATAAAATATAAATGTCAAAAAATATTTAATTTAATTGTGTCTGAACGGTCAAGCAGGCCTTATACATCTCAGGCAAAGATAAAAATATCCATCTTGGCCAGGCACCTGATACACTTTGGTTCCTTTTCTTTCATATAATATTTTGCATTAAGATGATACAGATGAAGTGAAGCATGCGCGTATTAAAACCATGCCTTGTATTGGGAAATGTATGTGGGCTATTCTACATCTGCAGGTGTGATATAGATCTGAACCAAGGAGCCAGCACTTGCCAATATTTATACCTTTTGGTTTACATGTTGACATTTTTATAAAATGCTTTATACTAAAATCTGTTGAGACAGTAATGTAATGCGTGAAATATAGAGGGTTAAATACCTGAGAATGAAATGTAGACATCAAAAATATTTTTTCAGGAATCATTGTGGAGGACAAGTTTCAACTTCCTGACCTTTCAAGTGACGTCACCAATATGATTGGTCAATACTTTAATATGACTAATGTAACAGCACGTGCAGATTACAACAACGACACAGTGCAGCTTCTGTGGCGACGACTCGGTGTTACCAATGGGGTCTACGCTTCTCAGGCAGGTAGGGCATGTTTGTGTCTAGTATTATGTAAGTACACTTTTTTGTATATGTACAAATATAGGTTCAGAACAATCAAGTGTTGTTCGGTATTAATCAGCGAGTGATAGTTTCTGCCAAGCAAGTTTGTTATTATTCTGCAACATATTTTTAACAGTTTCAAGATAAACTACTTTACGTGTTCTTACACGTACCACCATTAAAAAGTGTCACTTTAGTGAAAGCAAAATTGTTGAGGATACTGCAAAATTCCATCATACGGTAAGGCCACTATTGACCACATTATGAGTTCCAACGAAGGGACAATACTCTGTTAAGCGCTATTACCAGTTAAATGCAAACTGGTGAAAAATCGTTTAAAACTTTATTGAATCCATCCAGATCATCACGAAATTTTAACGAGACAACTTCATGGAAATCCGTGCCAAAGTTTCTCGTAAAACTGCGATATGCAGACTGAAATATACGCTTCAGCTGAAAATTGACGTCAATAGCTGAGATGGTAAATACATAGCCCGCTTGGAATCATTCCACCAAGCAATTTTTGACCTTTAACTTCAATTTTACATATAGGGCGTTAAACAATAAGCATTCATTCATTCAATTTTACATTCTATTTAATACTTACTGGTTTGAAAATGTGTGTCGCTTGTACTTGGGCATGACATACAGGAACCATCTATGCCTTTATTTTAAAATTTCAAGACTGTTTAAGTTTAGTTAAACTTTAAAAAAAGTACTTAAGTACAAAATTTAAGTCGCTTTTAAGACACTATAACATATACAGTATAACACTATTATTGGTTTGTGTAAATCTCACACACCTGGAGTGCAAAGTTTCGTTGACAGCCTATTGCATGGTCAATGCGGTCGCTGTGACTTCAAATCCAGCTCATGCTGACTCTCTCTCCGGCCGTACGTGGGAAGGTCAGCCAGCAACCTGCGGATGGTCGTGGGTCTTCTCCGGGATCTGCCCGGTTTCTTCCCACCATAATGCTGGCCGCCGTCGTATAAGTGAAATATTCTTGAGTACGGCGTAAAACGCCAAACAAATAAATAAATGAATATTACATGGTTTTGATTCACGTGGAGAGTGTGTGACCCTTGGTGACTCACAATTTAAGAATCACAATGCTACGCTGTACGTTGGCAGTGTGTGACCTGGTCAGACAAAATGTACACGGGCTCATCACAGTCCTACCCTGCCGCTCTCAGAGGTACGTGACGTCACAGGTAGACATGTTCCACCTGCCCCACCTGGCGGTATCCACGGAGCCGTGTGATGAGAGTGTAGCCGGGCTGTACACTCTACACGTCACCCCTGAGCACAGGCTACAGAACCAGCTACTCGCAGACATCGTCGCTAAAACCGGCTGGGCCACAGTGGGACTCGTCTTTGATACAACATTACGTAAGTCTGTTCATTGATCAACATCACACACATTAACGAGTATCTTTAGATGACAGCTTTCTTGTCAGAATGTTATGAACAGAAAATTATGGTTTTCTGTACAATGTATGCCCAGGGGATTTTGATAAATCGGTGACTTATGATCCTGTCTTCATTACTGTCATTAATCACCAAGAGCCTGACTCCATCGAAATCAATCAAATCGTACTATACCTTTAAACAACTTGGCCAGTTTGCCTTGTTTGCTTTGAATTTATTACAAAGTTTCATCAACCAAATTGATCAACCAATCGAGCTAATGTCTAGAATCCTTAAGATATAGTTCGATAACGCCGACACAGATCGTTGCCATCGTGTTAATAGAATGATTCACTGGAAAGCTTTCCTTATTGTTTGTGACAGATTCTGTGGTGAGGAACGAGATGATCCGATCACTGACTGACATGGCGGTCGAGACGACCCTGATCTCGGTCAGCAGTTCCCAGGACTCACTGTACAAGCTCCAGAGGTCGCGATCTAAAAACATGGTTGTCTGGACCCGGCCGGAAACTATGCTAAGCATATTTAACATGGTAGGCCCTACTTTTTCAAAGAAAAGCTTGTCCATTGTAAAACAGAATAAGGCAGTCAATGAGACGAACAGCTTACAAAACGATTTGCTGCAGTTTTGTTACAACGAATTTGGTGAAAAAAGGATCATGTAAACATTTCGGATTGATTCGAGTTAAATGACTCTCGGCCTGATTTTGGACCCAGAGTGATATTATGTTACAGATATACAAATTATTTCATGTTGAAACGGATGTTCTCATAGTGTAGTTCTGGTTAACTGCTGATATGTTGTCGTGTTGTTTAAAACTGAACTTTTGTTTCACCTTGCACAGGCTAGGGTTCTACAAATGACGACGCCCGAATACAGCTGGGTTGTGTTCATTGATGACATCAGCCTGGAGACAGCTAATCGAGTCTTCCGAACCATACCGTCCAGTAATACACTTCTCGTGCAAAGGGAGAGATCCAAGATGGCCGTCTGTAAGCCAGACGTTAAGTCATCTGAATGTAGAGAGTTCACGGTGAGCGGTAAGATGTGCACCATTGTCATGGAATGACTGAAAACGTCAATCCTCCTAACAGGAGTTGGTAAGAGACACTAAATGGGTTAAATTGTAGTAAACGCACATTTTGTCTATTTTCAGTCGAACATACAATATGTTGAAGAACATTCGGTTAGTCGGGTATGCATTGTATCAAAAAAAACCTCCCTCATTATAATCCTCCATGAATTATATATCACCTAGAATTTCGAAATAATTGGAAAAAGTGATCTTCAAATTTTCAAAAAAGTTTGAGGTACGGTTTTGGTTGGAATAACCTTACTCTTCCTGTCTGTTTGTTACAGATATTCCAACAGACGCTTGCCGATGCCATTTTGTATTATCAAGCAGCTTCGATAAACAAGATTCCAAACAGCTCCGATACACCCAAGTGTTTCTCCAAGGATACACCCTCCCTGCCATGGGGCTCAATGTTGATGGCCGAGTTACGAGCCGTGAGCATACATTCTTTGCAATACGTTAGCTGGAACTTACTGAAATTCTGCACAATATTGCCACATTTAGTCAAAGAGGGTTGCTTTCCGGATAACTCTTCCCTTAAGACAAAGGTCTAGCTATATAGTCTACGCCTGTGTGGAAAACCAGAAAAACACGTCCGGCGACACATGAGTGCAATTCTAAATTTCGGACATTTTCTTTTGATTTTCCATGCTGCGTATGTGTTTCTAGTGAAATCTTATCATGTGGAGCAAAGAATTCAGTTTATGTTCAAAACTGAATTCACGCAAACAGGAAAGTATTTTAGATACAACTGATAAATTCAGGGAAAAACTTTGAAAAATGGCACACAAGTGCCACGTGGGTTTCAACCGCGGTGGAAACGTTTCCATAGGTACAAAACACAAAAATGTTTGTACCGCGAAGAAAAGTTTTCACCGCAGTGGAAAAGCACATGACACTTAGCCTCGATCTCAGATATTCGCCATCTTTGATTTGACGGGCAAATCCTATTTCAGCGAAAAACTGTAATACACACCACAGGTGTGAGGCAAACTTTAGGTTCTTGTCGATAACTGTTACAGAGGATTATTGTGTCAACTCAGGAGCCCAGGAAGTGTATGTTCGTCAAATCAAAGATGGCGAATATCCTAGATCGAAGCCAAGTGTCTTCATTTGTGGGTAACATTTCTCCATTTTTCGAAGTTAATTGCTGAATTTATCAGTTTTGTCCAAATATGTTTGTGTTTCTGTGAATTCACTTTGGCGCAAACTTTAAATTCCTTGCTCTTTATTTTAACATTTCACTAGACAGACATATCATTCACGGAAAATCAGTAGAAAATGTTTGAATTTTAGAATGGCACTGACAGGCCACAGTACTAATGTCTGTGCCATAACACATCCTTGTAGACAACCCTGGTTGGTTTCACCAAGACGAGAGGCTTCGATCACTCTGGGTTTCCCCTGACGGTGGAGTACAGGCTGTATGGCATTCAGTACGAGAGCGACACAATCGGCTGGCTAGGCGCCTGGACAAATGACAACGGTCTTCAACTTCCTGGCGGGAAAGTTTTTACCAACAGGTTTCAATCGTTTGGCAACAAGCTGATTAACGTCACAGCTCTACAGGTATACTAACTGATTTATTTGGCAACCATAGCAACATTAACAGTTTTTTCGAAGCCAGAATGTCGCACTAGTTAAGTTTTTGGAGACACAAAAAATTCCCTCCAAATGGTGATGTGCCCAGATGTTCCCGCGTCATGGCGGATAGTATTACACCACGGTCAAACTGCCCCCACTCTTCACTGCACGTACTGCTTAAGCCGAACTTTTATGATTCAAGAAAGTATATTACTTACATAATTCATGTGTACATAGTTTTGTCACGTTTATTACTTACTTTAACTACTACTACGACGATATTAACCCTGGGCACAAATGATACCTTTTAACCCCTTGTGTTCAAGGAAGACCCGTTTGTGGTCAAACAGACGGAGGGCAATGAGACTATCTTCACTGGATTTGCATTTGACATTCTTAATGAGTTGGCGCAGCGTCTGCAGTTCAGGTATGTCTCAAATACACCGGGTTTAATCAAGATGGCTTCTGCAGTTACTGGCATTTAGAAACTTATCCCTCTGAGTTAACAGCACACAACCTCATGTTTCTTAGATGCCATACGCAGATGTTTGTAATTACTATGTGTATATTTTTACCAGGCAAGCAAAAATTGTACCACAACATGATTCCGAAATGTTCCCCAATAGATAGAAACATGTGTCCATAATCTCACACATGTGACATGAATGAACTGATCTATTTAAAGCGGTACAGGTTCTCGATCGACGAACATCGCCAGTAAACATTATTATTCCATTGTCAGGCACGGCATTATGAACACAAAAATCACCCACGACAATGTTATTTATTATCATCATAATGTCAAAAGAATCTACCTCTAACCTTTCGATCAGTTGATGTATGATATACAATAAACGTACCTAACTTGCTAACCTTTGAGTTTAACAGGCTGACTTTTGATATCTGTCCATCAAAAATCACACCCTGGCAGATATCTGACACTTTCACTTCCGTGTGTACAGTTCTTGCTGGGGCTACAAAAACGCAAACAGATCCCATGCCCAATATCCAAAAGCCTCGTCAGTCTTTCAAATGTCACAGATAAGATCAATAATGGAAGCACACACACCAGATCGATCCAGGCGTGTGTTTTAGCACATTTTGGTGAATCAACCCACGCGTGTACGTGCTTTTATGGCTGCTCAGCAAATAGTTTTTATTAATGGTATCCCTCCAATCTTTGATAAAGTAATCTCTTTGTAGATTACTGTAATATTTATACAAGCCTGGTGTATGGAAAAGACAGAACGGCGGACAGGCTCTTTCACAGACCCGAAAGTAGAATAATTTGAATGCGATCTTAAGTAACACTAATCATTTAAATTATTAACACAAAAAACACCCACGGCAATGTTATATAACATCACCATAAAAAGAATTTACCCCTAACCTTTCGATCAGTTCATGTATGATGTGCAATAAACGTACCTAACTTGTTAACCTTTGATTTTAATAGGTTGACCAAGAATATAAGTTAATTTTATCCTTCACACCGGAAAATGTCAAAGTGGTGACACCTTGAACCCTTGCAGGAAACAAACATTGATGTTTGATATACAATAAAAGTTATTAACTTGTTAATGTTTGAACTTAACTATGTAGCGAAGAATATGAGTTCATGTTATCCATGTCAAAGTGGTCGCACCTTACAACCTGGACAGAAAACAGAAAACGTTGTGCTAGGACAACCCTGAACACCTGAGCGCTGCACTTCGTTAATAATTGGTTTTGAATGTTAATGATTTGGAATTATTTTAGGCTTGAACGCGAAATTGTGGTGCCCCATCGTCGTTAATCCTACTGGGAGGAATTGTTGCAACAATTAACACATAACTAAGAGAGATAACTCATTACGTTCATGTATACTGCAACAGGACATGTAAGATGTATTGCTCACTCTGTACCATGTCATCTTTTTTACCTTATAGGTACAGGGTTCTGGACCCGGAAGACCCACGCTATGGAGTCCAGGAAGAAGACGGTTCCTGGAATGGAATGATTGGAAAAGTTATCAAAGGGGTAAATATACATGTCGCAGGTTCAGCGAAATACACCAGCTATCTGTAGAAACCAGCGTGAAAGAATTAACAAAAAAGCAGAAGTTCCTACAGTAAATTAACACACGATGTAAAATAAAAGTAATTAAGAAGAAAGCCATGAGCTAGGGAATCCGTTTGCAGGCTGAGTTTGCTCAGAATTTGCAAACTACACCAGACATTTGGGTTATAAACGCACACGTTAGGCTCTCGGTGTTTGTTTCATCGCAAAAGAAAAGCACTCTTTTCTGATGAACACAGCGCGTTTGATGTAAGATGGAATTCTGAGATTGTTTGATTGTTTGTACCAGTCTGTATACCTCATATTATGCGAGGATCCTATACAAAAGTAACGGTAAGGTACGAAACTTTGATTGGGATAATCCAACCTTTTACACATTAGAAAAGATTGAGTTTGCATGGTGTTACAGAACGTCGCTATGGCAGTCGGTCCGTTCGCCATCACATCGGCCCGGAAGGCGGATGTGGATTTCACCTCACCGTTCTGGGAAGACAGTTTCGGAATCTTGACCCTGAAATCCCAGAGCGAGACGGGCAAACTGTTCCAGATGATGAAGCCTTTCACGACAGACGTATGGGTGTCGATCGCTGCCGCTATGGTGGTGGTGGCGCTGGTGAGCTTCCTCTCGAGCTACTACTCCCCGTATACGGAGTGGCGCCGAGACAGCACCAATGTCAGCAAAAGGGAGGCGAGTCTGAAGGAGAATTTCTGGATCATCTACAGCTCCGTTATTGAACAAGGTATGACTGAAAGAAATTTCAGTTACGCGTTAAGCGACAGTATAATAAAATAAGAAAGTTTGTTTTAGGTTAATTAAAACAAACCTTTGACAAATCCTCGGGAATACAGGCGTGAAAGTCACAGTAATATTTTCTGGTTAACGTCGATGTTCATATTTAAATTAAAAAAAACAGATCTAAAGCTGCACATACCTGTAACTGTACTTAGACTACTTCATAATTACAGATTTCTGTAGTTATTAATTACTGGTCACAGATTTCCAAATCTGAGCTGTCAGCCGTTAATGTTTAGGATACCGTTCTTAGGATACCGTTACACACTAACCAAATAAATACCAATCAATAAATATACCTTGTTTTGGGTGAATAGAATAAAATGTGCAGCTGTACCCAAAATAAGTTTATGGGTGCCAGGAGCTGTGCTGTAGGCACACTGAAGCTAAGTTTCTCAACGTTCTGGTCTGCTTGATGCATGTCAAAGGCTCTAAAGACAAGTCAGTATACATCACATGCACTGAATTTTCCCAGATGAAGTAAGATGATGTAAAAATGGATGAACAGATAAAATAATGACACTTGGTTTTGGTTTGTTTTGTTTATTGTTTGTTTGATTGTTTTTTTTTTTAGAAAACTGAAAGCCAAATCTGCGTTAATCTAACCGCGAAAATCTCGTTGTCTCTTTCTCTTCCTCAGGCCCGTCGTTCCACCCGTCCGGCATCTCGTCCCGCTGTATACTAGGCTTCTGGTGGCTCTTCACAATTCTCATCGTGTCGACGTACACGGCAAACCTGGCCGCTTTTCTCACCGTCGTCGACGTCTCCTCTTCCATAAACAACCTGGACGAACTGCTGGCAGAGCGGGAAATAGGCATCCTCCTCCAAGATGGCGGCAACGTCATGACCGTCTTCAAGGTATCCTTTGCCTGGTAACATTGAGCGGCATCAGCTAAAAGCCTCACAGAATAAAGTTCACACTTTTTTCTTCAGATGGATGTTTGCGATTTGCCTTCGAACGGTTTTAAAGGCTTTAAGTATATTTATGAAGATACTTTTTAATATAAATAGCTTTATAATAGGAAAGATTACTTATTGGGTACGGTATAGAGTAATATACTTTATTGTTTAAGTGTGTGCATATATAAGCATTTGTGATCGTGAAACGGTTATAAACAGTGAACTGTATGTATTTGTCTAAATTCTGACTTTTCGTCTTCCTTAGAAATCGAACAACGATCTCTACAAACGTGTTTGGGAGAAAATCCAACGGTCTCCAAGAGTTAATGGAATCGACGAAGCTCTGGAGTATGTAAAGACGGGGAAGTACGCGTACATTGGCATAAAGTCTATACTCGACCATACAGCGGCCAAGAGCTGTGGCATGTACGCAGTCTCCAAAGAAACCTTCAATTCCGGCACATTTGGCTTCGTCATTCCCGAAAACACCCCCTACCGGGAAGTTGCCAATTACAAGTAAGCGACTGTACTTATACGACATTCTTTCGGAGATTGAGGATAAGCTGATTTTGAGTAATGTGTGCAACATGTTAAGATAAGGTATAATAGAGGTAATATTATTAGTAGACGTATTCTTTGACATGTTCTCAATGAAAGCTAATCCATTCTAGAAGATCCACACTGGACACACATATCCTTGTGTAAAACCCACCTCATTAACATGACACGTGAAACCTAATCATGTTAGAAATCCAGCAGCGTTCCGCACATATGTTGAATATATTATCTTTGTGTTCAGTTGAAAAAAATCCCGTCACATTCTCAGTCGTATCCTGTTTTCCATAATCTCTGTTCCATCATTCCAGTATAATGAAAATGTTGGAGGGCGGTTTGGTAGACAACTGGCAGCAGAGGTGGTGGCCTCGGGTGTATAACTGCTCCAGTGAGCAGAATACGCGGACGGGATCGGCGACGAGCCTACGCCTGGATAGTCTGGGGGGACTGTTCATCGTCTACTGCGCCATCACGGCCGTCGGGTTTGTCTCCTTACTTTTAGAGATTGTGATCCGCAGATGCAACCCTCCTTCTCCTTCCAAATAGAGTGCAAATGTAACAACATTGAACAACGTAAGCAATATCGTGATGCCAGTAACTGGTCGTTGGCAACAGTATGCCGCCTTTCACTTGAAAATCAATATAATTGGTATGGATGACCATTTTGTTTACATGCGTGGATGATATTACACACTGGCTACCAGACACACCTGTGGACAAATATTTCAGTCCATAGGTAAACCTGGTTTGAAAGAAAGCTTACTGGACTCCCTTGTACATCAGCCGAAACTAAATAATGCAGTGCCGTTTTCATTGAGTTCCGGTCTAACCACTATATGACCACCATGATAGAGACTCGCTGAAGGCTGACGCAGTGTCCAGGTTGGGTTGTTTTCACGCGTGCATGTATGCACCGACATCGTCAGGGACAAAGGTCGTATGGATTTGACAGTTATGGAAGTGTGGTTTTGTATCAACGATTGATTGGCCTTATCCGGTAGAATTTTGCACATCAACATTCTAGAACCACACGCTTTAATAAAGTTACACTATTAAAGAAATATTCTGATTATAACGACTTGTATTTTATCCAACGCCTCATCGTAGACGTGCAGCTCAGCTGTATTATACCTTCCAAAGCACATTTGGCACAATCGCTTGACATAAATGTGTCGGCAGTTTGGTGATAATCCTGGCACTCACAGATACTTGCAAGTCAAATATGACCACACAATTAGTATTGTGTACACATATTTATAATTTGTCTTGTGGTCAAAATAAAGACTACCAAAACAGCGGACCTTGTGTCATGTAGGAGTAATAAAACGTCCGATCCGGTTACAGACAATAATGACCATTGTCTGCTTACGTTTTTTGAGAATGATGACGACTACTTAATGTGCAAACATCACATGGTCTGCACAGAAAAACACTTGCAAACATGTTGTTCTAGAAATCATGCCCTATAAAGAACACAGGGTGTGTGAAAGGTTTACTCAGTCAAGATACAATGATGGATAATTAAAATGTGGTGTGTAAGACAATGCTTAAACTTTGTTCATTATCTCAGATGACGAGATAATAGGTTCCCGAAGTTTTATGAATAAAGACTCTTTATTGTATCAGATGGACTGCCCTCAATGTTGTTTTTGTCGGAAATGTTTATCCAGATACCAGAACAATAACCCGCAAGGACATAGGATATTTCCAGACTTGTATGTCCGACATCATACTGTGTTGTATAAAAAGAGGATATGGGCCTACCTTTAGACTTTGTAGTTCTGGAACTAGCGACCATCCCTGTCACAAATGTGGCCTTAATTGATCAACAAATCAATGCCATCAAACAAACCGCATGATAAATCAAACAGACATGTCTCGCGTGGATTGGAGCCGTGCTGATCGAGACGATCATCAGTGACACAGCCACAGATGGTCACTGTAATCAGTCGTTAGTGCTATACATGTGGATATGCACGATAGTTTGACAATGAACACGATGTATTTTATTGATCCTTTCGGTTTGATCTCAGCAATTTGTATTAAAACGCTTGCTTGCTTGGTCGACTGTGGCTGTATGTGACCGTGTCCAGGCAAACGCACAGGTAAACTATAGTGTCTGCTGAAACGGTTTTCACATTTTACTCAAAAAGAAAGGTTAACAGTTGTGCGGTATGAGAATTAATGCCATGGACCGAAAGGGAAAGTGACAAAATGTAACAGCTTTCAGTCGATTTATTTGGGACGATGATCGACAATTGTAACACATGCAGTGTCATTGAGGCATGAGAGGGGTTTCCGTGGCCGAGGGTGGTAGCGCACTAGTGCAGCGTAATGACCCAGGTGCCTGTCACTAATGCGGTCCCTGTGAGTTCAAGCCCAGGTCACGCTGGCCTCCCCTGCGGTCGCATCTCGGAAGGTCTGCCAGCAACCTGCGAATGGCCGAGGGCTTCCCTGTCCTGGTCTGTCTGGTGTCCTACTATACCATAATTCTGACCACCAATCTATAAGTGGAATATTCTTGAGTACGGCGTAAAGCACTAATGAAATAAATCAATCACTCAATCCACGAGACGAACAGTGAACAGAGTCATCGTATTTCCAAGTCTCCTCAAACAGAAGTCAATTCCAACATTACCTTTCATTTTTTTGCTTCGCTTTATTTGCGAAATGACTATACATAAAATGAGCACCTGAAAGCATCATTACGACAATAGTTTATTGTGTTCGCGCATTGTTACTGATTAATGAATAAATATATGACATCGACAATTCCGTCAACGACAAAGCCATTTTTACTTAAAAATCTAGAATATTGTTTGCTTTTATTCTGATCTGGATATGACGATGACATCAGCCATATCAGGTGCTTCCAGGCGTAATTAAAACCTTGCCTTGGATAGTTATGAAAACACCATCAACTCATCACATTTGCTTGTAAGTACGTTTTGCTACCAGGACGCATCTAGAGGCATCGGGCGTAAAATGAAGGAGTGAAATGTGTTTACAGATAGAGGATTAAGCCTTAAGAAGCAGTTAAATAATATTGCCTCTGCTTGCCATAAGATGTCACTCGTAGCATCCATAAAGAACGTCGATACCACAACGTTATTTTGATGCATCGGTGTCCAACTTACGGTTAACGTGGTATTCTTCAAAAACTCGTATCCTCATTCGGTTGTGCATTCCAACGTGAGCATGCCATGAAGCAAGAACCTCAGCAGCGATAATTGGTATTGCTTAGGCGCATACTCCCATCATTTTTGGTCGATAAAATGCAATAGGCCAAAATGTCCATCTGACTCCCAGAGCTTCCTTGCACTGATTCCACACGCCCGAGTCGTCAGGACATTGCCTTCAGTCAGATTCCAGTTTTTGTCTGCAAGTTTGATGGGCTACATTATGATGAAATGTTTCTTCTTTTCTTCCATCATCTCTGTTTTGAGAGCCGTGACATTTAGAGGTAACGACGATGGACACCAACAAAATGATGATCGCCAAACCGGCACAGGCGAGATACACGATAAATACACCACCGAGTGTGTCTAGGCTGAGACCAGAAGCTGAACCAGTGTGATACTTTGAGGTGCAGTTATCGGCCTTTGCCCACCATTTCTGTCTCCAGTTCGTCAGCAGGCCAGCTTCTAGCATTTTCATGATACTGAAACATTGCAGAAAGAATATGCAGCGTTATTTTGATTGAGGAATGTTGGTGTCCCGGTGAAAGTGTTGTGCAGAAAGGCCTAGTTCACACCAATAGCCATTGTCTGCTTTAAACTCTTTAAAAACTGCTTGAAACTGCTTTAAACATTAAACTGGCTCATCTGCAGCATTTTATCTGGAGTATTGTCAAGTTTTGGGCAAGGCTCGCTTTGCTTCAGGGGTCTGCCAGAAATCCGACATCGTGGAACGTCTTTAAGCGTACAATACCTGTTTTACAAAACAATGAAAATGCACCAACCGAAGCTTACACACATGAACATGACAGTACTAATGTATTCGATATAGATCACACATCGCCACGATATGACTCAGCTATTGACAGTGTGGAGTTAAATTTCTTACCACAAGCCACAAAACTTCTGAAAACGGTCTATTAAACTATCCGGTTTCCTTCAACCGTAATGCTGGCCGCCATCGTATGCGTGAAATATTCTTGAGTACGGCGTAAAACACCAATCAAATCAATAAATAAACACCTAAGCCATTTAAGACATAGTTTACCTTGGGTATATTAAACTTACCGCCTCCCAGACAGCTGCCTTCTAGAAAATCTTAGGTTAATTCCGTTTCCCCGAGTGACGACGGGTTGCATTTTTGTTAAACTAGGGGAATAAATCCATTCCTGATTGCGGATGAATCCGATGTCAAAAACGGATTAATCCGTAGTAGATCGACGGCAATACAACCCATCATTCTTGAGTAAACGATTTGGACGGTTTTTTGGAGGGCAACCGGAGTTTGAGAACGAATTATGTCAACCAGTGTACACAGGTCATTTCCCGAAGTCAAATATGTAAACTTACAAGTAATCCATGGGTTCCTTGAATGGAGAGTCTTCCGACATGACCAACCCGTAGGTTCCTGCATTGAAGCTCTCCTCCGCCACTGCAAACGTGTGGCACTCCCGGGCAGCCACATACTCCAAAGTAGACCGGTCCCCAACATACGCGTATTTACCGGTAACGACATACGGCAACGCAGCGTCCAGACCATCAACTGATGGAGAGCCCTGCAGTCGCTTCCACACCTCTTGATA
Organism: Acanthopleura granulata; assembly: GCA_016165875.1. Classification (NCBI taxonomy): domain Eukaryota; kingdom Metazoa; phylum Mollusca; class Polyplacophora; order Chitonida; family Chitonidae; genus Acanthopleura; species Acanthopleura granulata. The sequence goes on along the minus strand of JABBOT010000002.1, from coordinate 42,047,705 downwards.
AATGGCGGTCTTTGAGTCCTGGAAATATATACAAAGCGTTAATGTCTTGATAGCTGCATAATAAATCCACTGATTGAAAGACTGATGTGGTATAATGTTGAAGTGCTCAGTCTGATCAACAATTTACAACATGCAGTTTTGCTTGTTTCCAATCTCTGTGCTTGGCACAAACGGGACAGGTGAAGGACTGATCGGATTGGTGTCAGTATATTGTATATTGTGTCACGTCTGCTGAATGTTTACAGAAATGCATCTCTGAGATATTACATAAGCTACAAATTGATAAACATCTTTTCTTACTTCTTACCTTCTCACTTCTTAGTCTCTTTTGTACCAAGTACGCTGTATGTTCTTTTTAATGGTGCTATTAAACTGTATATACACGCAGGGTCAGGCCTGCGAGTAGGAGGCACCATAGCCACAATAATACTGATAACGAGTGTGAATGCAAAAGAAAAACTAAGAAAACTTCTTGCTCTAAAATTATGTTGAGTTTATAAATGACACACATGCAAAATATAATGTAGAATATTCAATTCAATGCAGCAAATATCTGTGATGCGTGGGAGACACTCACAAGAACATTTTTGGGCACGGAATTTCTAGAGTTCGTTGCATGAATGTGTCCTGATTTCGTACTTTCTTGGCTTTCTGGTGGTATGTGTTGAATGATGTTTTGGAAGTGGGTCTTCCGATTACTGACCCCGAATGAATGGCTTGGATACCCAAGAGAATCAGCGGGAGAAAATGGACTACTTCATTGTTTCCATTGGGCTTAATAAATCGATTATTTGTGAACACGTGTGGGCAAATATAGCTTAATTATTTACCTCCGATCAGATTTGTCTATCCACCTAAGATCAGATTTGTCTATCCACTATAGGTATATTTGTGTTCATCTATGTTTAATATCAGTTGCAAGTACTTCTCCGAGTTAATTGTTGGTATGAGCGCAGTATGCAGTCCTTTGTTATCTCTGATAGACAGATAAGGCGACTTTTGCCAAAACTAATCAGTTTGATGACTGAACGCTTCGTGCAATCCATTTGTGTCCAGTTGATTGTGTCCTTTTCCGTTTTCACGCCACTAGAGAGTCGGAACAATAGTTGCAATATACTTAAATAGAGTGTGTCATTTCGCAATGCATAGACTTGACTTTGTTATTATATCTATCTCTTGGGTTAAAATATACATATTTTGTAATCTGATTGGAGCACATTTTATGAATGCTTCTACAGAAACCAGATCTAAGAGATTTTTATACATGAATTTTGCTGTCTTCACTCTTACACCACACATCTTAAAGTCTAAGTTTGTCGTTTAACAACCAACAAAAACGTAATCTAAGACAATTTTTTCATATCGCAGTTTCCAAGGCTTTCCAAATCTGATGTGGCGGCGCTATGCTGTACTGAGATGACATTATGCTGTCCAGGTTAATTTAATGGATTAAAGGGGCCCTCGTGTCCAGTGGGGGTTAGCGCGTTAGGGCATCGTAATGTACGCGGGAAGGTCCGTCAACAACCCGCGGATTGTCAGGTGTTTGTCCGGCTCTGTCCGGTTTCTTCGCACCAAAATGCCGATGCCATCGCATATATGTAAAGTTCTTGAGTATGGTGTAAAACGTCAATCAAATAAATAAATAAACCAATGGTTTAAGGTGCACGTTCGCCGAAAAGACCTCGGACATGCAAGATAACACGGATGAAATTTATCTCATCTCGACAACTGGCGATAATGTTGGGACGTTGCTAACGTCGATTATGGAATAGCTACATATCAAGGAGACTACGGTGAGGCATTTCGTCGCTTGACGCTGAATGTTGGCCAACAGAAACATACTCGAAACAATATGTAATCCTGTTGACATTGTCAGTTGCACATCGCACTGTAACACACTGAATCTGGGTGTCAGTTGCACATCGTACTGTAACACACTGAATCTGGGCGTCAGTTGCACATCGTACTGTAACACACTGAATCTGGGCGTCAGTTGCACATCGTACTGTAACACACTGAATCTGGGTGTCAGTTGCACATCGTATTGTAACACACTGAATCTGGGTGTCAGTTGCACATCGTACTGTAACACACTGAATCTGGGTGTCAGTTGCACATCGTACTGTAACACACTGAATCTGGGTGTGATTCATAGTATTCTTACAGAGATTATCACGAAATGACTTATTACTATGCCTAAATTTGCAATATTGTAATAATATTGAATACAAGGTATATGTAACAGAGCTATGCAGGAATTGCAGTTGTCCATACAATCTCCTCCTAGATGTATCTCAAATCAAGTTGTAACAAGGCCCCGATCATTGATATAATCTCCAAGTAGATGTATCTCAGTCTGGTCATAACTACACTTGTTCTCCATGCAGATGTACCTCTGGTCATAAGAACAGTTGTTCATATCATCTTCCAGCAGATGTACTCTGGTCATAATTACAGTTGTTCATACAATCTCCAAGCAGATATGCCTCTCATACAATCTTCATGCAGATCATTATTACAGATACAGCAGATGTACCTCTGGTCATAAGAACAGTTGTTCATATCATCTTCCAGCAGATGTACCTCTGGTCATAATTACAGTTGTTCATACAATCTCCAAGCAGATATGCCTCTGGTCATAAGAACAGTTTTTCATACAATCTTCATGCAGATGTATCTCTGGTGATTATTACAGTTGCTCATACAATCTCAAGGCAGATGTACCTCTGGTCATAATTACAGTTGTTCATACAATCTCCAAGCAGACGTACCCCTGGTCATAATTACAAGTGTTCATACAATCTCCAAGCAGTTGTGTATTTTGTTATAATTTACAGCTGTTCATACAATCTCCAAGCAGATGTACCTCTGGTCATAATTAAAATCGTTCATACAATCCTCAAGCAGATGTACCTCTGGTCATAATTACAATTGTTCAGACAATCTCCAAGCAGATGTGCCTCTGATCATAATTACAGTTTTTCATATAAACTCCAAGCAGATACATCTCATTCTGTTAATAGAATACATATATTTCAGTCTAGTTGTTCATACAACCTTCAAGCAGAAATACGTGTATTTAAATCTGGTCATAAGCACAGTTGTTCGTATAATTTCCAAGCAGATCTTCCTCTTGTGATAATTATAGTTTTTCATACAATCTTCAAACAGATATACCTCTAGTCAAAATTACAGTTTTTGAAATAATCTCCAAGCAGACGTATCTCTGGTCATAATTACACTTGTTTAGACAATCTCCAAGCAGACATACGTGTATTTCAGTCTGGTCATAATCACAGTTGTTCGTTCAATCTCGAAGAAGATGTAGCTCAGTATAAATCGTCGAGTTATTCATGCCATCTCCAGGAATATGCATAAAGCTGTACAGCCATACACAAGAGGTATTAGTGATGAGGCTCATTTGGGTGCTTTTCGCGTAAAAATTTTGTCACTGACTTAGTGTACAGATGTACATATCATCAAGTCATATGTCATTTGAATGCAATTCTTCGTGGAGGCTAACTATTCAAGGCAGCAAACGGCTCTATGTGACGCTATCCAAGGTTTTCGACTTTTTATCCGCCTTACAAAAAAAACGTTACCTGACCAATATTCCCACATTAAAAGAAAGCGTAAAGAAATGCAGAGGCAATCGGAACATTCACACCGATTGCTTGGAGATTACTTAAGACTCTTTCAACGTATGACTCTTGAGAGCGTAAATGTCAATCAATCCTTGTTTATGTCCATTTTACCATGTAATCAAGAGTAACACAACATGAACATTCAGTGTTTGGCGGAATAACATTCACACATATGCAGTAAAGAAATTTGAATGCAACAAGTGTATGATATAACGTATGAATCGAAAGTTTTCAACAAAACTGTAGAATTGATTTAAGGTATTTTACCCTATTTTAATAGAAATATGTTATGGAGAGCGAAAATTGGTTAAAGCATAGTTTAATTAAAAAAAACTTTCATGTGTACCTACACATGTCTGTCTTGTAAAATATATTCATTTGAAGTTCAGTGGGAACTAAATCGACCTGAGAAGGAATTTATCGGCAAAGGAGATGTATGCGAAATAATTCAAGTTGACAGTACTCAATATCTAAAATGCCGGTAAAGTTATCTAACATTGTTCCTTTGTGGAGGAAGAAGAGCGTTCTTTGTGTGTGACTTGGAAATGCAAGGGCGCAAAATTTATTACAAATAGAAGGTATATATAATTTGAGCAGCTTTAACTTTTAAAGATACAACAGGAAGCTGAATGGTAAGAGAATTTCGAGAGGTTTCCATAATCACATATTTTGTTTTCTTAGTATTTAATGAGAACTAATTTTTAAAGTTGTATGCCCACAAACATGTAGTAACCAGTTAGTTTGTGTGCCAATTCCTGATTTAAAGGCGATATATATAACATGCAATAGATCCACTTATACAGTTGAGGGCAGGTTTAATGCTAGATTGTGTAGTTAACTTAACAAGGGTGTATGCAATCGTTGATCATAAAGAAAACACCGAAAGGGTAATAATGCAATTCACGTCCCAACAGCTCCGGTTCATTCGTTGAGTGAAAATGGTTATGTGTACTTACTGGTAAGGTTCACAGGAATACATGTAATGATATATTCACAGGGCAACCTATAACAAAGCACTTAAAGGCCTTCAGGGCGAGGTTCCATCTGACTGAATGCAAAGATCCCAGTGTTCAGAACACAAGGCTTTATGTGTTCTCTACGTTAGCAAATGCATTCCTCGTATTTACTTGCAATTGTAACATTTATAAACACAGTTCCCATTAATATAAAATTTGATATAAATCTTCTGTTGACATTTGACAAAGATACTATCACGATCGCCGTTCTGAAAATCAAACTTAATGACACTTCTTCCCCAGTTAGTTTATTTATTTGTTTGTTTGGTGTTATAAATAGATAAATCAAAGACGGGATTGATCATTGGGACAAGGCCCAAAATTATTTATTTGTTCATTTAATTGATTGGTGTTTTACGCCATACTCAAGAATATTTCACTTATACGACGGCCGCTGGCATTATGGTGGGAGCAAACCGGGTACAGCCTGCTAGAAACCAACAATCATCCGCAGGGTGCTGGCAAACTTCTCACGTAGGACCGGAGATAAAACCAGCATGAGCTGGACTTGAACTCACAGTAACCGCATTGGTGAAAGCTCCTGGGTCATTGCGCTGCGCTAGCGCGCTAACCATCTCCTATTAAGTCATGAATGCAAACTGCCAACTCTAAAATTACTGTTGTACCTGTACAATTTCTCCAGCTCGTCTTGAAGTATAATTTCGATTTGTTATTATCTGGGATGTGACTGTCGGAAGCGAGTTTTTCGCCCTTCAGATTGTAATGATTCCGCGCCTAACCAGACCCTTTCGATATCCCAGGGGATGCTGCATCTAAGCGGTACATAGACTAATTAAGAGATGTCCCAATGATGCCGCTGGGGACACCCAGACGTCTACGAGATCACAACGATACCACATCTGAACGACACCTAAATATATACGGTATATCAATAATGCTGAACAATATCTCTGTGATCTCATGATTATGGCACACCAAAATGACATCCAGCTCTCCATAATATCACAATCATGGCGCATGAAGACACCCAGGTTTCTACGATATCACAAAGTGTTTGAATCCACACGAATCATAGTTTTTGCAACCCTTGCTACATCATCATAACACTGCCGTTGTGGAAGTCGATTAGAGTGTAAATAACTGACCAAGAATCCAAATGTCTTGGTGTTTTACACCGTGCTGAAGAATATTTCACTTGTACGCCCGAAGCCAGCATTATGGTGGGAAGAAACAGAGCCAGGGGGAAATCCACAACCATCTAGAACCTGGCAGACCTTCGCACGTGTGGCCGGGGAGGAGGCCATTCCGAGTTGGACTTGAACTCAAAACGACCACATAAGATTTTACGACTGCACACGGCTCTGTCTGATCTGCTATTGAGTGAAAATTTCACTCACCTTACTACAAACTATAGATCACCCACTGCCCTGTGCAAAGCACAATCCGAGGTCCTTTTGCTGTAAAATTTGATTAATTTGATTAAATGTATTCATTACTTGATGGGAATTGGACTCACCTTACACACAGACCATATATTATTACCACCCCACACTAGGACGCCGATATACTCTTACTCTACAAGTTGAGTCAGGGTATTAATTACTTGGGTAATTACTTACATCTTAAACATAGATCATGAATTACTGCCGTACTGCACAAGGACTCCGAGGTCCTTTTGATCCAGAAGCTAAGGCAGAATATTAATTATTTAGTGGGAATTTTACTCACCTTAAACATAGACCATAGATTACTGCCGTCCTGCACAAGTACTCCGAGGTCCTTTTGATCCAGAAGCTAAGGCAGAATATTAATTATTTAGTGGGAATTTTACTCACCTTAAACATAGACCATAGATTACTGCCGTCCTGCACAAGGACGCCGAGGTCCTTTTGCTCCAGAAGTTGAGTCAGGGTGTTAATGGTGGGCGGCGGATCGGCTACTGTCAGAAAAGCGGCCAAGTTTGCGGTGTACGTGGAGATGATCAGAATGGTGAAGATCCACCAGAAGCCGAGGATGCATCGGGAGGAGTTGGCGGCGGGTAAGTAGACCGCTCCTGAAGGAACAACCACACAACCACTGAAGGGAAGCACATTGAAATAGCAGACATATCGCATTGATATTTGCCAGGTTAAAATGCATTTATTTATTTATTTATTTATTTATTTATTTATTTAACTATCTGATTGGTGTTTTACGTCGTACTCCAGAATATTTCACTTATACGGCGGCGGCCAGCATTATGGTTTGAGGAAACTGCATCTGCATTTTGAGGTTAAAATTTGTAATCTACAATGGCAGTACACATGTGGGTGCAGTACCAGGGTTCATCCACCGTCTTCTTGGCATTGATTACCGTGTTTTCCCGTTACACATTGGATAACTCATTGCAAGTTGTACTTAAGTTTTATCTGGTCATTTGTTTAACACACTTCTTAAGCGATGTTTCTCATTTCAAGCTCAAACTAAATGCATTATTCATATGTAAATGCTTGATAGAGCCATTAACTGTTTGTTTATCTGCACAGCATCAGAATTATATTGTAAATACGTATTGACGCTCTGGCCATTCTAGGAAGTGGTCATGTCTTTGGTTACTGGGGAATCGGTAAAAATTATGGCATGTCCCTCCAGCATGTCCTACCTTGTTCCATCACAGACATGTAGATAATCCAGAGGTTCTGTGTAAACGAGTGCTCGTCCACAACGAAGTCCTGATCCCCGGGGTGCCTGTGGCCGTAGGGGGTGAGGCGGTTGATGAGGGTAAGCAGCACTCCGCCCAACAGAATCACCACAGCGATGCACACCCAGACGTTAGTGGAGAAAGGTCGCATCATCTGGAACAGGTTGGCTCCTCGCTGGGGTTTCCGAGTCAGGATGCCAATACTGTCATCCATGTATGGTTTTGTGTAATCTATAACAGTGTCTCGGAGGGCGGTGATAGAGAAGGGGCCGATTGCCATCGCTACTTCCTAATAATGGTTCACAAAGAGCCATTTATTACACTTTATCGCATGCATAGTCGTTTAATTTACATGATCTTAACAAAAACGCAAGGTTGATAATAAAAGATCGCACTGTTCATAGAGTCCCCAATACTGCTTACGCTGAATTCTAAAGAAACTTGAATAGGACAGCGCCATTACACACTGTGCGTGTAGAATGCAGTTAATAAACAGAATATCAAACAAAAAACCTGCAAGATATTTAATTTAAGAAATGGCTGTTGAAAATTTTCTATATGCCAAAAATAAGACGTGCATACGTGTGCCATGTACATTGGCACTGCAGTGATACTCTCCATATATTGTTATATATACATCTAAGTTAGCTTTTGCACAATAGTTCTTTCTGATATTTCTTGATGCACTGTGTACACAGCACGCAAATCTAGGCAAATTGTTACTTATTAAAATGTGTAAAATCTGACCTTCTATGTTGTTTCATCGTGTACTTTTCATGAAGAGTTTAAATCTGGTCCTGTTAACGATGTTACATGAAGTCCTGTTATCATAAATCCGGTTCTTTGTTATGTTTCCAAATATACCTTTCACAAAGCTTACAAATCTGGCGCTATTCAATATTTCGTGATGTACTTTCTCGTGGAAGTGTCAGAGGAGAGTGAGTACCTGTCGTTTGACCATGCCAACCATGCCGTTCCAGGAACTGTCCTCATTTGGAGCGCCGTACCTCCGGTCCTCCGGTTCCACCACTACGTACCTGTTCAAACAACCAGGTGTCCGGTCATGGCAAAATAAGAAGGTCAAAGGTTAAACTTTAGTACACCAATTCCGGTGTTCCGTTCTGCCTCAAAACTAAAGTGAGTTATCAGCATTCCTGCGATAAACATGAATATTGCCATCGCAGCATGCTTAATCGAATGACAATCTGTTACTATATATGTATGACTGTTCAGTTGAACATCGTGTGGGTTCTTTACAACATGATACAAGTCAACTATTACAATTTATTTATTTATTTTATAGGTATTTTATGCCGTATTCCAGATTATTTCACTTATACAACGGTGGACAGTATCATGGTGAAAGGAAACCGTGGAGAGCCCTAGGGAAATCCACGGCCATCCACAGGTTTCTGGCCGACCTTCCCACTTAGGGCCGGAGAAGGCCTAGACTTGAACTCAAAGTCAGCTAATACGTTACAGGATTGATATATGGCTAACAGTGTAGCAGATAAAAGTGATAACTTGTCCATCGGACGAGGGGTGTCATACGAGAAGAATATTGTGCCTCACCTAAAGTTCAGCCTTTCTGCAAGTTCATTCAAGATGTCAAACGACAGTCCCGTATACACCGTCCGGTTTCCATCGAAAGTACGGATAACAAAGGGCAGCTCCTGTCGATGAAGACATAACATTGAATGTGGAAAATGTTTTATTAAACCTAATGATAGTAAAAACTATAATATACGTCATAATTCGACATTACTGAAATGAATCCAGTATTTGGACACCAACAGGATTCTTCTAAACAGTTAGCATGCTCTTATTGATTTATTGATTTATTTATTTATTTATTTATTTATTTATTTATTTATTTATTTGATTGGTGTTTTACGCCGAACTCAAGCATATTCCATTTATACGACGGCGATCCGCATTATGCTTGGAGGAAACCAGGCAGAGGAACCTGGGCAAAAACACGACCTTCAGTAGGTTGATGGCGGACGCTCCCAGGAGAGGATGCCAACATGTATCTTCTCATTGACTGTATGGACAATATAATGAACTGTTAAGGGAAGGCAGATTGATGTCATGCAATTCTCACCTGCTTCGCGGTAACGCGGATCAGTTGTTGTTTGAAATCTCTGAAGCGGTTTATAAATAAGCCGACTTGACTGTGGATTGACAGCCCGGTGCCCTCACGCCATTTGCCAACGGGGATTAGTTGGACAGACGGATGATCAGTCACGCTGTGTACGTCGTACTGTACCAACCGTGAACCAACTTCAGCAGGAAAGCCAGAAAACACATATTCCTCGCCGTTCTGTACGGAGAAAATCTGATCAAGTGACATTGCCAAAATATTAATTCTACATAAAATACTATAATACGATACAAGCGCACTTTCACAAAGCTCCGTACGCTAAGTTTATTGTGTACATTTCAGTATACTGTGTAAATGAATATCTATAAATACCCTTGCATCTATTATCTTTTGCATAAATTTATCACGTAAGCCTAAATGACCGAGGCTCAATAAAAGTGGGACATAACGCTAAGGATAAAAGTGGGGAAAGAAGTCGTCTAAATACAAATCAAATTTAGATTTCTTTGACTTCGAAAATATATTTAAGATCGTACGTGACGTTATACATCGGATAATTTGTCAATAAGAACGATATAAAACCTGATTGCTTGAGTTGCCCGCAATTGTCCCGCTTGCTCGTGCAACCCCTGGAAAGCACTTCCGGCTAGTTGCACTGGTTGCTGTACGCAGGCGAAATGACGCTGACAGCATCAAGATGGCCTCCACGATGTCTGATAAAAGTCCCTGGGCGATTAAACGAATCGGACAAAAACGTTGTATTTATGCCATTTGCGCGTTTATAGTATTGGGTGTGTTTATGGCATTGGGACAAGCCTTAGCTTGTTTACACCACCACTGACAGGCATCGTTGATTCAGCGTACAACAAGCGGAAGTCATGAAATATCACAGAGTAGGCCTTCATATGGCTTGGCCGTAAAATTCCAAAGGATTATCTGAATTTTACCTCAGACTACAAAACAATAACCTGCATACCAATTAAATAGTATGTCTTGTTATTCTCAACAGCGTCAGCTTTGTTTTCATTTCTCCCCGGATTTATATTAGTTTTTTCTGTTTATGTTCACAGTTCCATGCTGAACATCCTCGAGAAATAGTGTTGGTGATTCTCTGATTTATCTGCACTCGGAGTCGCCGTCATATAAAGCACTAGTCATTTCAAACTCAACTATTTGCACGATACCAATGCTGTGCTCCTCACGAACAAAGCAATTATGCGGAATTTTCCATAAATATTCCTAGAGGATCTAACTGACCTGTTTTAACTCCTGAGCATCTCTTAGACAGGTCTGGACTGACGGGTAGCGGGACACCCGACTGACCACGACACCATTGGACGGACTGTAGCCGTGAAATAGCCCCTGAGGTGGACCAGCTAAGGTGTCCGGCTGATACACGACCCAGTAGTACTCTGGTGTGGTCATTTTCAGGGTAGAGGCCTGAGGACAGGGCAAAAGTTAATCACGCGTGACAACAACAACAACGGGTAAGAGCTCATTTGAAAATCTGAACACTTCTCACACAAAGATTACACACAGAAAACACTCTCTTGGAATATCTGTAATCAATTATCATTGAGAAATTACATACTTGCATGGGATATCAGTAAGAATTTATCGCATACAATTAATGGCTGTTTCTTATTTATTTATTTGATTTTCCGATTGGTGTTTTACGCCGTAGTCAAGAATGTTTCACCAAAACCACGGCGGTCAGCATTATGGTCGGAGGAAACCGGATAGAACCCGGGGGAAACCCACAAAAACCTGCAGGTTGCTAGCAGACCTTCCCACGTACGGCCGGAGCGGGAGCCCGGATGAACTCACGGCGACTGCATTGGTGAGGGGCAGGGGGTCATAACGCCTCGCTGGCCAGCTAGCCCCGCCGTCCACGGAGGCCCGAGCTGTTTTTAATTTATGTGAAAAATAATTTCCGCTATCACCTGACGATAAAGGTTAGTGAAAGTTACTTAAATATCAGTTTTGATTTCTTCATTTCCAAGAGGGTCCATCATGTCTCTGTGAACGCAGGTAACAACAACCTTATTTGCAATAATCTGACACATGAAGCGAGTCGTGCTAGCACAATGATGGTGGCAACAGGGAGCTTTGAGAATACATCACTGTATTCATGATAAGAGGTCAAATGTAACAATAACCATATTGTTACTTTCCATGGGCTCCGCATGTTGACGCAGAGATGAGGACCGCTATGTCGTTGCGCCCAGCCAGTCACACCAGTTTGAATAATCGTTTATGTGCATGGAACAAAATGGCATTGCCTTTGTAAAGCTGAGCTTGTTTGCATATATCGGCATCCATCTGTATATTTTCCATTTGTGTTGTCACGACGATCGTGCTAACATAGCCAGAGTAGGACCAACGACCATATTCATTGTGTGTTATCACTTACATAATTGCGAAGACAACGCTATCAGCAGTGTTGTGTGTTCGGTCAGTGTGTGAATAAATAAAATCAGCACGGGGAAAAGTAATGAAATATTCAGATGTCAACTCCAAAGATTTATAACAAACGGTGTCGGGCATATTTTCCATTACTGGCCTGTGCCTCTAGAGATTTCTTGTTTTCCTCAAATACAGTCCATTTAGACACATACACGTACCAAAATAATATGAATTAAATTATGTAATCTTATGTATTTACACACATGATATTGCATAACATTAGCATGACTCTAAGTACAACTGTGTGTTTGTCTATCATATTTTCTCGTCTAAGATAAAATCAAATGTTTCATTTCTGATATCAGTATACAAACTGTCATGTGGGGACAGCTTAAATTAGGTTTGGAAAATACGCATAATCATATTTTGATGTCAGTACCATTAGACTGATTTATTTATTTCTTTGATGGGTGTTTTACGTCGTATTCAAGAATATTTCACTTATACGACTGCGGCCAGCATTATGACGGGAGGAAACCGGGCAGAGCGGGTGGTAAGCCGAAGACCATCCGCAGATTGCTGGCAGTAACCTCAGAATTAAGACGACAAACTTGAAAAGTGAATGTCCCTTTGCCATTGCACAGTGTTTCTTGAATAAGTAGAAGAGTAAGAGGGTTGTATCGGAAACTTTTGTCTAAAATCAAATTCTGGTGGAAAATGATTACCTTGGTGGAAGTTGTTAGTTATATAGTGGCCTGTGATGGGGAGCCTTTGTACTTGTAGGCTGTCGCATAGTTCACATCAGTTGGTGTTGATCATTCGGGTTACCTGAGCCAATGCTGGGTGTTTACACACTGGGAAACTTACCGAGGACATGGGCACTATTCTGTGCATGGATGTGTATTAGAAAACGATGAGAGGTTACTAGAGAACGAAGACACAACGCCTATCTTACTGCTGAGAGGACATGGGCACTATTCTGTGCATGGATGTGTATTAGAAAACGATGAGAGGTTACTAGAGAACGAAGACACAACGCCTATCTTACTGCTGAGAGGACATGGGCACTATTCTGTGCATGGATGTGTATTAGAAAACGATGAGAGGTTACTAGAGAACGAAGACACAACGCCTATCTTACTGCTGAGAAAACCATCCGGCATGTAGACTTCAGTGCCCACACAACAAAGCGTGTTACCAGGTCTTTCTTCACACGGTCGAGTTTGCGGTACACTTCACTGGCTGATGCTGATGAGTTGATAACAACCATTGTAGATTCCACCTGGATTTCTGATAAGGCAAAAATAGTGTCTCGTCTCTCGGGAATTCCTATCAGTGAAAAGTAGCCCAATCAGCATCGCGTAAAACGTTAATTACATTAATGACAAGATGGTAGATGAATTTCTAATTCAGAGTATAGATTCAGAGTTTAGGAAACTCTTTGACCGGACAGATAATAAAAAGCATTCTTTCGTGCTGTATTATGTCTTGTTACAGGAGAAGACAGCGCCAGAATTTGCTTTTTTTACTACAGGAAAGGCAACAAAAGAGAACATACTACTTGCAACATGCCGAAATAACCAATAAAAAGAAGTCGATTTTTAAAATAAGAAAACGTGTAGGTAGACATACATGTCTCACTTTATTTTTTATTTTTGGCCAATCACATTGCCTCAATTTTCAATCTAGCGGACGAGAGCTGGAATCCTGTTTCCTGTTTTGAGGATTTGGGCCAAACCCATTCGATTTACCGCAAGGCCCATAGAGTTCAAGCCCAACAGTGATTACTATTACCATATGGCTGAAATATTGCCGATGTGATAATCATTCACCCACTCCTCGGTGATAACTCAATGACAAAATGGATGCTCTCACCACATTTCAAGACACAGAATTGACTTAAGACGCTCCTTTGGTTGGGACATTTTAATTATTTTATACACGAATATAATCAATTTTAGGACAGATTCTTTCCTTTGAGTCTCCTGTGGTTATGCAGCATTTATTTTTAATCTTGTGTTGTATATTTGTTTACCTTATGTAATACATACCTATAGTTTCATCGAATATGAAGACAAAATGGAACCAGTTTGTATAGACCATAATGTCCTTCAGGAGAGCTGCCTTTGTGCTGTGACTGGGACGAACGTTATGGACGTATGGCGTGTCTCGTCGGCAGTAACAAGCGTCGGTGGCGACTAGGACGTGTGGCAGCTTGAGCAATTCTGCCTGACTAGCCACGAACAGCTGGGAGCGACAGTCCAGCGCGCTGATTAGCCCGTGTATTCCCACCTCCATCAAACGGCACACTGGACAGGTTGAGAAAGTGACAGAAACAGTCATTACTTTTTCAAGATCCCAGCGAAAACGAGCTGACAGACACAAGACCTGAACGAGCAAAGACTGGAATTCAACATGCATAGGCTAGATCTCAACGTGTAAGGGTTGTTATTCATCATAAAGAGACCGGAAGTGAGGAAATCCATGACTAGGTCTGCAGAAAACTTGAATTCAGTATGCAAAAGCTAGAACAGCATGCAAAGACGAGAATGGAGCATGGAAAGACTAGACTGAGCATACGAACAATGAAATTGAGCATGCAAAGACAAGAACTACGCATGCAGAAACTCGAACTTTTGATACAAATACTGGAATTGCGGGATTAGACAAGAACTGACCACTTAATCGTATAAAGACTAGAACTAAATATAATGGGGCTAGAATTAAACATCCAAAGACAAAATTTGGCCGAAGTGGTTAGTGCACCAGAGGGGCGTAATGACCCAGGTCCCTCTCACAAAAGCGGTCGCTGTGAGTTCAGATCATGCTGGTTTTTTCTCAGGCCGTAGGTGGGAAGGTCCGACAGCAACCTGCGTATGGTCGTGGGTTTCTCCCGGGCTTTACCCGCTTTCCTCTCTCCGAAATGCTGGCCGTCCTCGTATCAGTGAAGTATTCTTGCATACGGTGTAAAACACTAATCAAATAAATAAATCAATCTATCAAAGACGGAATTGATCATGGGACAAGAACTAAAAATTACTTCTTTATCTATTTAGCATGGGCTGGACTTGAACTCACAGCGACCGCAATGGTAGGAAGCCTCTGGGTTATTGCGCTGCGCTAGCAGGCTAACCAACTGAACCACACAGAACTCAGAACCAAAATTACATATTATTAATTATTAATATGTCTTTAATACGAGGTAAATCTGTTTGTGTTTGTTTGCCTTCGTAAGAAGTTAGGAATCCGTTCGATTCGTTGGTGAAGTGCCAGGTGAGCTCCATCTGTAAGGAATCATTGGTTAGTTTCTGGAGGCACTCAGACTGGAGAACATCGTTCATGACCTTCATTGATACCGGGGAACGGCTTACCAGAACACCTGTAATGAAGTACGATTAGCTAGGTTTATTATCTCAAAGGTGTGCCCAGAGAATTCAGGTTCATTCTGCTAAGTGAGTATTGTCCATGAGATAAACTGATGTATCGATATAGGAAACTGAACACAACTATTAGAGGGCCACTTCGAATAGATTTCTATATTGAGTACCAGTGAAATTTTTTGGTGAGATCTCGGGAGACCTCAGTAATTTTAACATTCAAACCATTTTTGACTCTACAGCACTCGAACACTGGTCTTACTACGTAACTTACTGGCAATGCGATTTGATATGAAAGAATATTGTGCATACCAAACTCTATGGTATTTACAAGTAATCATCTAAATGCACTTGTGAGCTGAATTTCCTGATGCTCTTCAAATGTGTAAACCTAAAAACTACTGTGATGTAAAACTTACCGATTTTTAGGCTGTGAGCGAAAGTGATCACTGCCATAAACAAAAGGGCTTTCCTGGAGGAAAGTCTTCCGGACACAGGTTCAACCCCCTTAGACATCGCCGGATCTGCCTTCCTTCACGGACGTTTCACCCACTGACTGGACGACAGCGTCTACGAGGCACAAAGAGCACGTGTGGGGCCCTTGCAAACCACAACGAATCAATGGTCAAACATCTTAGGCATTTGTGAATAATCTGTTAACTTAGTGTACCTAGGGCCCATGTAAACGCAACGTGAACAGTGGCCGATGTCAGTTATCTGTTGTCGCAGTCTGACTAGGCATATGTCGCTCCAATTATCCAGAGATGGTAAGTCATGTCAATCCGGTTCTCTCAGCCGTCCATCTGCGGACTGCTGACTCCACCCTTGTTGCACAACTGTTGGCTTAAAGGTCGTTGGAGGCTAGTAGGCCAGAAATAATGGTTGTTACGCAATCGATGGCGATAATTCTCAGCCCCATCATTTAATTCACAACAACTACAGGAAGATTTCTGACAATACTCGTCTTTCTGGAAGCGATAAACAAATGGGGTTGCCAACTTGTAACATTGAGATTGTTTCATTTATACAATCCCCCTATGAAATTCACAGTATAAATTGTCTTTGTTCATGAAAAATGGAAAACAATAACGGTTTGAAATAATTAGAATTAATAATTCAGACTAATGAATGCGACCAGAAGCCAGGCACCCTTTGTTGTGGCGGCTGACAGACATTCACATCCAAGCATACCCGCTCTCACATTTATCAGGGCTGGCCCGCAGGTTAGGAAATCACAGATGATTAAATGTGGGATGCCATTGATTCGAATCGAGTTACCAGGACGACAAATATATTTTAAAAATTAGGCAGGCAGGAAAAACATGACCGATGTGGTTACCTCTAGGAACGTACAGGTAAGAGCAAAAACTAATCCTAATAACTGAGAAATGAACAGTACCGGGAGATGAAGTGTCAGTCGGTGCACAATCGTCGGGCTAATCTCTCACCACTTGTCACCAGGCAGAGCAGGAGATTTACCTTACAATTCATTATGTAAATTATTCACGTTTATTCTTCTCCTTTTTAGTTCAAAGGCCAGTTCTCTACATTGCATAGCTTCTAAAGAATGATCTAAAATTTTGAAAATTCCTTGATATTTTGTTCGAAATTAGCAGTTGGGTTATATCAATCTCTTGTCGAAAGGAACACCTCTTGCTTGGTTTGTTTCATTCACTCTGTTCTCATTGTTGAAGTAGTCTATAGACACTTGATTCTTTCAATGCAACTGCGTAACGGTGAACTGTTTCTGTGCATCCGAAGATGAAATAAAGAACCTAACATACACTGTATGTCGCTACATTTTTCTCTATAGCGATAGTCATATTTGCACTTTCCCGAGATATACAGTCTTTGTAATAAGTTCGTCCAGTCTGACTGCAAACAGCTTTTGTCAGCAATGACAATTACCTATCCGATAGATTTCTCCGCAGTCCATGTCTTTTATATTAGTTCATGATTACGGAGCCTCTCTTTTGCGTGGACTGCCTGGATATACGGTATTAAAAGCACATCTAGTATTTGCTCTATTAGGCATCACAAAACCCCCTTTGGTTTATAACAGGCACTGCGGGCTTCTGGAGTATAACAATTATCTCAAAGATGCACACATGGCGTGTGTTCAAAAGCGAACGACCTGTCTTTCACTGGTGGCTAGACATTGTACTCATAACAAGTTCCGACCTTAAGTATTTCAACGAGATACGTTACATCTGGGGATTGTTCCAAACGAAAAGTCTTCAATGACGAATTATAAAATTAAAAGAAAAGACATCACTAAACCAAATGCATACATGTATCGATGGAGTATTCCACCCTAGGATTAGATGGTGTGCCATTTTCTATATTTATGACATTGTGTAACGACCATATTGCAGTAAAAGTAAGCAAAATCGTGCTTATTGAGAAATCAAGAGTTTGAAACATGAGTGAGATTCTTTGTCGATACATATATATATTTAATAAAGGGTTGTCTTTTCTCTCTCCAACCGAGACACTGCTGGTGTTTCCCAATTATTAGATATGGAGTATCCCATGGTCTCATAACATCTCCAGATTAAAAGTTTATGTATAGTTAACAAGCAAATCAAAAGAAAGCTATTGCCCCTCAAGTCAACTTTCATTCTTCGTTCAGTATAAGTATGGTTAAAATATTTATTGTCCTTTCTTTAAAGAATTGCTTTAGCTTGATACATATGCCAAGTAATCAAATACATAGTTTGTGGTTTGCCGTGGCGCTTGTTTCCGGTATACATGCATCGCCACTGTAATCCCTTCCATGTCTATCCATCGAATGACATTCAGGATCTCGTAACCATGTCGTCTTCACCCTTTAATACAAAAATAATCCTGTTCTAAGTCAGATCAGCTTTGTCTTCAGATAAGATCTGCCCAAAGAATTCACATTTCTTGCCACCAGGCGGGAGAGGCGACAAATGAAGACACCTTCGGGTCCCAAAAGTGTAATGGATTGCAGCATAGTCATGCATGAAACGCATGTTGTGGTGAAATGTTGTTGTAGTGAAAATGAAAGGTACAATATTCTGTTTTTGAAATAGCGACAGTGTGGCCGGAACAAAGATTTTGTTCACAGCTGATTTTTATCATTTGAAAATGAATTCAAGCGGCCTACCTGATCTGATGTGACACTGGTACGGCTAGCGTTCCAGAGCGCCCATCTGAAGATACATAAACCTAGAGGGCTGACAAGGGTGATAACGTCACATCCAGCCGCGTGCATTCCTAGGCGGCGATTTGTTAGGCAGGAACGACAGGAGCCATAGACATATATTTACAGGCCATCACTTTATCTGAATGCAATCAAGTACGTAAATACACTTTACCATAACTCACGATCTGTGTATCTGCCAGACCACAGTACACCTCCAACACCACAGAAGCCTTCAGGAGAACATTATTCCCCGTGGGTAGGCTTCATGCGATGAACACCAATGGTTTCAAATCAATGACCAATCAATGAACTGAGCTTCTGTCATTGCCTAATGCGCCCAATGGTTTTCTGTGTGGAAGTTTGATTCGACTAAGGGACTAGTTGTCTGAACTAGTTCTTTGTTTTATAAATGATGTAATAGAAGTAAATGGAAGAGGGAAAACAATGAATACATTTCATATATGTTTCCGCCCATATAAGAATCTGACAGTCCATAGAAACAAAAAGAATTTTAGGGCCGCTATGTCCCTGAGAGCGTAATAGGTGGCAAAAAAATCAAAGGCTGCAATTGCTTTTAATGGTCCCACATAACATATAACAGTTGACAAAATTAAAGCGTTCAACTGGGAAATGCCTGGAGTTCAAATTCTGTGACAGATCTTATCCATACACTGCAATATATGTTAGGCAGTATTAGGGTGGGGCTTTTTCTTTGCTGCTCTCGTCTTTTCCCATTCTATCAACATGTTAACTAGCAATTCGAGAATATTTCTATTGTGTACAATGTCTGGCTACTTACTGTTGTTAATATAGAACTGAGTGCCTTTTCCTGACTTTCACAAGGGTAAGCTACCATAGCATTGTGTTATTTTGTTAGACTCAGCAGCTGATAGCTGTTGTGACGCTATATTTGTAACCCGTAAATTTGAATCCAGCTTTTGATCAACAAAAGGGAGGGTAGACAATGATTACAAGTATATACATCCAGTGATTAGAGCTCCTACTTTTATATTGTCAAGTAGTTAGCTGACAGACCAGCTGTAAAAGTCTTCATTAGTGGCCGAATAGGGCACAGATAAGACAGCTTGTAATCTACAGCCTACAAGCGAACTAAAGGCTAGAATTTTATTATAAATTTTCTTTCTTAGAGGCAATATATGTCTGGGTCTTTCTACCTGATGTATTCACGGTATATGGTGAAAGGAGACGACTGGCTCATTTCCTCAGTGCATGTGCCAAATGGCGTTTCAGTCTAAGTATAACTGAAATGTAACTAACGAAATAGATAGCGTAAATGACACCTCTCTAAGGATATGAAGCAATATATCTATTAATGATGTGTATCTAATACTCATGGATATGACAGTGCATGACTACATGTAATGAGCGTAGTTATTCTAATTGCTCTGTTTGGAAACTACATGTATCACACAGACGATTTGTTCCAGACGATAACAATATGTACTTTTACAGTATCTGTGCTAAGTGAACCAAAACATTAGCCACCTCCGGTATTTGCTTCATAATTGCTTAACAAGTGTGTCTAATTCCGCTTTGTGACTTCATATCAATCGCCTTAAATAAGATCGCCACTTTGGATATATAAACAGTGGTAATAAAAGCTCAATTGAGATATCTGTTTTGATTAATGACTACTTCTAAACTACCATCATACATGATTTAGATAATGGTTTAATTCAGCCGCATAGGACGTTCCTCGTCTGCCAGCAACCTGCGAATGGCCGTGTCTATTCCCCGGATCTATTCTCATTTCCACTGTATTGCTGAACGCCGTCGTATTAGTGAAATATTCTCGAGTACGGTGTAAAACACCAATCCAAGAAACAAATAAATTAAACAGAGCATTCCTTGCCTCATTTTTCAACATCTCAAAGATCATGCATGAATCCGTCCTAAATTGTTACTTTACCATTTTTGTTGACAATACGTATTGCATTCCACTTCAGTGTTGGTCATAGCAGAAAGGCAAATGCACACTATGTTCTTAAGAAAACAATATATGCGCTACTTTGCATCTGTAATTGCCTTTCTTGATTTATCTAACGAATAGCTTTTATAAAGCTGTGTCTCATAGAGGATATTTATATATATATATATATATATATATATATATATATATACGTGCAGTTGTGAAGTTGCATCTGTGAACAGTAGTGTTTCCGCTCTCAGTAGCGCTATTTTCAAGCTAGCATAAAGTAATACTATTTACACCTATCATTGAGAGAAATCCTTAAACGCACGTGTGCTTCACGCTTTTCTTGGCAGTAGACAATATTACATTTTTATTACTCACTATAGCGTGGAGGGGTGCCCCGTGGTTAAGTCGCTAGGGCACAGAAGTTGTGAGCTCAATTCCGGCCCTGTACAGGGAATCACGCGCTCCGATTGTTCCCGGGGCCTCGATGGCAGTAAGCGCTCGATGGCGATCATGCGTGAAGCCTTAGGTGAAGTTCATAGGAAGCCTATAACTCATAGTACATAATCGCGTTAAGAAGTCAGCCTAAACAATTTGTTAACGGCTGTCAATTTAGTCCGAGTATTCTGGTGTCCTCGACTGGCGTGAAATTTTATGTAAGCAGAAATCAAGCATTAGAATGAGAGTTAGGGGTTATCAGACAGACTCATGTTCACATGTCCGTCCTATCCGTTTGAAGTAAATTCACCTGAGAAACGAGATTTCGCATAACATGAACTGTATCCCCCTCGACACATATTATGCCGGCCAACATTGTGTTGGTAAACAGGATAGGGTGTAGTACAGAACAACAGCATAAAATTTGTTACTAATTTGGTAGCAGTGATAAGGGAAAACTCCCGATTTTAAATGGAGATAGCATTCCTGGTCAGCTCTGGATGGATGCACGCGTTTGTCATTAGCGATGACAGAGGTGTGAGACTGTTTATGAAAGCCATACACCAATTCCATTGGGGGTTTCTTTTAAGTTTTACAGGTGTTCCGTTTGTGGCATTAACATCATCAAACGCGAAGCACGATAATCCCCAGCTGAATACACAGAAATCTGTTGAGGCCACAAAAACCGCTGTATTCCTGTACTCCTGTTTCACGCTGGGTATCTTGATATAACGGGAAAACGCTCATGTATGTTGGGACAAAGCAAACAACATCTGCTGGAGAGCTCCTTCATAGAATCCACGGGCTCTCTCGCCTCGCTGCAGGGGACATGTGACTGCAATGGGCGCTGCAGGTTGTGCCATCCAGTTCCCGATTAGCATTAGTGCTTTGAAACCGCTTTGTTTGTTGGACGGGACAAAAGGCTTTCAAACATATTTGCTGATTGAATGTAGTCAGCTGCTGTCAATGAGCGGAAGTCCTCCGCCTTTTGGAGTATTATTGCAATTGCATGCAGCCGTGATGAAACACTGATTAATATTATTCCCGTTAGGCGAGATATCGAAAATGATTTAAATAAATGCATCTCCTAACCCTAAGGCTGATTTACTTTTCCTCTGATTTCGGTACTCCATTAAATCATATAACCAAATGAATGTGTTTTCAAAGAACTGTTTTCACTATTTATATTTGACTTTATATTCAGTTAAAGAAGTAAGTTAGTTCAATGGCCATTTACTAAAGTATTGAATGCAACACCAACCTTGACCAGTTATTCAAAAAAGCTTCAATGTTAAAACCAAACAGCTGACCACTGATACCGGCATCCCTAATGCCGACCTAAGCCATGCGCAACAGGTGGCATCCAAGGTGCTCGGTCAAACTTCATGGAAGTCCGTCAATCCATTTTCTATTATAAATTTTGAGGTTTTCTGTTTTTAAATACTGTGAAATCGCATAATTGGTGTCAAAAAAGCACGAAAACATTATTGCATGCCTGCCATTAACGCGTAGACAAGAACTTGCCGTATTGAACATATCGCAAAACGGGAAGAAATATTGCTCCCAATCAATCAGCGCACCCTTACAAGTAGATATGAAATGGTCGCCCGGTGTTGCAGTAATGAGGTGTAATTTCTTTTCGTGCAGAAAAGGCGAGAATACCTTCTTGAATGTGAAATACAATTACTATGCAACATATCTGTGAAAAATTGGACCGGTGTGATACCTACTTTTTGTTTCATCAGAAAGCAAGAGTAAGGTCAAAAGCAGTTTTCGCTACTTCAGGGCGTTTTGCGGAGAGAATTCCCATAAGAATAAAAAAATGAATACGTGAATCATGGTTTCGTTGTTACTCATAGTACAGTAGTAACTGACGTGGCCTACAATCAACAAATGTGAATATTGCTCAGGATTTTGATTCCTATGTCTGCTCTAAATCATTTTTAGGAACATGAGAACATGGTCAGATTAGGCAAGAGTCAAGTCTTATTTGTTTACATTTTACAAACTCCATATTAGATATGTTTGTAATTGCATATGTTACGAACGCCGTCCTTAAGATATTGCATTATATTTTTCTTTTATTTGTTTCTGCGCCAACCGGATCAGTGTCTCAGCTTCATTTTCCGTCTTTGTACGTCTAGCCTGCCTGGAATTCAGTCGCGAGTTCTCGAGGTTATTGTGTTTATCAGTTTCGTGTCATTGTACATAAAGCGTACATTCTTGAAAGATGTACCCATATTTTAAACATGTTTACGTTCAAACTATCCAGAATTTTTATTAGATTAGTCTATAAATATGAGCAAAGAAGTTGTTAAGCTCGCAGTATCTTACTGAAGTTCACTTTGAAGGATTTTGTGGGATTTGGACATATCAGCTTTCGTGCCATTCGACATATGTCATTTTGTACTCAATTTTTTTGTACGTAGCAGTGTGTGAGCTTGTGTTTCGCCACTTGCTATTTGGTGTGAGACGTTCTTTTGGAGGTTGTTTCGCTCATTGTCACTTTGTGCGATTACATACATTTCATCCCAGTTTACCCTGAAAGTGACTTTGTGTGTATTTCCGAGGGGTGAAACATACATCGCCGGCTCAGCATTGCGGACGCCATTTTCAACCCGTCTGCCCTGGAAACTTGCACCTTACCGAGGAGTTGGATGTATACCATCGTCAGCGTACTGTGCCCTCTGCTGTTTGCCACTTGCAGGACTGTCACCCTTCGATTTGAGAATTCCCAAGGACGGTGCATTTTATATTTACGTGGACTGATTTGTCTTTGGAAGGCGGAATATTCCGTCCGGATTTGGACGCTGTCAGCAGTAATAAACTATATAATTTTGCATTGCTTTGTATATTATTGTCATTTGTACTATTTGTCTGTTTTGTTCAAATATATGTATTGAACTTTGTCAAGCGTCTTCGTGTTTCTTTGTTTGATCTTGTGTAATGCCTATCGCTGTCTGAGAGTTGAACAAGCCATTTGTTAATCAATTTTTCCTCTCCGATAATGGTACCCTTACACATGTATAATACATATTTGGTATATAATTCCAATAAAAGATCAATGCAACCAAAAATATGTAATTGGTGTCAGCGTCATCTGCCCGTTTCAACGCGCCACGCTTTACGTGCCAGAATATCGACTAGTTCATATGTAATAGTTACATTATGGGGAAAGGCACCTACATGTACTTATCAGTTCAACTTGATAAATGCCCGACAATGACCCAGTCATATATTCACAATGTAATTCGTCAGACAAAACTTGTGTTAAATCCAAGGTCTTATAGATTTTACTTGAAGAGATTTTGGCGGCTTGTTTCTTGTGTGAAAAAAAGACACTGTGGACTGTTATGGATGGTAATGAACGTTATTTTTGTTGGCTGGCCTATTGCACGGCAAGAACTGTTATATAATAACTTCAACCGCATACCGGGGAAGCCCTTGCGTCATTCTGCAGTAGATGTGTCACTATGAGCAGATTGGCAATCGGCTTGGGCGACAGGGGGACGATTTCCCTGTCAGTTATTAAAAATACATTCGACAGCGTCCAAAAACTGGGACTGGGTCAGTCTCTGCAAACACAAGGATGAGCTTACAGATCACATGAGGGGTTATCAAAATTGTGTATCAGTCATGTGAACAGGGGTCATCCTTAAGCAGACCCACAACGACAGGGACGTAGGATGGAAAAAATAACACTGATGTATTCGTGAGGTAGAAATTTCCTCGTGCAGTTCAACCCACTTCTGTATTTATTTTCATCCGAGTCGTTCGTCCTACACAAGAGAATGCCACGTAAATGTGAACTGTGTTACAGATTTCAGACTCCGGGTCAGGCTTTATCTATAACTCAGAGTTCGTACATGTGTATCAGACAGGCTGAACAAAAGGTTACATGGCAGCCCATGGTGTGCGAAGATCAGAGACTGGCCACATCGCGTCTATGACAACGCTCACCTTACGCTAACAAGGGGTCGTCTTCGCTATCATATTACTTCAACAGAGGGGCTTCGAGTCCTAACTCTTTTGTTACAAAAGGTGAAAAGAGTTCAACTGTGTGATGTGACATGTCAAAAATGTTTAATTTGCGGATCATCTGTCTCACCGTGTTAAGAAGGTACAAACTACTTCCTTCGCTCAGGAGCTTCTTAAATTAAAAAACTTTTAGCTCCCCATTTCTCTCTATCGTTTGTCAAATCTAAATAACTTCTTCTCACAGTTTTCTTAGTAGCCCATGTTGTAGTAAATTTAATCGGAAATAGTTGCCTAACATTTTGGACAGGTCATATGACAGAGTAAGGCCTTTCTTACCTTTAGCAATGAAAGAATTCGAACTGGAAACTCCCCTATTAATGTCTGTGTAGCCGGTTCATCTTAGCTTATATGTTCCTCTTTAGTGATACATAGTATGGGAGTTAACATAAAAGAAAACGCCATATTCAGTCATACTGGGCTTGAACGTCACATATGCCGAGGCCCCCACCGCACCATGTGCTAAATTCTGGCTGTCTTCAACAAGAACTACAATATTACGAAAGCTGAAAAACAAATCATAGTTACGTTTCTCACATTTATCATTGGCTGTCAGTTAATGAGAAGGAAGGTTGTCGACTCTTTGAATTTTAGGACTAGTCAAAGAGAAACACAATGGTCACAAAAAACAAAAACTACACAATATTACCTACTTGTATTGAAGAGGTAAGGATCTAAATGCAATATTATTTCGTCCCTTTCAAATGATCATCAAGGCGCCAGTGTATAGTAGTATTTATATTAAGTAAATAGAGCAATTACTCCGTTAAAAAATCATTTAAAATCACGAGAAATATGTAGGAGTCAGTATTATTGGAAAATTTTATTTTACTTATACCGGTACATAAAGTGGCTTAAGTAACCGTTATTGTATGAAATATACACTATCTCACTGAAACAGGCCTAACTCCAAATTTTCCGTTGTGAAATCACACAATCCATCGCAATACAAAATCACAATCCATCGCAATACAAAATCAAACACATCACCGTCGTTCACACATATATGGCCTGACATTTGTATTTCTTCACACGACGAACCTCTAGTATGTGATCTTGACCTGACATACAGGCTATCTGAAAGCCACGAATTTGCCAGGTACCGCTGAAAACATGTTAGAATATTGATATAACTAACATATCATACATGTTATACCGATACAGTTAACATATCACATATAGCTGATTTTAGCTTTGGCATCATTTCGTAAGCATCACCATTTGTCAGTTACCTGACAAGGCCCTGACTGCAAGCCGCAACCAAGGCAGCGAGAGGTGGATTTGAACACGACACCTCATTGGTGATCCAATATGACAGTCACAGCAAGCAGGTGAACCATTTGAAACCGTGCCTCTGGATAAATGTAATGATGGTGCAAACAGAAATTGGTTCTAATGTAAGTTTGTAAACAACAGGAAACAGACAGTTGTTTAGCATTTCGTATATATCCCTTTATCATGGATGAACGAAATATCAAAAGCAATGGTATGAGATACATTTCAGAGCTTTGATCTGAAGTACTTCAGCAAGGACTTGGCTCTTGGCGTTTGGCGCTCAGCACTGAGAGGATAGGACAAGGAAACAGGACAGGTCGGCCAAGTGTGAGTATAATGGGTGCTACATCTGGCGTCTTCGGCATGTACACGCCCAGCAACAGTAAGACATGCTATATATGCAAAAGACTCTTCGTCGTCGTATAACTGAAAAATTGTTAAGTATAACTTTAAACCTACCTATATGTACATCTATATACCCGACGGGCTTCCTCTCTGCCAGCAACCCTCGATTGGTCGTGGATTTCTTCCCACCACAATGCTGGCCGCCGCCGTATAAGTGAAATATTCTTGAGTAAACCACCAATCAAATAAAGAACTATGTATATATATATATATACCTGATGTCCACCATGTTGTTATTCGTGTCACCTGTTCATATAACCGGTGTCCACGATGTTGTTATCCATACCACCTGTTTATATAACTGTTGTCCGCCATATTGTTGTCCGCATCACCTGTTCATATATCCGTTGTTCACCATGCTGTTATCCGTATCATACGTTTATATAACTGGTGTCCTCCACGTTGTTCTCCGTATCACCTGTTCATATAACCGGTATCCTCCATGTTGTTCTCCGTATCATCTGTTCATATAACCGATGTCTACCATTTTGTTATCCGAATCACGTGTTCATATATCTAGTGTCCACCATGATGTTATCGGTCTCACCTGTTTATATAACCGGTGTTCTCCATGTTGTTATCCGTATCATCTGTTCATATAACCGATGTCCACCATTTTGTTTTCCTTATCACCTGTTCATATAACCAGTATCCTCCATGTTGTCATCCGTATCGCCTGTTCACATAACCGGTGTCCTCCATGTTGTTATCCGCATCACCTGTTCATATAACCGATTTCGATCATGTCGTTATGTGTACCGGCTGTTCATATACCTGGTGTGCGCCATGCTACCTGTGGCACCTGTTCATATACAGACTATACGGATAACAACATGCTGTCATCTGTATCGCCTGTTTATTTAGCTGGCGTCCTTTCCGTGTTGTCAGTTCTTAAACCCGGGACCGATTTCAACAAGCCGTTTCTGACTTAGTCAAAATTTCAAATACGATTTTATAGCTTATTTTGGGGCTCTAGAAATTAAAACTTTGACCATATCATCAGTATATCACCAGACAAATGTTTGAAAATTTCTTCTTCCAATGTCAAAAGCTAAGCACTGTGGAGATGTTTTAAATCTTGACTTAAGTCTGAAATGGATTTGTGAAATCGACCCCGGGTATTGATCCATCATGCTGTTATCCGTATCGCCTATACATTTTCCATTTAAACCGCCCGTCTGCCTAAACATTTCGTAATAAGAACGTTAAACTGAGAGAACCCTGATATAAAAATATCCATATCACTTTCAACTTTTACAAGTTATCACATTTTAAGCCAGGTGAGAGATTGAGCTACAGTTTATTAATTGTAACGGCCTGAAATTATGTTCCAGTTTGCACAGTTGCCTCCCCTGATACACAGATTCAGGAATGTGAACCACAAAGAGTTTTCCACGTTCACCTTTCTAATCTAATGTCGCCCAGAAACTTCTTGATTTCGACAGCTTTACCTCAGCGAGGACTGGTATCACTTTGGTACAAAGTTAGAAAACTTATATACATATTCCTCAATTGTTAGAAGCTGTGTATCTAAAGTTAAAACGATTACAGGGCAATATTTTTTTCTGATCATTTGTCATTGGGGTATGAGCCTTACCGATTTCTCTGTGAAGAAAACAACTACCGCATTTTGGGTGGATTATCTCAGATATATTAGTCACATTGGTAAATTTCTACTAAATGTTACACCTTTATACTGGATGGTAGCTTTGTCGCGTTAATATTCCTCTCGAAAGATGCAGTCGCAAAAGTGCCATTTACATCACCGCGTTTGTGTTTATAAACAGCGACTGTCGTCGTATCCAGCCCACATAACACTTTACCTGCCTGAACATATGTCCAGATAAACAAAATAAACTACAGCGTCGGGGTCGTGCGGACATTCAGGGATGGTCTGCCAGCTACGTGTGGATGGTCGTAATAAATAAGTAAATGAATAAAAACAGCAGGCGATGATATCTAACACTTATCTACTAACGATAATACCTTTCTTTCTTTCTTATATTTCATGTAACGGGAATATAAACCGCATACTTTTAACGATAAGCATATTAATCGTATCTTAACCTGATGATCCAGTTTTGCCTAGGCCTACAGAGGCCCATGAGATATTAAAGGATTAAAGATAAGCAACACTTGTTACCCCTAGTTAGTCCTTACTGGTCCTTATTCGCGACGTACAGAACTTACGAAGAGGTGCGTGGGCGAAAAACAGGGAAGATGGCAACAAACCTACACTGTAATAAAAATTTGAGTATTTTAACCATGAAGTTTGATGGCAGATAGAACTTCAGTGATTTTTCTGTCGATGAGCACATCTTTAGCTTTACAATCAATTGCGTTAGCTACATGAGCAAGGCGCAGTAAAAGGACATCCCCGTTTGATATTTTTACAGACAAAGTGTATCAAAGACGAGACCACGAAATTCGATGATATGTCAATATATTAAACTTACAGTATGTCCTTTTAAGTTTTATAAATCTACTTCATTTACATGACTTTTCTCTGTGTTAAAATACAACAAAATATTGTGCATACAACCATAATTTCATACAGTGTAGTTGTCTTCGACCATCAGGCCACCTGGGCAAATTAGGCTGGGCTCTCAATGGCACGTCTCCACCATAGCCTCAGCCGGGTTGACCGATTTTCTAAACAAACTTGTTCGACATTATACAGCTGACATATATTTGGTATCATATTACTATAATATTACATATAATTAGATCCGAACCACTTTCAGAATAATATAACTAAAAGGTTTTACACACATTCAACGAACAATACCGTTAGTATTGAATGTGGTAGAACTAGTCTGTATCGATGGAAATGTATTGCAGACTATTTTTCTTTAAATAATACTAATAGTTCTACGCCCCATGTGATCTGAGTAAGTGAACAGTTTTTAAAATATTATTCAGAATGTTACAGGAAGTTTGACGCATATTGATGAATTCCTTTGACAAAATCAAACATTCAGAATCAGGAAGTGTAGAGTCCTGGCGTCCAATCAGAATCAAGACGAGCGGGACGCCCTCGTTCAGACCAGGTATACAGGGCAATTCAGTCTCCTCATACTTGGCTGAATTCACTTGACCCCTTCACCTATCATAAACACATCCCATGACCCCGGATCTATGGTGCTCTTTGTAGCGTAGCAGGTATCACTCCTTAAAATCTGAGATACAATGCTAAAGTAAGGATCTCTCTTCGGAATTAGCTGAATATCCCTGAAAAGTATTAAGCTTAACTTCAACTTCAAGTGCGGTAATCAGTTTCACTTCTCAGAGACTTACATGTAACTAGTTTTAGGCCGTCATGATCACACTTCACGGGAATCAACGTTTTTCCCTTAAAAGTTCGGCCACATGTGAAGCTTTTCAAAGCTGCATTTGGTTAATTCACATGTGAAGCTAGCAGCAACTTTTTCGTACATGCTGCACACAACAAAAGTCAACATACCGTGCACTGATATCCACCCTGCACTCCAACTATTCCGGCATTTATCAAGTTTATGACAGATACATTAGTTTTTGCAGTATTTGTTTACCATGAGAAAAATTTTACTTTACTAACAGTAGCAAATAATTGACAATTTTTACTGAAAAGAAAATTTTTGATTATTGGGTAATCTGCATAAATTGTTTAGGTCTTCCCATGGTGCACCCTTGTGATTTACTCAAAATTGTTCTTACAAGTTTAACAGCTATTAATTCACTGTCATCTGTTTAAGTGCTGGTTGTTGGTAGCAAATAGACGCCTAAGTGCCTTTACCTCCATGTTAATTTACATGTATTCCACAGTTTGTTCATTTTATTTGGAACTCAATTTCAGACGACCATAAAAGTGTTTCAATGGTGAACTTAAAAAAAAGGGAGGAATGCTTTTGTTTAATTGGAGCTTGTCAGTATGAGAATTTCTGCCACTTAGCTGGGGTATGCACGTCAAATTACGGCCACTCCACATCTAGATTAACCGTCAACATTAGCCATCACAGTCAACTTCTCAGCAATTTGAACCTGGTGAATACAAACGTTTATGTGTAATAGTTGTGTTTAGCTTTATTTGGAGTGATCTCATGCACATTGTAAAAAAAAAAATGAGAAAAACCTTTACTACGACTTTTATTTTATACTCATGGAGGCCATGCACTCTAGGCCCTGTCTTGACTTGTCCTTATAAATTTATGAAGAGATAGACACGCTAACGCATTTCATTAAATGATTGAAGAGAACAAAAAAAAACAAAAAAAAAGGGTGGGCCCGTACAAATTAAAATGCGTCACGCCCTGAGGGCACCAGTGGACTCTTGCCCACAAGGCGTAAATACATCAGGAAAGCTTGTTTGCACGCGGCTCACAATTCCGGGCAAAAAATAGCTTGGCGTCATTAATATTTTCAAAAACGTCAGTCATTCTGTATGGGACTCTGTTGAAATATATTAAGTGTATGTCGCAGACGTCAACAGTTCTCAGCCCCCTGATTCGGTTTTGTGGAGCATTTGACAAGACTATTTTAACCAGGCATTGTTAGTTAATGTGTAATGCAGACTCAGCATGCCATTTGAACGAAAGTCACATAAGAGGCGCTCGATGAACGATAAAGTCATACACACGTAATAGCCATGCAAACAGACTGTTTAAAAAAAACGTCGTGTTTCGCAATAAAGAGTGACTTCCTGTTCTAAATATAGAATGTTTACCTGACTGCTTTACCTCGTGTAGACTGTGACAAACTAGGACATAGTTCACGCACACAGTTTCTCTGAGCTAACGTAAATATAGTCGTAAATCGGTGTGATAGATTCTCCTAGCGGACGACAGGCTTCTGGCCAATGAGGTTCCGTGGTTTCTCCGGGTGAATACCCACATCGATGTGTTTGCAACTACTAGTAATATACCTCGACAAACATGACCTGAAAGCTGGGTATCGGTACACCAGAATTTCGGACGGTGACAGGCGATCGATCTCGTGATCTTTGTGAGCTCTGTTGCTCAGTCATTGGCCATATGGACAGATAACAAAGCACGAGATTCTTCAGTTAATTTTCCTTTTTTAATTACTGACGTAAATGAAACTGACATAACGTGTGAGGTCAAATAATTTGAAACGGTAGCATGCTTCAGTTGTGCATGCCGGTGTAGCGCTCAGCCACAATCATTCATTCATTCTTTCATTCAACTACCTTTCATTTAATGAAAGGATTAAAAATTTCATTTGCGTGAATATACAAACGATTATTGAGCAAGGCATAAACACGCCAGTAAATTAAAGAAATGAACACACATTTACAAATTCGAATTTTATGATGATAATATATATACACGCCATTTGAACTGGTATACCCTTGACTCGTCACAAGAAAATAGTTTTAATTCTAATTTCAGTAAGCGTTGATATTTCGACGACGAATTTACTCGATATTTGCTCGAAATGAGAAGGGATCAGGCTTCTGAATTGTCTCACGGAAGAATTATTTAGGTATAGATGATAGACCATATGTACTATTCAACAAAGGGAAGCCGTAAAGCGGAAAGCCAATCACACAGAGCCGAGCAAAATTTCGAACTGAACTGAGTGACCGCAGCCGATCTTTGCAGGAAACAATACTGAACCTGGCTGAAGTGTGTTTACAACCAGACGTAAACGTACGTGATATCCGGTTCCGACCCAGCCTTGTGACAGTAGATGACTGACTAGATTTTCATGCAAAAGTGTCCCAAAAGACTATACACTGTTCCTTGCTAATGGTGGAGGCGTGTTTCCCCATCGTCTCTAGTCATGTCCTCCTACACCGCGACTTCTTATAAATGTCCATCCAGAAAAATTTGCACTTTCGTTCTCCATTTTCAGTCAGGATTAAAACAAGGGCCGCAGTGCGAGAGAATTGGTATTGATTAAGCATATATACCGGA
Source organism: Acanthopleura granulata (assembly GCA_016165875.1). Lineage (NCBI taxonomy): Eukaryota > Metazoa > Mollusca > Polyplacophora > Chitonida > Chitonidae > Acanthopleura > Acanthopleura granulata. The sequence goes on along the minus strand of JABBOT010000002.1, from coordinate 42,015,344 downwards.
CTTACTTTGAGAAAGTAGGAAGATAAGGAGCTATTTCTTTGTACTAACAACCGAGCGACTTAGAAAAAGCATAGTTTCCATCCATTTAAGTAGTTACGTAATTATGCAAGAGAGAGTAAGCCTATGTTTGCTACAAGAGACTGAGTGGTGAAGGTGTTCACACATGTGCTCATTCTGACACCTGAGATGAAGGACTATGCAAGGCCTACATTCACTGGTGATGTAAAACCTAGTTTGTTTAACATATGTCTGAATTAGGTTGTCAGCGTGAAAAGAAAAAAATTATGGTCGCGGTTACTGGGTTTTTGCTTCCAGGCGAACAACATAATGTAAGAGTGAATAGGTTACGGTCAAACAGTGCACACGGCTTTTTAGCCAAACCGGATTTTACATGTGTACCTACGTCAATCGTAACACAACACACGAAAACGAGGCTGAAGGGAATTCCCCTCCGCACGACTCTTGGATGTGTAAAGGAGCACTGACGCATGTGATAGTTAACGCAATTACCTCGAGAAGCACACGTGTAGTCTATGTGTGGTGTATGTAAGCCTGTGAATTCACCTTAGTGGACACATACCTATAGACTAGACTTTCAGAGGAAAGCCAGGTCAGGATTTGGTAAGTCAGTACACTAACATCTTATGATATACATGATCTTATGAGGCATGTCTGACATTTACACGGTGCATTGGTGAGTTTCAGTCTTGCCTGCACACTTGTCGTGGAATGACATAAAACTGATGTAACTCCAATATTTCATAATTAAGATACCTATACAGATATGCACAATAGACAAAGCGAGTTGGTACACTTGGGTTATAATACAAGTTTGTATAGACTTCCCTGGGAGACTAGTATAATCATACTTGGTGTTACAGGATAGGCACAGCTTCTTGGGACACTAGAATAATATCGATTGACTGTACAGAATAGATAAAGCTCATCTGGGACGTTGGTATACTCACACTCAGTTGTATGACTAGACAAAGCTCCCAGGGACGCTGGTACAACCATTCTTGGTTTTGGAAAATTAACAGAGCTCACTGGCACAGTGGTATACTCATAATTGGTTGTGTAGAGCAGACTGAGCACCTTGGCACACTGGTATACTCATAATTAGTTATGTAGAACAGACTGCGCTGCTTGGCACTCTGGTATAATCATACTTGGTTATGTATAATAGTCTGAGCTCCATGGTACTGGTATAATCATACTCGGTTATGTAGAACAGAAAGAGCTCCTTGACACACTGGTGTAATCATACTTGGTCATATAGAACAGAAAGAGATCCTTGACACACTGGTATACTCATACTTGGTTCTGTAGAGCAGACTGACCCCCTTGGCACACTGGTAAAATCACACTTGGTTATGTAGAACAGAAAGAGATCCTTGACACACTGGTATATTCATACTTGGTTCTGTAGAGCAGACTGACCCCTTTAGCACACTGGTGAAATCATACTTGGTTATGTAGAACAGAAAGAGATCCTTGGCACACTGGTATAATCATACTTGGTTTATGTAGAGCAGACTGACCACTTTAGCACACTGGTGAAATCATACTTGGTTATGTAGAACAGAAAGATATCCTTGGCACATTGGTATAATCATACTTGGTTACATAGAACAGAAAGAGATCCTTGGCACATTGGTGCACTCATAATTGGTTGTGTAGAACAGACATAGCTCCTTGGCACACTGGTATACTCATACATTGGTTGTGTAGAACAGACAGAGCTCCTTGGCACACTGGTGTAATCCTACTTGGTCATATAGAACAGAAAGAGCTCCTTGGCACACTGGTATACTCATACTTGGTTATATAGAACAGAAAGAGATCCTTGGCACATTGGTGCACTCATAATTGGTTGTGTAGAACAGACATAGCTCCTTGGCACACTGGTATACTCATACATTGGTTATGTAGAACAGACAGAGCTCCTTGGCACACTGTTGTAATCCTACTTGGTCATATAGAACAGAAAGAGCTCCTTGGCACACTGGTATACTCATACTTGGTTATATAGAACAGAAAGAGATCCTTGGCACATTGGTGCACTCATACTTGGTTCCGTAGAGCAGACTGACCCCCTTGGCACACTGGTAAAATCATAATTGGTTACGTGGAACAGATTGAGCACCTTGGCACACTGGTACACTCATAATCAATCGGTTGTGTAGAGCAGACTGAGCTCGTTGGCAAACTGGTGTAATCATACTCTCCCCTGTCGAACGGACTGAGATATTTGGCACACTGGTATACTCATAATTGCATAATTGGTTGTGTAGAACAGACAGAGCTGCTTTACACACTGGTATAATCAATCATACTCAGTTGCGTAGAACAGACAGAGCTTCTTGTCAGACTGGTATAATCATGCATGGTTATGTAGACAGAGCTCTTTGGTACTGGTATAATCATTCTTGCTTGTGTAGAACAGACAGAACTCCTTAGCACACTGGTATTGTCAAATGTATGACAAAACGTTGGGCACTTTGATTATGGTATATGTCCACATAGGATAGCTAAAACTTCTCGGAAAACCGGAATTGTCCTACCAAGGTGTTCATTTTATGCATAGCTTTATCCTGTATTATGACTATATAGGTGGAAAAAGCTCCCTAGAACAATGGCGCGCATGTTTATTCATGATAGACAAAGTTCCTAAGGACACCGGGAATGTCATACTTGGTTATATACAGTAGAGACCTCTTTGGGGCATTGATATTATAATACTTGCTTATATAAGATAGTAAAAGAACCAAAAGACAGCTGGAGAGTTTATCACATGTATATGGGGTAGGGTAGGCTGTTTGGCATCTGAGATTATCGTACGTGGTAATAGAAGATAAAATAGGCCCCTAAAGACATTTATGCAATGTATAGGATGAAAAGAACTTGGAACTCTCGGATTATGAAACATGGTTACGCATAGTAGACAAATCGCCTTGTGACACTGTTAGAATTATACTTGACTGTGTAAGATACACTAATAACATGTAGCATGTTATTTTACTCCTTCTCAACGTCTTTGTATTCTGAAAGATCACATTATTTCCGTGTGTTGTAAATGGCTTCAGTAGGTCTATAGCTGCAGGCTGAGCAGTGGTATCAGCATTTGAGCAAGAAGGCTTTCTAATGTGTGGATTATGTGTCATTGTCACGTATGTGCAAAACTGCAGCCCGGCAGGAATCCTTGTAAGCTTTTCTCTTTGTGAAGAACACTAGCTTACGGTCGTGTTTTTGAAACTGGCCTACTTTAGTTCATTGACTCATTCTCATACAGACTACCAGACTACCAGGTCCGATGACAGTGATGATAACACTAGTAGTGATATCAGAAAGAGATCACAACGTATAACAAACAACACAAGATCACTTCGCCAGATTGATAACAAGATTCCAAGGTTTTATCAAAACATGGCCCTGCCGTAACTTTTCGAACAGTAAGCCCAAACTGAATGTCTATGAAAATACTTTGCTTGTGAATTTTATTAAAAAAAATACGGGGTTAAAATATTTTGGTCAGTATTATCGGTTATAATTCAGAGGCGAGAAATGCGGTCTTGTATTAGCAGATTACAGGCAAAGTTCAGGTCTACTTACAGAAGCTGTTCTCACGCGGGTGGCCTTGTTTTAAATCCCGCGGGCTTTTGTCATTCTTTCCTTGTCATATCAACCGGGTTACTAACAATGCTTTCTAAACTGATCATTCCAACGTAACACCGATACTGATTGCAAGGTTCATTCTATTTCTTTGCCTAATTGTTGAGCATACCTAGCTGTTAACTTCTCAACACAGCTTTCCTTGTATGTTTATAAGTTCACTGCACCATCCCTTGTGTGAATGGTCTCCGAATCGAACGAGAGCTTTTGGAACAAGCCACACTTTAGAGACTGTTATCCACTTTCGGACATGTATGGAGAATATAACCTGTTCGAGGGTCGGCCCGTCCGGTCTCTTTTGTTGTGTGAGTATGAGGATGGGGGGGGGGGGGATTAATGAGTTATTTTTCGTTTAGTTTCAGCGATCTTGTTTAGGGTGGTATAACGTGTCAAAGTGTAAATCATGGTTTATTACCCTGCATACAGGTAAATCCGCAGTCAGTTGTCAGGATTTTCACTTGCGCTCAGAAAGTCAAATCGTTCTTCGCAATTGATGTGTCTATATTTATCTGCGAGAAAAATACCTATACATGTTGGAACCTTTACCAACTACATTAATTCCATATATCTGTACCTCGAGGCAGTGAGGGACACATATGGTTTGTCTTGTTGAGGTCTATTGTTATGTTCAGGTTTCTGTCTCGTACTACGTAATTTTAATGATACTTAAAAAGTCAACGTTAAAGAAATATTTGCTTCCCAAGAATTGATCCCCTGGCCATAAACATGTCTAGGCCTATGTGTGCATGGGTAAATGTGAAATGGTTTCACTTCCTTGCTAGCAACATTAATGTGTAAGGTTTTAATATTTTCTGGTTTGAAATCCAGCTTAAGTTATAGTTGGATATCGGGAATCAAGCTATTAAAACGATTATTACATATTCTACAAAGATACAAGGTTGTTCAAAAAGTACTTGAGGCTGGTCATATGTGGCTATTGTATGTAACTATACGTCGTGCCCGCCTCACTGGCTTGAAGTTCCTCCATCTCTGATTCAAGCTGTACAATCCTGCCTGTGCAATGAAGGTCAGGGGAAAAACAGCAAACTTAGTGCTCATTCATTGCAAGAGAGCAAAGGTCATGTCACTTGAGGATCGAGTGGCCAGTGCGGGAGAAAAGTTACCCTACATTAAATGTGGCATATATGGTTAACATTACTGCCTCTAGACGACACGAGTGAGGTGCTGAGGTCAGTCAACGACCAGTCAATTTAGGTTTTTTCAGGATTTTGTGTTTTTCATTCGACTTGTCATGTTAGAGGACATATCTTCTCGCCGGAATGACGGATCACATGTATGTTGTGAAAGTGTGTATAACAGTTATGCATATATGTTTACACTTTCCCCTTCAGACTGCTGACTTTACCTGCTGATGGAGCTGTGTTTCCGATTTCTCCTGACAACATCGGTTCTGTTGACAGTAGTGAACTCTGGGAAACTCCCAACGGCACGTCGACGCCGGTGTAATCCAGATAGCCACAAGTATTACGTCCCGTCCCTAGAAAAGTGCAGACGCTGTCCGCCCTGTGCCCCGGGCTGGGGACTTCCTCCACATCCTCAGGTTAGCCAGTTTGCAGTCATAACATGTTATCTCTTTTTAACTAATGCGTATGTTCTCATATCATGAATGTTACACGTCAAAGAAATACTTTATGGCTGTATCAGTTCGGGAAAAATAACATTTCACTTTTATATCAGTACATGTATATCACTGACGCAATTACAATTACAGTAATTGTCCTGAATATAGATATTTCCGGTAATGGCTGCAGCAAAAAGACATGTGTTTGTCAATGGTGTGCTTCAGGAAGCACTCAGAGTGGACCCAATCAGTGGCCAGCCGGTGGAGTGTTACAACTGTACCAAGTGTCCCTCAGGATATTATAGCCAGAAGGCCGATCGCCGAATCTGTCAACCCTGCCTGAACTGCAACACTCTTGCTCGTCGTGAGAGGACACCCTGCAGTCCGACAAACAACACTGTCTGTGGTGAATGTCAACCAATGTAAGCTGTCAGATTTTACAGATAAAAAACTGTCCTTTGTGCAAAAATATCGCTAAAACTTCATAATTTTTGTACACAATTTGTCTAAATCTACTATTTCTGCGATCGAACTCTTTTGTTGCGCAATAAGACCCCACCTGTGACATGTGACTTGTCAAAATGTTAGGCCCTTCTTGATGACATTCACTTACCCGTAATCTATGTCACCTTGTATCGGAGGCAAGAATGACACCTCTTTACTTCAAGGCACGACGTTAAACCCAAGCATAGTTACATTCTTTCCTTCAAGGACATTCTTGACATCACAAGCGCTCAGCTGTTTGTGAAACTTTTTTCCGACGCCCATGTTACAGTATATGTGATCAGAACAGTTGCCTGACTCGTTTACAGGAATGTTTTCATATGGAACAGTTGGACTTTATTACCTTTAACAATAACAGAATAATTTTTGGCACAAATACATTAGCTTCATAACGTTTTGTCTGTCATTGTCACGGATCAAAAAACTTTGGGGCACTCAGTGTGTCATATGTATGCTTCATAGCTTTTCAACTTGAAATCTCTCATTTGTACACAAACATCTAACATTCAGTCTGTCACTTGTGTACCAACATCTAAATTTCGATCTGTCACTTGTATTTATTTGATTGACGTTTTACCCCGTACTCAAGAATATTTCACTTATGCGACAGCATTATAGTGAGAAGAAACCGGGCAAACTCCGGGGGAAACCCACGACTATTCGCAGGTTGCTTGCGGACCTTCCTACAAAATGCCGGAGAGGAAGCCAGCATTAGCTGGGTTGGAGTTCGTAGCGACCGCATTGGTCAGAGGCACCCGCATTTTTACTCCACGCTGGTACGGTATCTCCCTGGGCCACGGAGGCCCCCTATCTCTTGTATACGAACATCTTGACTTTATAACGTTCAATCTGGCATTTGAGCACTATTATCATGGTGTTTTAGCTAGAAACATGGCATTTTTTGCGAGTCTGTCATATGTAAACACGTACCATGGTTTAACAACCATTTGTTTGTCGTCTGAACACACGTACCACGGCTTAACAACCATTTGTCTGGTATCTGTGCATACATATCACGGTTCAAGGACCTTTTTGTGTCGTCTGTAAGGACGAACACATCATGGCTTTACAACCTTCTGTTTGTCACGTGTACATAAATGTCACGATTTTATCAGTGCCTAATGCCGTCGTTAGTTCAGCGAACTAAACTTTTGTTCTTTGACAATAGGGTAGCAAGCTCGAATCCATTTTTTGCTGATTAGACCCGTAGTTGCTTAAAGTCAAAGGTTTTTCATGTATCTGGCCATTCAAACCCACCTCCTACAGATTGTTCATAACGCATGTGCGAGAAGCAGTTCTTGAAAATGTTCTCTGTTTTAGGTATTACGACATATACATGCACATGAGGTACAAGACTCCTGATGTGACAAAACCCTGTAAACATTGCTCACTTACCGAGGACACAGCTATTCCCGAATGTGGTTTGTATACGAGCACTCTCTCCAAGTCGCCTGATGTTACAACTGTCCCCTCTCCCACGACGTATAAGGCAACTCAGATTCATGAAAGAGCACAAGGTGTTGAGGGGTTCAAACAGAATGAGGGTGAGACGCCGATACACTCGTCGGGTAAGTCAGCTTCACTGTCCTCCACGGAACGCTTTCCTTTGGGCAATTGAGAGTACTAGTGTGAGTTTGACTGAGTGTTTATAATTATGACTAATTTCTCGCTTGAGTGTGTGGTTGCCACATTATAATTATGACTAATTTCTCGCTTGAGTGTGTGGTTGCCACATTATAATTATGACTAATTTCTCGCTTGAGTGTGTGGTTGCCACATTATAATTATGACCAAAGGCTGGCATGAGATTGTAATTACGTTATTGTATATTCTAACCAAGTGCTAGCGTGAGTTTGTGATTGTGTCATTAAAACTTTAACCAAATGCTAGCGTGAGTTTGCGACAATGTCATTATAGTTATATTACCAAATATTAGTGAGTGAGTGAGTTTATGATTGTGTCATTATCATTATGACCAAATACGACGGGGCTGTGAATGTGCCATTGTACTTTTGGCCGAGCACTAGCGTGAGTGTATGGTAGCCACAGCACCAGCCTGGGATTGTAGTCTATGATTGTAGTAGATCACCAGTCTGAGATTATTGTCTCTGTTATAATGAATGTGCCATGGGGTCAGCCTGGTATGGTACAGTAGTCTGTGTTAAAATGAATGTCCCACAGCACCAGCCTGGGATTATAGTCTGTGTTATTATGACTGTAGTAGAGCACCAGTCTGAGATTATAGTCTCTCTCATAGTGAATGTGCCACAGCACCGCCCCGGGATTGTAGTATGTGTTATAATGAACGTGCGACAGCACCAGACTGGGATTGTAGTGCGTGTCATACTGAGTGTGCCATAGCACCAGCCTGTGATAGTACAGTAGTGTGTTATATAATGAATATACCACATCAACAGCATGTGATGGTAGTCTGTGTTGTAATGAACGTGCCATAGCACCAGCTTTGGATGAACGGCTGTGTTGTTGAATGTGCCACGCCACTTTCTGTTTCAGGTAATTCTGTCCCCTTGGCTGCCGTTGTCATCTCATTGGGCATCGTCTCTATCATCAGTGCCGTTGCCATATTTAGAACACGCCATGTTACTAACCAAACTCCAGGTGAGTTAAATATAACGCTTTTGGCTTATAAACTGAGAATTGTTAACACGGCGATTAACCGGGTTTCATATTCGGACATTCGGCCCCAAAGCACTTGTTACAAAAAGGCTGATATTCACACATTCAGGCCAAACGTCGTACCAAATTGGGCTACAAATTCGAACATTAGGCCCAACTTTCACGAAACCTTGGAAGCCCTTTGTTTTCGACCCCGGAAATGAAACTGTAGTCACGCTTTGTACAGTATGAAAGTATGGGGCTTCTAAATGTTACCTGCCAGCCTTCTTCGCTGGGATGAGCTTTAGGATATCACAGTGATGATTTTCCTAATATGATCATTCTTTGTTGAAGTGACGGTGTCTTACAACCAAGGCGATCCGGAGGGCCACGCAGGGATCAGCAGAGAAGAGGAAGATGTACACGAGCTTCAGACAGAGTTAGTAAAGCACCTTTATTTTTCTGTCAAAATGTTTTCAAATCCTGAAAGTCATGCCTGTGGGTTTGAACGACATTAGCAAACAGTTACAAATGCCTTGGAATGGCACGGTCTGTTGTGGGGCGGAGGGGATTTTGGTATTGCTAAAAAAAATTGTTTGTGTGTTGTGAATTACAAAATTCATTTGATTTATTCACCAGAATATGTACTATACCCCTAAGGCACAGTTTATAAATGAAGGCGCTAAAAAATGACCCGATTAGTTTTGTTCTACTCTATAATATGTTGCATCTAGTCGTCATTAGACGTTGTGTCGGCACCATTATCAACCCTTGTGGATTACGCCATAACTTTATCTAGTTGTGGTGTATACATTAGGGGCACCATTATCAACCCTTGTGGGTTATACCATGATTCCATCTAGCTGTGGTGTATACATCAGGGGCACCATTATCAACCCTTGTTGGTTATACCATGGTTTTTTGTGTGGTGTATACATCAGGGGTACCATTGTCAACCATTGTTGGTTATACCATGGCTTTATCTAGTTGTGGTGTATACATCAGGGGCACCATTATCAACCCTTGTTGGTTATACCATGGTTTTTTGTGTGGTGTATACATCAGGGGTACCATTGTCAACCCTTGTTGGTTATACCATGGCTTTATCTAGTAGTGGTGAATACATCAGGGGTACTATTATGAACCCCTGTGGGCTATACCATGGCTTCATCTAGCTGTGGTGTATACATCAGGGGCACTATTATCAACCCTTGTTGGTTATACCATGGTTTTTTGTGTGATGTATACATCAGGGGCACCATTGTCAACCCTTGTTGGTTATACCATGGCTTTATCTAGTTGTGGTGTATACATCAGGGGCACCATTATTAACCCTTGTTGGTTATACCATGACTTTATCTAGTTGTGGTGTATAATCAGGAATACCATTATATCTCCTATCCCCTGTGGGTTATATCACAGTACCTGCCTACTGTTACAGTGAGAACAGTTCCGCTGATCCGCCGTCTGCCCGACCCCTCCTGGAAATTCCACCAAGCCACTACCAGGATAATGACTTCCCAACTCTGAATAGATGTTGTAAGTTGCTTACACGTTACATTGTCGTGTGACATTTACAGTGCCTAAGTCATACAGACGCTTACACGTTACATTGTCGTGTGATATCTATGGTACCTAAGTCATACAGACGCGGACAGATTGCATCTTCTATACATGCACTTTATCAAAAGGTTTCAGCAACTTGGAGCTCTTTTAACTATCCGTGAGTCACGGCAGTCTTTTATAGACCAGACCCAATGCCAACATACTGCATTGAAAACGCTGCCTCACTAGAATGCCATGACGAGGCAGTCAGATTTGAAGTCCCAGTGAGCGCTACACTATAAAATGCTGAATCTTGGTCTACCAGCACATGGCCTAGCTATCCAATTTCCTTAATGCCGAGCCAGGGTAGTTTTATTTTACTGACTGGAGCCTTTAGATCCTGTCTTTTCTTTCTTAGTAGACTTGCGGCAGAAAATGCTTCTCCGTCATGTTGGGCGAGCCTGGCCAGATCTCGCCCGGGCCTGGGGACTCACAGACGCCGATGTGGAATACCTGCGTGCGGAGCGCTGGGAAAGTGAGGGGGAGAGAATCCACCAAATGATACTCACCTGGGAGAGGAAATTACCTCTGACTGCCAAAGTGGGCCAAGCGTGTCAAGGACTGAAAATAATAGGGCGCCATCTGCTTGCCCAGGAATTGCTGAACTCCACAATTGATAGTGCCCACTGACATGTGAACTTCTCACCGGTACCCGCTAATTTGGTGTATTATATAATACAACAGTGGTCCAATATAAGAGATCATGTGTTACGAGTTCATTCGAGGATAATGCGAACTGGTAACTTTACAGTAGACTCATACACTGATTACCCGACCTCAGGTCAGCGAGTGTTGGAATCTAACAGCTTCCGACAGTTTGAATATGTGCTCGCACAAACGGAACAAAAGTTTCTCATGCAGAGAATGAATATACTCAAGACCATTCGGCTTCATTATCCTTCGGAATTATATTAAATGTGATTGAAAGGAATAAATGGACTATATTATGATATTAAATGTGAGAGGGACAAATGTACCATGGACTAAGCTGATAAGAACCACACATGATCTCAGTCCCGTGTTTGGATCTATCTAAATGTGTATGTCCGATAATGATTACACTATAGCACGTGATAAGCCTGTGACTGACCTAATAAAGATAAACTTTATTAAAGAAAGAAGGAAGTCCCATGAGAAGCTTTTTCGATACCCACTACACATAAATATACAGATTATAGTCGTGCTGTCTTATGGTCATTGGGAAGATTTTATCAGAAGCGACAAGCAGCAACAGGTCTACATGGAGGTTATGTGGCTCAGTCGTTGTTCAGACTGTTAACATCTTTCAGTTCTTTTAACATATGTTAAAAGATATATTTAACTTAATGGGTTCAAGACAATAGCCACATCTCGCGTTATTTGCGTTGGTTTTCGTTAAATATGTCGGGCCATGCTGGGTTCCTCTCCGGTCGCATTTGGGAAAGTCTGCCATCAACCTGCGGATGGTCGTGGTTTTACCCCGGTCTCTGTTCGGTTTCCTTCCACCATGATGCTGGCCGCCATCGCATAAATGAAATATAATCACCGTGTAAAACACCAACACAGAAATAAATAAATGAATTCTAATACTGAAAGCAACTGTTGGTCGTGCATGCACTACGTTAAATCCCTACTTCCAGACCTTCTTAGAGCAGCCTTCTTCGTAAAATTGAATCTGTATAAGCAGAGTTTTATATCATATGGAATTAACCCGTTATTGTGTAAAAACGGCCATGTATAAAGACATACTGCTTTATCATGTAAAGTTAACACGTTGTTACTTGAGGTATGTCATTCGCATACACAACAGCCGCTTGCAGTGAAGCCACCCTCTCACAGTCCATTCAACTTTAATTCCCAAGGGAAGGGAAGACTACTCGCGTAAGCGGGTCACCGGACTACTTTAGGCCTCTAATCGAGGCATCATCCTATGCACAGCCACGTAAGCAAATGCCCAAGTCAAGGGTAAAATACTGGCGTATCAGCAGGGTACATGCCACTTTTATTCGTGATATAATTCGCTCATAGTCACCCAAACTTGATACCCTATAGAAAGGAAAAAGTACACTAATTGTCATGCACAGTTATGTTTTCAGGATATATAAACATGCGGCTTCTATTTTTGAAACCGTCCTCTCAGAGACATCTAAACTGAAAAGGACAGACCTCATTTTTCGACAGCATGTATCATCCGGACGACAATTTCGTGCCCATTCCAAATATGGTTTTCATTATTTTTTGGCATTTTTTACAGTGATTAAAACGGAAATAAAGACTGAGGTGCTACGTTAGGCCTCTTGGGCCGTATTGAAGCACAGTGACATCACGCATTCTTCATTTCCGTATTAGTTACTATAAAAAAATGCATAAAAATAATGAAGCCCATATTTGGAATCGGCATGAAATTGCCTTTGAGATGAAGTGTACTTACTAAAAATGTGGTCTATAAGGAAAAGCATGGTCATGTCACAAGGGTACTTGCGGCTTCTATTTGACTTAAATGCCCTATGCAATAGAAACCAAATTCAGGTGTAGTAAAACGACGGCGTTCTTTTTTAGCGGGTGTATCGTAAAAATTTCCAACTGTTGGTCATTTTGCTTGAGAAGAGACATGGATACAAAAATCATCCGGGTTGTGTGGGACTTGCGCCGTGGGCAGAATCTTGTGCGCTGCCTTCTTACGGCTACCTGCCGAATGGTTCTGGCCTACTCTGGCCACTCCGGGTTCCTCCGCCATTAAACCGAATCATCCCCACAAAAGCGAAACATTGTTGTACAGTGTTATACACCAATGAAATAAATAAATAGGACATAAATAAATGTAAGGACGTAAGAAACCTAAACACTGACTGACTTCCTTCATTTTCATGTGGCGCCAAGAGGATGTTCGAATTTGTTGGTCGTTTCTGTTTGGCCTATACACAAACGGCTGCAAAGGTGTGCGCTGAACAGCTTCGGAGAGGATGTATAGACATCGACAGTATCATTTATCCAAATAGGAAAATGCTGACTGAGTGCATCATTAATGATACAATGTCTTTGTTAAGGGCCTCCGTGGCTCAGTCGGTTAGCGCGCTATCGCAGCGCAATGACCCAGAAAGCCCTTCACCAATGCGGTCGCTGTGAGTTCAAGTCCGGCTCATGGTGGCTTCCTCTCCGGGAAGGTCTGCCAGCAACCTGCGGATCGTGGTGGCTTTCCGCCGGGCTCTTCCTGGTTTCCTCCTACCACCATGCTGGCCGCCGTCGTATAAGTGAAATATTCTTGAGCACGGCGGAAAACATCAATTAAATGAATTAATAAATAAATAAATTAAGGCGTACAATGTCGGGATCTGTATACCGCTGATCATTTATGAAAACAGGCAATCGCCAGGATTTTCTTTACAGCATTATACATTGGTAAATAAAAGCGTAGGCGGCAACCCGGAACATTAAGAAGTCAGGACTAATCCGAATGGCTGATACATAAATGATTGTGACAGTCACTTTGGCGAATCCCCAACACAGAGGTTAAGTGACTGCTGCTCTCTGGTCCATGTATTAAACACGCTGTTTTTACGGCAAATGTTGTTTAGCATGCACATTTCACCAAGTAGGTCAGTAACGCGGAACCGGTTTTTATTCGGTTGACATATGTCATTAGAGTTCGTGCAGACCGTATTTGAACATAGCCACGCCCCCACCCAACCTTGTAGTAAGAAGTTTCTGTCTTAATGGAGTAAAATATTTCCTTCCTGTTCAGTGCATTAAACTATTTGCCTTTTGACGTCAGTCCACTGGGGAAGCCCGGCCGTGAAAGACGCCTTCACAGGGGGATCCGTTAATTCTCGCTCCTCACTCATCTTTCTTTACATTAAGGTAATGTAAAACTCGTAATAGTTCGCTTAAATCATTTTTTTGAGGCGAAGTACACTGTTGGCTTAAGAAAGGGTGTAATTTACTAAAAACACCATGTCTGTCCACGAATACACATTTTAAGGGTGTATTCAGTGAGCTAAAAGGGTACTACTATGATATATAAACGAAATGGAGCAGAAATACCTCAGGATTACTCCCTTTGGGGCGTAAATTTTTGAAATTGATGCTGAAAAGGTTTGAATCACTCTGTGGCTGGTCTTGCACTGTATTCCAAGTTGTCTTTCTCATAACTTTGCCTACATGCATTTCTTTTACTTAGAATAAGGTTTGGTGGGATTTTTTTTCTTTCTCAAGCCGCTGTCATCATTTCTACATTCTTCGGGGATCACACCATTCATGTATTCATGTATGTATATGGTTTTCCCTACCCGTATTACATGTATTCTTCCAAATGTACATGTACAGTGGTGTGATCAAATAACGCTTTTTAACATTGTACAGTGTTGGTTTTCTGTCGCTAAAATTTATTAAAATATTTGCTTAGCTTAGTATCAAACGGGTGTTCTCTGGTAAAGAACACCCATGTCACACCTTACAAGAGACAAAAAAAAGTTTAAAAGGTGCTTATCTGTTGTTAAAAGGGCTTTAACTGAGACGGAACACCCTTTGCACACACTAACAGATTCAAAGCAATGTCTTGAGTGTCAGAAAGGGGTCAGCCTAAAGTTGAAAGTGTGTTCATGTTTAACAGCACCTTTCCGGCATCTTAGAAAATTTATTTATTTGATTGTTGTTTTACGCCGTACTCAAGAATATTTCACTTTATACGACGACGGCCAGCATTATGGTCGGAAGAAACCGGGCAGATCCCGGCGGAAACCCACGACCATCCACAGGTTTCTGGCAGACCTTCCCACGTACGACCGGAGATGAAGCCAGCATGAGCTGGTCTTGGACTCATAGCGACCGCATTGATGGGAGGCTTCTGGGTCATTGCGCTGCGATAGCGCGCTAATCGACTGAGCCACGGAGGCCCCCATCTTAGAAAAGGCTGAGGTTAGCTGTTGTATTACAAAAAGATGCATACTGAGGTGTTCAGCAGTGAAACAAACCTGTAACCACGTTAGTAACATAGGCTACATAGTGGTGTTTAATAGGGTCCGCGCTTTATGGTACCCAGCCACTGGGAATCCATACACTATTAGAGCTGTTAATTAAATCCCGTTATTTGTGAAAATACATGATCAGAATTTGTTTTCCTATTTAGCTTCTGTCTCTTATGACAATGTATATAGCCTCACAAGTAGGCTACTTTTTATTCTGTTTGACCGTCATTGGTTTGATTATTCAAATGATAGGAAAATCTTGAGGTCATATTTTGGACCTATATCAACCAATATGGAGCTAAACTCTAGTAACCTTATATTCCTATAAATAATGTCCCGATGTACAGTAAATACACACAGACATATTTATGCTTATAACAAGACAACAGTTTTATAGCCAGCTCTAGTGTTAAGCCCTATATATTATAACAACAGAGTTAAAGCCCTATATATTATAACAACAGAGTTAAAGTCAGTCAGTTTTTGAAGTTATTTTGTCATAAAAATAAAATGAGGCACACATCAGTTCTTTGTGATTAATTTCAGTGTAAACCCGTTTAATGTCCAGACACAAAGTAACTTAGCCCACCCCCGGGTTAAGTTCCTGGTGTTACGCGCAGATGGCTACATGCAGTCAGTATGGGACTGATTCCCGTGTATATTTAGACCTGTATAGGCCTGTATACACACAGTGTATCATGAAGCAGTATGTAATGTGAAGTATCATTTCATACATCAGTTTTGCAACAGACGCGGATTTCATACTTTATATATTCATGTTGATACTGGTACTGGCCAAAACATTGGCAACACTGCCCACCTGTCTACAGACAATTGCTGATTGGAGAGAATGGATAAGCTTACTTATTAAGACTCCGGGAGAATTAAGACTCATTGCCTAATTTGATGGAAGAAATAGCAAAGATCGAGACCTAGTGGGCTTTCTAAGTAAGCATGCATGTTAATTCATTTTCACGTCGAACATGCAGTGAGAATTATCTACATAACTATCTGTCCTAGATCTATCCAGTAAAACTGACGTCATGCTAGGTTACAACCTGATGTGAGCAAGATTATTTATTAAGCTGTGTGACTCATGAATTTCCTAGTCAAGGATAACGGTCTTTGAAACAAAGAAAAAAGAAAAGCTGTCTGCGCTTAAGTTTGGAATTGTGACGAAAAAGCTGCCAACTAAGCTGAAACTGATCAAGGAACAGACAAGGGAGTTAACCATATAAGTCCTGATAAAATGTTCACGCTTTGAAGACCACGTGTACCGAAGGTCTGGTTGCGTTACTCAAGTGATTTTCTAAAGGTTTTGTACTTGTTATTATTCCACGAAATAGATAGAGCTCTCTCAGTTTTAAACAAGATGATTCTATAGATATTAGATCTAGATTATAGATTATAGATCTGAGCCCGACTGAAGGTTTCAAGTCTTGTTAAAGTTTCTTTGTCTATCATCATCAGTGATGACGTGTCGCTCAGTGAGAATAATGTCTTTGTGCTGTTGTTGTTTCTCATTTCTACGATAGAAACCTTCATAAAACTTAAACCTTTCACATATACTAAAGAACAGATCAACATTGGTCTGGATTATGCTTAGAGACATATAAGAAAGATTTCAGCCGTTACAATCTTCTGTTCAGTGTTTTTTATTGAGTAAGTTGGATTTTAGAAACATGGGAAAGCATGCAGACCCCTGGAGTCTCTGTGGCTTGACTGTATTTCTAGATGCACAAAAAAGTCATATAAATATTAACAGGCTTTCAAGGAGTTGTTCTTGTCAAATCCATATCTGTGCAATTACCGTATTTTTCAATTATTGAAGGACTGCGGCGCTTTGACTGACACAGATGTGGACAATCTATTGCTTCTTGGCTTAAGAGCTACCAACAATTGTTTTTACATATCTGTCAGTTGTAAATGGATTGAGTATGATTCAAATGGATTAGTAGGACAATCTGCCTCATTGGCCTTATGCTGTTGACATTCTGTATGTAAACCATTTTAAATTGGAACATACACCCATTTCTAAACGGTGTAAATGCCTGTTAGTTTGCAACTTTTCTGAAAATCGTTAAGTCATACCTTTTTGCAAGATGTTAATTTGCCCCTTTTCCAAAAGGTGTTACTTTGCAACATTTTTGAAAAGTGTCAGTTCACACCGTTTCAAAACGGTGTTTAACCACACCCTTCCCAAAACGTGTTAATCTACACCCTTCCCAAAGGGTGTTAATTTGCACCCTTTCCAAAGAGTGTTAATTCACACCCTTTCCAAGGGTGTGAACTTATAAGTAGTAGGGTGTGCGTCCTGGGACTAGTAATTTACATCCATTATGAGTGTGTATTGACACCATTTTAGCTAAGAGTGCTTTTCATTTTAAATTCTTCGATTTTTATTTATACAGGCTTACTATTTGATTGGTTTCACTAAGCCATGATTACTAATAATAACGGTGATAACAATGATATTGATAAAAAAACTAATAAACATTAGTAATAATAATAATAACAACTTTTTCTTTGTTGACGGAAAATATCCATATATCCTATTACTGACTAAGAAGCGAATTTGCACAGTGCGCCATACAGAGATTTCGAATGAGTGGAAATTTTTGTGATAAATGTTAAGTAAATACGTCCAGTATTTCTCCAGAGGTAACTATCACATGATCTGAGAGATGTGTGGCGAGCACAACAATACTTTCAGCGCAGATGATTATTTGTTGCTGTTTATTGGATTGATTCTCAGTCCTCGCTTTAATTCTCAGCTCTGCGGTAACGTTCATTATAACATACGAATCCGTTCCTATCACTGACTTAAACCGCTGCGCTTTGCCACTCACACATTGTTCCCGACAGTCATATGATTACACACAGCAGACCACCGTCACATGGACACACAGAGTAGCTGATAGTTATATGGCTGCACACTGTGTTCTCGACACTCATATGGACACACACAGTAGCCGACAGTTATATGGACACACAGAATAGCCGACAGTCATATGGGTACACACAGTAGCGGTTGCTGTGAGTTCAAATCCACTTTATGTCAGCTTCATCTCCGGCCGTACGTGGGAAGGTCTGCCAGCAACCTGAGAACGGTCGTGGATTTCCCCCGAGCTCTGGGCGGTTTCCTCCCACCATAATGCTGGCCGTCTTGGTATAAGTGAAATATTCTTGAGTACACCAATCAAATAAATAAGTAAATGAATAAATTTCTCGCTTGTTCTCCGTTATCAATTTGTCCAAACATTAAGGACAAATCAAAACATTATTACAAAACAAGTTGAATTTCTTTATTGACATCGGTTTTATATTATTCAAATCTAATTGTACCAAAGCTCATGGCAGTATATTACTAGCAAGGCGAAAACAAATATTTCCAGGCGTAAAATATTTTAATTTCTTCATGAAATGACCGACGAATTTTAATTGTAGTAGCTCGCCTTCTGCTTCCATCTTCTTGTTCACTTCTTTGCAGTGTTCAATAACCAGGATGGTGAACCTTGGCCAAATGAGGGCAGCACTAACGGTCACTCTGGTTTTCCTGCCCAGCCAGGTGGTCGGCAAACGCAGACCATGTCTACCCGAGAACAACGAGTACTACAACCGCCACCTTGGCTGTCACAAGTGTGACAATTGTCCCGTGGGTACACAGCCAGACTACAAGAAGGTATTTGTCACTGTCTTCATGCTCTATGAACTCAGCAGGGTAGCTCCGTTGATAACCTAAACGAAAAATATACATTAGTGGTATATATATGCATAGTTTATTGAAGTTGTAAGAGTTCAGCTACACGGTTACGAGAAGTAGCACAGTGCTGTATTTTGCCTTGCCCGAGACAAATAACTTCACACGTATAGCGCACATACGATTACCGTTCTGTCTTTATCAGGAACTGCCTCGACACCCTAAAAAAGGGGCTATAAAGTGTTTCCCTTGCCGACCCTGTCCACCAGGGATGTACATCGACAGGCCAAACCGTCAGCGATGTGGACCGTGTAGGAGCTGTGAGATTTTGTGGCGACATACCGACCAACCCTGCAATGCCAAACAGAACGCCGTCTGTGGACGATGTTTGCCAGGGTATGACAATTAAAATATTTTCTTCACCACTAAGCTATATTTTTTCTTTATATTTTGAAACACTGCTACTAATGTCATCATGTACGTTTCTTTGCAGATACCATGATATATATAAGCTTAGATACAACTCAAGTCAGCCGCAGTACGATAAAGCATGTATGCCATGTTCTGATGCAAGCAAAGACGTGCTGGAATGCGCTAACACCACCCTGCCGACTTTCCCTGAGAAAGAGGGTCGGACGCCTCACAGTACAACGTTGGACAGAGAGGCCACGATTGAATCAGAGAACCCCAAAACTCAGCCCACCCAGTACTCGGCTTTTCACAGGGAAGGTTAGTGTACGTTCTCCTCAGTGGTTCTCCACGCTCTCAGTTTATGACGACAGGTTAGTGTACCTTCTCCCCAGGGTTCTCTATGCTCTCAGTTTATCACATGACAGTTTAGAGTACTTTCTCCCCAGGGTTCTCCATGCTCTCAGTTTATCACATGACAGGTTAGTGTACTTTCTCCCCAGGGTTCTGTAAACTCTCAGTTTATCACATCACATGTTAGTGTACTCTCTTCAACAGGGTTCTGTAAGCTCTCAGTTTATCACGTGACAGGTTTGTGTATTTTCTCCCCAGGGTTCTGTAAGCTCTCAGTTAATCACATGACAGGTTTGTGTACTTTCTCCCCAGGGTTCTGTATGCCCATAGTTTATCACATGACATGTTAGTGTACAGACTCCCCAGGGTTCTGTAACCTCTCAGTTTATCACATGACAGGTTTGTGTATTTTCTTACCAGTGGCTCTGTACGCTCGCAGTTTTATCACATGACAAGTCAGTGTACTTTTTCCCCAAAGATTCTATGCGCTCGCAATTTATCACATGGCAAGTTAGTGGATTTTCTCTCCAAGGGTTCAGTATGCTCGTAGTTTATCACATAACAGGTAAGTGTATTCCTCCCCCCCCCTCCCCATTGGTCTTTTCGTATGCTCTTAACTTGTCACAGGACAGGTTACTGTACTTTCTCCCCAAGGGTTCTGTATGCTCTCAGCTTATCAAGTGACATGTTTTACTTACACAATGAGTGGAAAAATACTAGATTACAATCTTTTTTTATTTCTGCTTTGCATTATGATGTTTCATGTTGTTTCGTCTGTTGCAGTTTTGACAGCCATCCCATACCTGATGATCGCACTTATCCTCGTGTTTGTTATCGCTACAGTGATTTTGCAGAGAAGATCCTCCACCAGTGCCCGCCGTCGACAACAAACTGCCAATTGTAAGGCTTGTCACAGATTAGCCGCCTATACATGTAGCATGCTTCAATAAAGAAAACATACCCGTTTCTATATTATGGTATAATTTTATCGCTGTAACACGTTGTGGTAAAGTGTATATTTTATGAATATTTATCAAACTATTGTTTCAGCGGAAGTAGAATTGTGCTCTCTTTGCCCTGCTCCCAAAGGAGGAAAGTCTCGGCTCCTTAAGGAACAGGGTAACCCCAACAGCAGGTAGGGATTCAACACAGTGTTGTTGTGCTTATGTGTGGGCCACTCTCATACTCTCTTTGTAAACACTCTATGGAGTTTCGCTTCAAGTGTATAGTTCAAGTTGCCGATATGTTTTCAAAACAGATCAACTGATGCAAAACACACGATGGGGCACACTTTGGGTCATTTAACATTAACAAATTGGCAAAGATTTAATATGTACTCTGTTACAATAGTATTTTAACCTGTAACATGTGCCGGAATGTTTATTTCTAGCCATAGCAACGCTTGTTGTAATTTACTTTCTTTAGTAGTCAGCACAGCATTCATGTGCTTTATTCCTTGTAGTTATAATTCGAATGAATCCGTTCGCCTGCCATCCCGAAAGACGGTAGACAATGGTCCCCGGGCACCGCTTCTACCCGAAGTTACCACTGATGGCCCCGGTGGTGAGGAGTCCTGTCCTAGTAAAAACCCAGTAGGTATGACATCTGTCTCTAAAGATAGTGAACCATAGTCTATTGGCCAACTGGCCCTATCACTGTTAATTCTAAAGGGTTTAGCACCATCATCTTAATGTTGGTTGTGTAATCCAATTCCGCTGAGCTTTAGTTTATACTGAGTTGAATACCGAGAATATGCAACATTTAGTATTCCAGTTAGTTCCAGCCCATAAAATGTAGAGAAAAAAAAGCAAGCAGACGGCCTTTTCTATGTCGTCATTCTCTTTTTCTGGTCGCAGAGGTCATGGCTCGGCAGAAAATACACACAGAAACAAGTTTAGCAGCGAAATGAAAGCAAAGCCACGCAGCTTACAAGTGCAAAACCTTTTGTTGGCGTAAAAACAGTGTAACATATTATTCAGAGAAGTAAACGTACCAGCGATCATACTGTAAGACTCATTCGATGTCCTTTGAAAAGTCATCTTCATTTAAAACGCATATTTGCACTGATGTTAATTGTCGCTTTAGTATAATGTTAAACCAATTCTTTCCTCTGCAGGCGCTTTATATGCAACATGTTCTTTCTATTGTTTGCAGCGAGAAAGTCAAACTACAGATTGATACAAAAGAGGATAGGAAAGGAATGGAAAGATTTGGCCAGGGCTTTGGTCATTTCAGATCCAGACATTGAGAAGCTGGAGATGGACTTTCCGGAAGCGCGCGAGCGCATCTACCAGCTCCTGTTGCTATGGGAGAGAACGTGCGAAAGCGAAGCTTTGCCGCGACAACTGTGCTCAGCATTGCAATCTATAGGTCGTCATGATGTTGCGATTCAGCTGCTTCACGCCGATTTGATATCTTCCTGACTCTGAGAGCATGGGTCAGTGAAATGATTTACTAATGATCTCATCTGTACTGGTCAGAGCTACATGTTCCAATGTTGTTGAGGCCCTATATATGTATGTCTCGTATGGCTTTGCCGGAAAGTATTCAACCATTGGCTTGCCAGATTTCCTAAAGGCTTCTTTAACATGCACGATTTTTCTGAACAGTTGATTACGTGTATGGTGAAAATTAATGTTAACATTTTATGCATCACCAAGCTTACATTGATCTACAGTAGTATGGTAACCCCCAATGACATCCCAAACCCCACATGTTCATCACATCTTCATCCTCATGAATTTGTTTAGTTTACATATCAGTCATTGTTCTACAGGACATGCACACCTGGGACTTTTGTCGTATTTGTAACAAATGTAACTAACTTGGCAGAACAGTACAGGGAATTCTCACAAATCTGCAAGTTACTTGGAACCATTGTATGTTGATGGAGGGTGACTGGTAGTGACCTCGACTGTGCATTACCGCAGTATTAAGCTTGTTTATTCATATATCGTTGACACATCGGGGAGAGCTGTTCAACGTTTCACACCCAGGACAACTACACGTTGGGGCGGGAGGCCCAGCCGTCACAACAAATGTACCTTTTAGGTGAAAGGTGCTTATCGAAAATCTGACTATTTTACAGAGAGTTGCATTTATTTGTTTTTAATATTGGATTTAAAACTGTTTTTTAAGACGATTTTTTTCTAATTTTGCTTTATGTGCCCTATATCTTATTGTTTTAAAGATTTATCATTTTTATTTTAATGAAAAGTAAAATAATGCCTTAGATTGCTTTTTTCAATTTTAATCCATTACTTATTTTGCAGAAATCAAATCAGAATGTTTTCTTTGACGTATTGCGCATGAATATTTAGATTTCAGTGTAACGCGCAGTGCGCCGCCGGTTACTATTTTGAGAATTTTTTGTTTCCTTCAAATATGAAAACCAACTCAATGCTTACACGACTTATTTATTTATTCATTTATTTATTTATTTATTTATTCATTTATTTATTTATTTCATTGATGTTTTACGCCGTACTCAAGAATGTTTCACTTATACAAAGGCGGCCAGCAATATGGTGGAAGGAAACCGGGCAGAGCCCACGGTAAACTCACGACCATCCACAGGTTGCTGGCAGATCTTCCCACGTACGACCGGAGAGGAAGCCAGCATGAGCTGGTCTTGGACTCATAGCGACCGCATTGATGGGAGGCTTCTTGGGGCTAACGCGCTAACCGACTGAGTCACGAAGGTTCCCCGACACGATTTAGAACCTATAAGCTTGTTATAGAAATCAGTACTGAGTGTAGGCCATATTCGACATTTACGTTCAATCTCTACATCCATATGTAGCTGGTATACATAGATAACGTACACAGAAATTTTAGCCAAGGGGTTCTTTGTAAAATTTAGCACATGAACGGACCTGGGCGCACGATCAGTAAATCCCGTTATGAAAAAATCCAAGAAGATTCGACATACCGGAGGCTATCCGGGAACGTTAAAGATTCTGAATACAGCAATGGATGTGCGTTCAATTTATCTTATCATTGATGTCATTCCATAATTAGGGGATCATTTTCCTTTTGTAATGATTTTATTATTTTCCGCTTATAATATCACGGCGATGCCAGGGGCATGTGAACTGTAGAGGTCGTTTATTTCCTGCTGCCATGCATTCTGACAAGCTGAGCGAAGGTGTTTCCTGTTACGGAAAGCTTTCATCACAAACAGACACCTGCAATGCAAAATGCCCAATGGCTGAAAAAATGCACAGTCGTAGAAAAACGTGAAAGTCTTTTCGATTGCTTGTTGTTTTGCTGGAGAGAAGATGAGTAGTAGTACCGATACAAGCAAACATCACTGCATGCTCTCTTCAGTAAACAGACCCTTTGAAGTGGGTCTCTATAGAGTCAAACACGTGTGTCTAACCATACACAAGATCTCTGTTACGAGAAAGACATGGCCCACAGTAGAACTTGATATATATAAAATCCATCATACTGGGCCCCGGGCCTTCGTCATGTCGTCCTTGACACCCTTTTGGCTAAATGTACACACGGAAAAGGATCGTCCGTATCGTATTGAAATGAACCCAGTGGTCAGGCCGTTCGTATCTCTCCTACTGTAATGAACCCAGTGGTAAAGGTAAGGGTACCACTATAGGAGAGGAAAAATGATAAACAAATGGCTTTAACTTTCAGTGAGCAATAGGCCTTACACAAGATCAAAGAAAGAAAGAAGACGACTAAGTTCAATACATATAGTTAAAGAAAATAGACAAATAGTACAACTGACAATGATATTCAAAACAATGCAGAAAATTACAAAAATATATCGTTTCTTACTGCTGACAGCGTAATATTCCGGCTTCCAAAGGAAAGTCACTCCACGTAATTATAGAATCCACAGTCCTTGGGGGAATTCTCAAATCGAAGGATGACAGCCCTGTAAGTGACAAACAGCAGTGGGCATTTCAGCAAATGACTGCTCACAAGTGGACATAAGTAAATTGGCTGTGAGCTCAACAACTTCGTCGCTCATATTTATAGACTGACGTAAAGTACATTCAGGATTGTTGATGGTAAACATGTTTACAACACGGGTATATTTTTCCAGCATGTACGCTCCGTGTACAATGACACGAAACTCCTTAACACAAAAACCTGGAGAACATGGGACTCAAATCCAGTGCGGGCTATAACGTACACAGAGGCAAAGGTGTGGGTCAGATACTGACCCGTTTAGTGCAAAAACAAAATTTGAAAGACGGGTTCGTAACAGTCAGGTCGTTTTATCTCTCCTACTGAAATGAACCCAACGGTTAGGTCTTCAATCTCTCTTCTGTGGTAAGGAACCCAGTGATCCGGTCGTCCGTATCACTCCTGTTGTAATGAGCTCAGTGGCCAGGTCGTCTGTGTCACTCCTATTGTAATGAACCCAGTGGCCAGGTCGTCCTTATCACTCCTACTGTAATGAACCCTGTGGTCCGGTCGTCCGTATCACTCCTATTGTAATGAACCCTGTGGTCAGGTCGTCCGTATCACTCCTATTGTAATGAACCCAGTGGCCAGGTCGTCCTTATCACTCCTACTGTAATGAACCCTGTGGTCAGGTCGTCCGTATCACTCCTATTGTAATGAACCCAGTGGCCAGGTCGTCCGTATCACTCCTATTGTAATGAACCCTGTGGCCAGGTCGTCCGTATCACTCCTACTGTAATGAACCCTGTGGTCAGGTCGTCCGTATCACTCTTACTGTAATGAACCCTGTGGTCATGCCGTCCTTATCACTCCTATTGTAATGAACCCAGTGTCCAGGTCGTAGTCATCACATTTGATTTATTGCACCTCGAGTCGTTTAAATATCAAATCAGATATTAATCAGAACCTCAACATGTCAAATATATAAAATATAAATATAAATACTAGATCTAATTCTCTTGTTAACATACACAAACGACATTGGTCAAGTCATACATCTACTGGTTGCTTGCGGATACCAGTGTCGTTTTGTCCGACAATAATCCAGATAATCTTGCGTCGGTGCTGTGGAATGAATTTGACAAACTTGGTTACCATGTAAGAGGCTCCCTTTAAACATCGCCAAAACGACGCACATGTGTATGGTTATCTGTCCAAGTAAAAAAGACAAATCCTACATTCCGGAAGTTGCAATAAATGGGACACCGGTTGAGAATGTAGACAGCTTTAAATTCTTAGGTGCCTATTTCAATAAGAATCTTAATTGGCAAATCCATATGAAAGAGATTGCGAAAAAATGTCTGGAAATAATGGAGTTTTCAGTCAAATCAAAAACTTCCTGACAAAAAATAACTCTCTATATACTATATTATTCTCTTACATTTCCCTATCTTTCATATTGTCATAAGACAATTATATCAATTATTGTACAAATCACCTCACACACACACACACACAAACACACACACACACAAACACACACACACAAACACACACACACACACAAACACACACACACACACACAGATATATATATATATATATATATATATATATATATGCATTTAGAAACAATCTTTCCTAGCACCCGTTGTGTATTCATAACACCCATAGTCCTAGTTCAAACTCTGCAATCTTTAATCTTTCAGTGTCTTATCTTATGCTACCATTCACTTGTTATCTTAATCTTAGAAAATACCAAATCATATACACTATATCATCACCAAAGCTATCTAGACAATGAATAACTCGTTGTCCACTTTAAGTGTGGTGCCATAAATTCACGTACAAAGAAAATCAATATAGAATAAATGTAAAAAGTTCGAACGCGGAAGTTATGTGTGAATTTGTTCTGAGGTATGAAGTGCTGTAATAAGGAAACTGTCTGTCTGTCTCGATAAAATCTTCCTTGTTCGTGCAGACGGTTCAAAGAGGTCAAACATTTAACAGGCTGGGTAGAAGGGGGTTCAACCCTTAACGGGAGCGGCGCGTACTGGGGTCAAGTTTTAATAGCAATGTTAGACATGAAGATTTAACGCACCGGCCAACAATGCGCTTTAAATGAATGGAAAACTGAAAATGGCTTAACGCCACATACACACATTACACAGCCTTATATAGTGGAGAGATCAGGCCCTTCATGTTCTGATATTGAGACATGTTGTTGGGTGATAACGTCCGAAGAAGATTATTTATACTTTTTCTAACACTATGCAAGTACAGTGTGAAACTATTCATATTTATATGTATTCTCTTAGTTTATACCTGTTGACTGAATCGTGCAGTGACAGGGATGCACCAGAGCACAATACAGCAGGGGTTGGGTTATAGATGGGAATGGAAAATCGTGTATAGTTCCGGAGTTTAGACACACTCACCTGAAACAGTTTCAAACAACCTTTCAGTTAGTTTGTACGTACGTCACATTAACGATAAATCGTTGGACAAGTTTTATTCACACGTTGACAGAGGCTAGTGTTATCTTTACGAATTCACTATGTACACAACAGAGTTATGTTAGAATATATTCATGATCGGATCTGAAACGTTTCTGCACGCATTTCACAAGGAGAAATCTCTCATACATGTATGTCTAGTTGGCTAGTTCGGGCGCACCCAACAGAGTAGTTGAATAGGGTCTACTGTGGAATTATAGGGCCTTTACAAACAGGGCCATGCTGTAAATCTACTCTGTAAGTGCCAGTACGAATCAAAGGTGTTGTAACGATTGATAAAAGAAAGTTAATACATGGAAAGAACACCTTAAACATTATGCGTGGCATGGCCCTTTTCATGATAACATTTTGACAATGAAGACATACAGATGTAACCAAAGTGGAGGTTTAATTGTTAAAGTAGGCCTATACATGTGTGTATTGTGCCTAGACTTTGATTAATACTTTCATTAACACCGTGAATCATTAAACATACATATGATCGTACACTGATTATACATGACCCTTTACCATGAAGAGAATATTAATGTCTTCAGGCGGTGTATTATCCCTCTCAGTCAAAACTGACGATGCTTGACTGTAGTGATCACCCGTATGATACGCACCAATATGTAAGTGCATCTAGGTGAATGCATGAAGTAATTCCACCGAGAAGAAAATGAAACTTATAGAAGTAACAGAATGGAAGGAAAATATCTCTGCATGTGCGGGAAAATCTGTTTTGCACAGGTCTATTATAGGTGCTAGAGCAATCATTGGATAATACTTACACAGACAGTCTAGGCTGCTGATACATTTAAATTTCTATACTCTCATTGTACGTGTAGTCACAATATCTCCGAATTTTGTCTGCTTTGGATAGTACTGCAAACAATTTGCCAGCGATACTACTGCCGCCGACACCCCCGCCTCCCTCCATTCCTGCCCCGAGGTTACCAAGGTGGCAAAATTATATTACGTCAATTCTAGGAGTTACAGCTATAAAGAATGATGGTAATGCTGGGTAGATTTTTTGATATGTTGTAGAGAAAAGTCCAAGCTTCGTGCTTGAAGTTGACAAATTTAGAACATCTATAAGGAAAATCAATGCACTCGTGTAACCTATAAGGCCCGAAATATAGTCACTCGATCGGCATTGACTTCCTCACCCTGCACGTTTTTTTACTTCAGGCGAGTATTAGCCAATCAGCCGACTCCCTGGGGGCCTCTTGGGACATTTCAAAGGGTGTCACCATATACCGGGACCATCTGGTAAACAAACCAGATATAGTATACATAAACGTGTCATTTAACCAGCTTTACAAAGGCATAGAGGGAAGTAAACCCGCTTTATTAGGTCTGAAAGACCATTCAGCAAAACAAGGAAGTACCGGCTGTCCATAGCACAT
Source organism: Acanthopleura granulata (assembly GCA_016165875.1). NCBI lineage: Eukaryota > Metazoa > Mollusca > Polyplacophora > Chitonida > Chitonidae > Acanthopleura > Acanthopleura granulata. The sequence goes on along the minus strand of JABBOT010000002.1, from coordinate 41,987,184 downwards.
GAATAATGCTAATTCGACAGCAACCGTTCAGGTGCACGTGTACAGGATATTTCTCCTAAAAGGAAGAAAGGAAGAAGACAGCTGAAATTATTGGGTGAAGATCACCAAGCAGTTATATGAAGGGTTTAAACAAGGATTTACGCTGTTACGTTCCACCCCGACAAGCGTGCACGGCCACCTCATGTGGATGGACTCCGCCAGCAAGCCTACATAACTGCTCTGAAGGTATTGGTGAGGGTGGCACTATTTATGTCGGACCCACGGACATTAATACCCGTGTCCCGTGAAGCGAAGACATTATTACCTGTCCTAAGTGAAGCGAGACATCATTAACCGTATGTGAAAAATACCTTTGTAAAGCTTTGTCCACATCCGAAATAAAAACCTGGTATTAAAATTCTATCAACTACTATAACAGTTATATTTCTACAGCATTTACAGCAACTGAAGAACAAGAAAATATTTTTTACCGTGTATATACTTTTAAATGAGTTTTGCACACAACCAAAAATCACATACTAGTACTTGGAAAGTCTGAAACAAACCGAAATGTCTGCAGAACCGTGGCCCAGAAGATGATGTAGACTTAAGTGCAACACGCTTTTCACCATGATTCATTCTTGTCATTCGTAACAAACTATTTTCATTAATAAAACATCCTACATGGTCAAAAATTTCTTGAAAACTCTATAGTGTCGTCCACATGAGACCTGCTTGAAAGGGTGCTGTAAGGGGACCAAAGCAGCCATGCTGTTAAAAAATACACTGATCCGTCCGATGCAAAACCACCTGCTTAGACTACATACTGGGGAAGTCGCGATAAAGATGCCCAAGTTCGCAACAGCTGCATGCCGCATTCCGTGTGGTGGGGTGAGGGGGGTGGTGGTGCTGAGGAGAATATTCTTGAGTACGGCTTAAATCAGAGATCAAATCAATCTATCAGTCACATGTTTTATGATCAGAAAAATATCAAGTTGATGTCCAAGCTCTCCAGTTTTGGAGGTACACCAGCGTGGAGAAACAGGTGCCCATCTCACAAAGTCACATGTCCCGACGCTACTCAGTCAAGAGCATTTACCATTTAGTGACCTTTCTCTGCGAGGGTTTGGTATATAAGCTGGAACCGTGGACCTTGAGCTCCATTTTACACCGTAATTTATACTGTTTCGACTTCGATTAGACACCTTGACAAGCACCGTGAAATATGTCGTAAAGATTCGAGGCACGAAACTAGTTGAACTAAAACTGCACATGCTGCATTCCATGCTGTCTAAGTCTTTAGACTAAAACTGAATGATAATACACATGTACGTTCTGGTTTTATTTACAAGTAGAAATATTTCATTGTCAGCATGTCTCCGTAGGAATGGATGCAGGGTCTGTCATATGGAGTTATCTCCCTTGAAATGAGTGTTGCTTATAAACTTTGCACCGGAGCAATATTTTGGACCTGAGGGATAGGTAATGGTGGTTAATCAATGAAATGAAATTGTGTAAGAAAGAAATGAGGCTTGCAATGCAAATAACAATATCCGATTTATGAAGTGCCAAGGTCTTTTTGTGTAACGTCACCAAAACCTTAGGTGTGAGTGTAGCTGGCCAGACTTTAGTTTTAAATTGATGACTTCGAGACAAAATGCGTGAAGGCACTAAATAATTCAGTGACGTATGCCGTAGCAAACTCTGTGTATATCTTTGACCTTACAACCATGTGCCCCGATGCCTTGCTAAATGTTTGGGTATGTACCCGATCTTCCCCCTATATACACTCTATATATCAAATGTGATGTTTGATATGCTCTGGGCCTTGTGGTGATGCAGTTAGGAATTCTGTCACTAATTTATACAAATGACACAAATAAACTCTTAAAGCAGATCACAAGGTATGTCCTTTCCTGTAATCAAGTCATTTCATCGAGCACATCAGTCAAAAAATAGATATATGCACGAATGCAATAATGTAAAAGACAACTTTTATAAGGATAACCAGAAAAGTAACAGACACCCCACATTACAGTGGACTGCCAGGTATTATATCGATAACTCATATAGGCTGCACCGGTACTGTTCTTTAGTCAGTAACACAAATATGCAGTGAGCTGATGACGAGTGTTTATTTAATAAAGCTATTGTCATTAAAATTCCATATGGAGGATGTCTGCATGATTGTCCATAGCCAAAGTCTGTGTTTTCGTAGACTGAATGTTCATACCGGGCCTGTTGCACGAAGACATTTCGGGTCTTGGCCTAAACCTTGTAATCTATATTAAACTCTCAAATATAATGTACCAAATCAGTGCGATTTTTGAGTGGTTGATTCTGTACTCTGCTCCATCCAGTGCGCTTTCAGCCAAGTTTGATCAGCCAGCTTAAAAAATTCCAATTGGTGATGAACATTACAGTTTTGGACTTCAGCCCAGAAGGGCTTTGTGTCAGATACGTGATCTCTGACCAAAACACTTCACGGACTGAAAGTTATAGATATTTAAACACGTGCATGATACCGACGATATTGACATTAAGAATTCATTGAGCTTAATGCCAGAGAGGTGCATGATACACATCATTTGAAATTAAAGCCGCCAAATACTGAGATAAATAGATTTTATTTAAAATTGTCTTTCAGGGGAGGTAAGCGGTGAGACATAATAAACACGTGTCTGTGAGAGGTTCACATAGGGTGAGTTACTCGAGTTACTTATCGCTCAGCGCATAAGGTTACAAGTCAAGAATTTGCTGCCGGGGAACTCGTTAATTCATTAGATTACTATGTGTTTAGTTATGGAACTATAATTTAATGCCAGGTACAGGCCTACCCAAGAATAACGACGGAATTACATTGTTCATAAGGTGTGAAACCATAATCATTCATTGTTCTTAATGTGCAACCAGAGCATTACAAACTGTACATTTAGACACCTCCACAACTGACTATATGCACACGTAAGTTCCTCTTTCAGCACTCCTGTTCCAGGAAATGAAAAGAACAAAAATGCCAAGAGATATTCCATTTCAGCAATCTGCTACGTGACAAATGAAAGATTATGGGCTCAGTCGGTTAGCGCGCTATCGCAGCACAATGACCCGGAAGCCTCCCACCAATGCGGTCGCTGTGAGTTCAAGCCCAGTTCATGCTGGCTTCCTCTCCGGCCGTTCGTGGGTAGGTCTGCCAGCAACCTCCGGATGGTCGTGGGTTTCCCCCGGGACCTATCCGGTTTCCTCCCACCATAATGCTGGCCGCCGTCGTATAAGTGAAGTATTCTTGAGTACGGAGTAAATCACCAATCACATAAATAAATAAATAAATAAATAAATAAAGATAATGTACAATACAAGGAAAAGTGAGACTACAAGCACTGATACATACAATGTAAAGTAAACATCCAGGGCTGGTTATACCCCGTGCTTCCGGACGGCTGCCCACAGGAAATGGTCTGGTCCCCCCTCCGGCTTTGTAAGCTGGTCAGTTTGTACACCATTTATGCTAGCTATCTAGTTAATCTACTGAATAGTTTAGCTTAATACATAAGCAACGTAACTCCGAAGAAATTCATTTTGACGTTCTCAATATTTCGACTTTAATTAAGTCAAATCCTAAGGATGACTTAATTAAAGTCGAAATATTGAGAACGTCAAAATGAATTCCTGTGGAGTTATTTTGCTTATTTACCATGCGAGCTAGGTTTACATTATGTTCCCGGCGGTTACAGCAGTCACGTTTCAATCCACCTTGGCCAAAACGGGATAGACGTGAGACAACGCGGGGGTTCAGCATGGGCAAACGTGACAGACCGTGATTGACGTGGATGCCAGGTCAGATTTATAAACTGTCAAAAATTTCGCCACCGCAGTCACGGTACGAATGAAAACCTAGTAGGGCGTCATAAAACGGGGTGAACACAACAAAACGTCACAAAAGGCCTACGTAATAGGCCGTAATAAAACTTGGAGGCGATGCGTAATTTGAGGCGGTCCGTTGTGGGAGGCGCCCTTTTCAAATTTTGTCACGTTCTGCCTCGCTTTATCTCGGTTCTTACGGCAAGTTAGGTTGTATGGTAGCCGTTTCATCGTACTCACTCACAGCGCCTCTCGCCGTGTGACGGTTTACGGGCCCGGTGCGGGTGGTCTGGGAGGGAGTACAAAAAAAAATGTCGGACCCGACAGGGAATCTTCATTCGAGTCTGAGCAATCGATTACACATTAGCACGACCTAACAAAACTTGAATACCCATGACCACTGGGAAGATAATGTAAACCTAGCACTAAATCAGCTTCTTTTTCTTCTGGGCGAGCTCTTACTGGGGACCTTCAATTCATTAAAATTCTAATTAAATTTATGAAGAGTAATAACAAAAAACGCTGCTACCTGTAATAAGTAAGCATTTATACAGGTTTTCAAAATGGTAAAGGAAAGTTACTGGATGATATGAATGAAAATAAATGTCGAACAATTTCTCGAATCGTCTCCCATGGATCGTCACAGCCTTAAGGTATGTCTGGGTGAATGCTTCCAAGGTTTTTACGCGGTACAAGCGTAACAATTTTTTCAGTCATACAACGACAGGTAGCCCTTACAACGTATATGCTGTGCCTTCCTGAGGCAGGGCGAGTCAGGCTGCTGCCACTGGAATGGAATATGATGTCAAAGACACAACACGACATCCAACTCGATCACATTATACTGATACTGGACCAGTCAATTGTTTAAAATCTTTGGTATGACAGGGGCTCCGAACCCGAGATTTATCCCGGGTCCCTCGACCTCAAGACGAACCCTCTAACCAACATGCAGACCACCGAGGAGGTCTCACATCCATAATACTATCACGTGAAGTAACGTGTGAACCCCCCACACATCACGAGTTTCTTGCATTACGGGTGCTTTACAGCAAAATTGATGCTAGTGGTAAAATTGTCTTAGAAGTCAGCATGGTAAAAACACGGGCTTTTCTAGAAGTGTAATACATATACGACAAATCTTCCCCAATTAGGCTAATGAGGACCAAACCACGCAACCTGTTACAACGATCTTTTTTTCAACACCACACACATAATTCGTGAGCCTACTCTTTCTATTCGGGCTATTCGGAAAATACCGTTCCCCTATAAGTATCCTGCCATTGTTTTGTGTGAGGAAGGGTTTGTTTCTTGGAAATCGAAATTCAGAGCTGATTGAAATCATCTGTATAAAATCGATTGGAATCTTTCCGCATCCGTATGGCCGGGAGAATTTCCCCAGTGATCTACTCCACGAGGACATGATTGAATTCCCGGATTGTTTTTGCCAGATTTAAACCAAAAAGCTGTCGAATAAGTCGAGCAACAATAATTCTTGTTTCTTGTGTCAATGTTCATTGTGTGAGTTTCCATTTGGGTTCCGTGCAGACGCTAATTGCCCCCAGTTGACAAAAACGTACAACTTTCCAGTCACCTTGCTATGCTTTCTTTCCGGACATTCCACCATGTGGCCACGAAATGGCAGCTTATAACTAAACAATAAGTTAACCAGAACGAAGGTCGCCCTTCAGGTCGTGTATAATTCTTTCTGCTTTGATGAAAACTTCTTGTGTTGTGTTTATGCATTATGTGTATATGTAGCGCATAAAATTGATGCGTTTTTGTAGTGTGTGGCAGACGTTCAAGTCTGAGAGCGTGCGCCATGCATGGCAGCGTGACCAGTGTGCTTTTATATCTTCCATTGTTATTCCATTGACAACCCAGTTTCTACAGCACATGACAATGGGCCACTTGCATAACAGAACCGGTATTTGTAATCACCGCTAACCATAAGTGGACAACGTGAGTACATGCTATACCTGGTATATTGTAAAAACAAGTTTCAGTACTGGCTTTAGGGATTTCGTAGAATTTCATGGCGCCTAGCCTCTTGTGGATTCATGTGAGTCCGTCGATGCATCCGTCGATCCATCTCATGATCACTGTCAGCAGCTGCTTATCGGAAATGCCCATATACATATGCCCACATTCGTCATGAGTAATTGGGATAAACTTCATTTTGAATGTAGCAAGAAATGCAGGCCTTCTGGTCTGTCCTCTACAGAGGTTCCTTAATGCTTGGACTATCTAATTGTGAAAATCTTAAGGAAATTAAACTTTTTGTCCACTTTGACAGTTAGTTAAGCAACAGGATATATGGATTTCACTATACCGCTATTTATTTATTTGAATTTGGTTGGTGTTTTACGCCGTACTCAAGGATATTTCACTTATACGACGGCAGAAAGCATTATGATGGGAGGAAACTGGAAAGAGCCCCGGGGAAACCCACGATCATCCGCAGCTTGCTGGCAGACCTTCCCACGTACGACCTAAGGGGAAGCCAGCACGACCTGGACTTGAACTCACAGCGACCGCATTGATGGGAGGTTTCTGGGTCATTGCGCTGCGCTAGCGCGCTAACCGACTGAGCAACGGAGGCCCCTCTACACCGTTAATGTGGTATCCCGAAATGTGACTTGATAATCACTGGGCGCAAGACAACAGCCGACGATTTTTTAATTTTTATTTCTTTTTTTCACAATCATGCCTTAAAAAAACAAATTTGCATGGCTGTTCCTTTTACTGCTCCTCACTTACGTGTAGCTGACTTCAGAGGGAAATTATTTTGGTGATCTGTAGGCCTACGTATATTTTGGCCTGTATGATTCCTGCCACAATCACTTTGTTGTATGGTGGGTGTGCCGTAAAGCTGTCCAAAATAACATGCACAGCACGTGGTGCATGTATAACGGAAACCACCCTGACGTCCTTGACAGACCGATTGTTCACGGGACCTCGCTGTTTCGGCTGCAGCTTTTTCTGTAGCCATCAAGAACATATATGTTCCGATTTCTGCCATCAATGTTTGAGGGACACTCGTCTTGTACCAGTTATTCGCCCGTGGGAATGATGTTAGTCAGTAACTCAGCAATGATCGTTGGTTTTGCCCAGTGCACCATATGGATTCTTCCAACTGCAAGACTGGGCCTCACAAGAAAAATTCTTGAGTATGGCGGTAAACAAAAATCAAACACATAAAGAGATCATCTCGAACACCACAAAAATGAACCAGCTATATGCATAAGTGGTATTTCTGACTTGTATAGGCCTGTATACTCCTTCTATATCCACCCATCTGTGCTCACAGGGGTTTGGAACCATTTAAAATACCACGGTCATGTACTCGTGTTGGCCGTATACATGTAAAAGTACATGTATAGCGTGCCTAAAGAATGTGTATAGGCCAAACTGTTGTACGTTTATATATACCTAGCGGTGCATGCTTACTCTTGTTTGAATATTTAAACAACATGCGGTCAAATAAATAAACAAATAAATAAACAAACAAACAAATAAATAAAGTTAAAAAATGAAAAATGCTTCAAGTGCAGGCTTTAGGCATAAAGAGATTGCAGGCATAAAGAGACTGATCGAGTGACATTCGCCCAGGAGAAAAAACCGGTATACATCGAAATATGGAGAAAAAAAAACAACAAACAAACAAACAAAAAAAACAGGTGACAAAATTTTGCTTTCTGTCCAAAACTCATGGTCCAAAATGAAATGACGTCCACTGCAAAGAGTGCAGGTGGGACTGTGGAACACAAAAACTCTTTATACATGAAGCAACATGTGTTATGTGTTCACATACATAAAAAACAGGAATTAATCTCTCTTTGTCGTCGACCATAAATATTATTACTTTATTTCATCCAATATGGGCCTTAAAAGTCTGAAAAATGTTTTGACCCATTGCTCACAAACAAACAAAAAAAGAAAAACTTCCGCGAATATCCCATTTCATTGCCGTCCCTTACCCACCCCACCCCCACCCCCCTTAAATAAATATTGCTCGGTCGAGTATAAAAAAAAAAAACTTGTCATGCAAGGCTAACTGACTAGGCTCCAAATACACTCTGGTGATGATCGCAGTGAAATTTGGAATACATGCCTAGGCCTACCGAGTGGGAATAAAATGCAATATCTTCGTTTTTACGAGTAAACTTCTTGTGAATTGGTTCCTTACAAAACCGGTGCACATCAAAATATAGTTTCAGGCAAAACTGCCATGGTACCGATACTATAGATGATGCGAATGTCGATACAAGGGGACACTGCAGTGCTAGCATGGACGGCAGCGATATGTATGCATAGGTTTGAGAAACACAAAAATAAGATAGAAAACTCATCTATCAAGATAATTGTCAATAAACATTATTGTTTTGTATGATCGTGTGTATAAATTCTGGAAAAAAAAGTCTGGATAACTTGCTTAGAAAGCTGGGGGGGGGGGGGGCATCCGAATCCCGTATCTTGTGTACCGGTCTTATGCCTATCACCTTCGCGTTGATAAATATTGCTCTGTCGTAAAGTCTAGTTTAGGTCTAGGTCATCACTCGCCAACTTGACTTCAATCTTTTTTTTTTTTTCTTTTGGCGGAGGAGGGAATTATTTTAAATACATCAGAAAACTGGTTTAGTACTGAACATTGATGGCGACAGTGAGAAAAACGCATAGTAACGTTCGGCAACAGGTGCTGTCTTCTCCGCCCTGGAATTTCAAATATGCGGGAGTGTTTTGAAGAGTTACGTCCCTTTACCGATTGTAAACCACAAGCGATCATAATAAAAACGTTTTTAGTTTCAAAAAAACATAACCCATATACTATATCGATACATTTTCACCAAGAAAGTAGGCATAAGTGGTAACTATATCCACATGTGAAATTTATAAAAGTGAATCCAGGAGAACTAGTGAGAACACTGTTAAGGTAGTTTGAACTGGGCGCACGAATCGGAAGGCCTACTTTCTGCGCCATCTTGTTTTCCGGTTGAGTCGATGTGTCAGTAGAACGGAGGCTACAACATCCGCATCCACGTTCTTTCGGCATTAGGGATGGATTGACTGTATTCACCTCACAGTTATGCGACCAAACATCAAATGAGACCATAACATCAGCTAATTGTGTCACCAACAGTTACCATTCAGAGATATAATACTTAATCGGTGGGAACGATCTTGAGACCCATCTGAGGACTTGACGGATAGAGTTGACCGCAGCACCACAGTCGTAAGACGAATGTCAAAATGTGAGGCTCCGAGTGTGGGATTTACCCGATGTTTTATGTGATTACGTGGTCCGTGTGTCTACTACAGTTCCATTTTCTATTTGGTGAAAATGCCCAATTGGTTTAGACGCTGTATACGTCCCGGTTTCACTTCGGTGTCTGCTCATTCGATAAGTGGAAAACGTTTGAACAGATCAACCCCGCAGTAACAGGCGTGACATGATATAATACCGCTGTTTTAACAGCATTACAGATATTAAGCAATTATAATTCCAAGATTAATATTGACAGTTTGAGTGACATCACCATGTCTGGAAAGAAGTTCTCCAGTCCCCAAGAGGAAATAAAGTACTGGAGAGAGCAGGCCGGAAAATTTAAAGCAGAGTAAGTTTGTGGTGGGAAAAAGGCGACTTCACTTTTGATAAACATGTTTGGTCTGTATCATTTGTCATTTCTGTTTTCTAAGTATGTGATGTCTATGGTTTTAGGTGGTAAGTTACAATTGTTTAATTTTCAGCTTTTGTTTACTCAGTTTTGGATTTTACATTTTTACATCTCAAAGGTGTGTCTGACAAGCAAAGGCCATGATACAATGGTTTCCTTTCAGAGTTCGTTTTGGTCAAGTTGTTTCCTCATCTGTAAGGCTAACTACACATGTAGGACAGAGTAAAGTTATCTTAAACAAGATGGATACTAGTGAAATGTATGTACATTAAATTTCTTGTACCGGTTGTCCAAAAATTGGCATTATGCAGCCAGTTTACTGTCAGATGCAGCTGTCTAAGTAGTGTCTTTGCAAATGAATAATATAATAGGCAATTTATTGTTGTCACATAATCTTTTCTTTAGCTGTAAAGTAGCAGATTTTGTCAAGGTGTGAGCATATATGGAACATATTTGGGCTCCTTAAATAAGGGTCTCTAGGAGCTATTTGAATGTACTTCTACTGATATAATGCCAAACTTCACATGCTTTATGGTATAGTGATTTTCAGGGTTAAGTAGAGGGACCTCACCTGTAACCATACAACCTTCAGCAGTTTATAATTATCTGACTTCATGTTAACAGGAAATAATGTTTTTAATGCAGTTATAAATTATACAAATAATTTCCTGCACCTGTATGTTAATATTGGTGCAGCATTAACAGGTTCATGTCTGACATGGGATTTGAGGAACTCGGGCGGATCATCTGAATGTCAGCACACATGTATCATGTGTTGTCCGTAATACATTAAAAATAGTTGCTTCTTCCCAAGGCAGTTACAATATACATGGGTAATTTATTAAGGTGTGTAGAACTGCATGTAGTTCCATCTAGTATGTCCTAGATGGAGCTTTATATCTCTACAACCAGATTATTGTGGCTTTTATGTGCACTTGTTATGGTTGGACTGTCACTTACATATATGTAACTGGCTAGAAAGATGTGTACCAAGGATATAGCTGCTTTAAAATGTCTTTGAAAAGTAATGCTGTGGATCGCTGAAAGAAGATTGTGCAATATTACGTCAGATATTATTCATGTTGTTTTCTTTTGAATCACATGTGAATGTTAAGTTTCTGTATCTCTAGGCATATAAATCTTAAGAATGGTTAGTTTTCAGAGATCTGTAAAGTATAGCTGTAGCTTGGGGTGAAGGATGACTCACTCTCTGCCTGTGACAGACATACCAGCAGATGTGCATGTATAGCAGCTGTGACCTGCAGAATTCCACATGTACGGTCTGCCATGCCCTCCAATGCTGAGATGCTGCAGAGTGCTACAATTGTCTGTACCAACATGTCTTAACCATTACATGTATACATGTCCTTCTAAGACGGATTTGTATTCACAAAGTGGCCAGAATAAATGGACTGTTTAATAGGATCCATGTGGTATCTGTATGTAACCATGTGTCAACAATCACCCAGATCAGCTGATCAATACTACACAGTGTGTATAGATGCTGTGTTCAGTAGACGAGTATTCAGGGATGGATTATAGAGGGCAGTGTGAGGTGACTTATTACTCAGTTGGTGACTTCAGCTTAGTCTTGTGGGTCTTGTATTCAGTTGTCACAGCTGAAGCCTTTGTACTGTAATTTGGAGACCTGCTCTTGTTCAGTGATGCTAATTATATTGATTTTGCACTAATTATGTGGTGCACTTGACATGTCCAGTCCTGCACTCAGTGGAATTGTGTGATCTGGCTTTGATCTCAGGCTTTCTGTTCCCAGCTGTTTATTTGTTTAATAATTGTGTAAGTGGGGGAAGGGTTAATTTGGAGAGAGAGTTTTCTTTTTGCTATTTATAACTCCTGAATTATTCAAGTAGTAATCTATGTCCATAATTCTGTTGTCCATGCATACAAATCGTCTTGGGTATAAATTGCTAGATATGTAAGACCTTCCGCTGAATGCATTCCAAAACATCAGATGGTGCTATGACATGTGTACTCCTGTAGAGTTGCCTGTCCAGTGTGAATCCATGTATGCATACATACATACATGTACATGTAGTCCTAACATTTGTAAACAGCCCCTCAGCCAGAATACAAGTCAGCAGAACATGATGGCGGCACATAGAATAGATATATTCACATACTTTGTATCTTGACCTTGTAGCACTTTATAATATTCAGAAGTAAAGGTATGCCTCGTAAGTGGTAGAACCGCGTATCTTACAAATCAGTAAGTTATGGCATACATGTAGGTACATGAGTTTAACCATGACTCAGAGAAAATTCAGTTTGAATAAACTTGTTACAACTGCGGTTTGCTGTTAAAAACCTTTTAGATCAATTCAACTGTTAAAATAAATGTAAATTAAAGTCACTAATTTGTAAATACATGTATGTGTAATTAACTTATACCTGTAAGTCACCCATCCAAACATAATTGTACAGTCTTGAATATACGTGATATAATGTGTATAGGTGGATATATCTGGATATCTGGAGTTATTATCATACTGCTGCATGTACATGTACAATACATGAATTATAATTTGCTCATTTTATGCCTTCTGATCAGCGGTGTAGGTTTGTAACAAAGTCTGTACAAACTTGTATGTTAAACACCACACAGGAGGACCAGCGAAGCAGAACTGTCATCATTACATATGTGTATGAGTGTGGAAGTGAGTGGCTGGCAATTACTGGTGTACATATCAGGAACAAATGGACTTACATGTGTCTGTTTGGTGTGTTAATTTTCTCACAAGTTTCTCATGGGAAGTGCTGTTTGTTAAGAGGTTTATGACAATAAATTGTAATTATAAAGGTCACATACACTGTATGTGTTATGTAGATACTGGGAGAGGCCTTTGTGCATATGGTGATACATGTAGTTAGGGAACCATGTTCCATTGACATATAAGGTACTTTCTAATCTGTTACCCAGTTGTACAGTGTGTAATATGTAACATCCTCCACACATAAACCTATACATTAATGAAATACTTTATTCTCTGTTTTTTATTCAGACATCATTATTATATATTTCTAAAACCCAACATCACAACAGAAACAAAGTGATGCCAGTCTATATGTACATCATTTGCGTGAAAAAAAAAGACAAGAAAACCACATCCTGTGGTTCAGGTGTTCATATTTGTTACTTGGTTGAGCAGTAAACTGGCATTGTATATTTACATCTTAAAGCTGGCTGCTGTGTAAAAAATTACTCTAATAACTTACATCCTTCTAAATAGAAAGTGGGTTAGCTTTCGAAGTTTAAAGATAAAAGTGAATAAAAAAAGAGATTTATACTGCAAAGGATAAAAATGTCGAACATTGCTTGTGTAAACTGAACATACATATACCATATTTTCATCTTGTGCCATTAGTAGTTCTATTTTGTACTGTACTGGTTTTAGTTCATTCACGCTGGTAACTTGACCTGTGACAGTTTAGGTTGAACTATCACTGGTCCCAATGCTGTGGATCTTTGGCAATGTTAATATCCCTCCTTTGTTTGTCATGCCTCCACGCATAGGCAAAATGGATATCTGTAGGTCTGGCATGGGGGTTATCTGTCAGATGGTAATTAGGTGTGACCTGCCTGTGGCCAGGTAGCATTCAAGTGGACTGCAGGAACTTGGCTAACTGCTCTATAACATGGGTGGCCAGTTTCATAACCACATTGATAACATGTACTCTACTAAACTGGGGCAAATCCATTTTGTGAACTTTTAGATTACTCTGTTGTAGATGATCTGACATGTCCACTGATAATGACCTCTCATGAATAGTACATGTGCATTTATTTCTAAGCCTGTACCTACATGTAATTCATGAGAAAATTAGCTGAATGTGACTACAAATTTCTGTACAGATCACACATGCACATGTACTTTGCTTAAGTGGACAATAAGACTAGATTCCTGGTTTCCTGTGAGAAAAGTTTGGGAAACTGGTTAGGGTGGCTGAATAGTTTTCATTTTTTATTATCATTATTTCAACTACTGGATGTTTTATAATAATCTCACCATTTGTGACAATTTTTGGCAAAAAATTAAGGAAAGAGTTCTGTTACAGGATGCGCCTGTGTTAGTATAGTCATAAAATGCTGCTTATATGAATACTCTGAGGCTGAACTTCAGAGGGGATTTCTTGGGATTTGTTGAATATGAACAACTTCTCTCATAAAGCTCAGCTGTTGTGTAAGCAGGACATACAGAGGTCTGTTGCCCATACCTGAGTGCCCTGGTGAACCTGTGTTCATTGTAGACTACTTCTCCCTCTAAGACACGGAAACCCAATTGTCTGGATTCATATATATATATATATATATATGTAAATATATATTTAGAACATGTTGTAGCCCGTAAGATATAAATATACTGATGGGTTGTCGGGTATCTACATGTTATTGGTAATGGTGATTTACTATTAGCTCTCAGTCAGGTTTTCTCCACCTATAAGCTGGACTATTATAAATTATATATATTATAAAACTTCTTCTGTACTGCACTTAACATCAGTCAAATTCAATCAATCAAACAACAAGTGATTACATGTATTATGAATATTTGCATGATATTAAAGTCGTCAACAAGATAACCTGGCCTCATGTTCACAGAGGTCATTTTTTTTGTTCTTTTTTTTATATTATTATTGAGCACCTAAGAAAAAAGACTATACAAGCTTTCTGCCCCATATATGTACGTGAAGTATAGACCATGTCGTTTTGTGATACTGATGAAGAATTCAAATGTAGCCTTGCACCACCAATAAATCTGTAATGCATTGAAGCTCGAAGCAGTAGCTTACGTATGGGATGTAGTGGTTTCATCATTTCTTTTTTGCATACATACTGTAGATATGTACATGTATGCTTGGAATTGCTTCTTGTACTGGCACCATTTAAAAACAGTAGCATTCATCCAGCACTCCTTTTGGTACATGGCTTACTTATTCTTACTGATGTCTTTCACACGGAAATTTTCGGTTGGGTTCACCCAGTAGGCCTATGGATGTGTGCACATATATACAGTGCATGTGAACATGTATGTAGTGTTACAGTTCAGGGGAAGTCTGACTGGCATGTCTGAGTGTAGGAGGTCTCAAGGCAGATTGAAGTTGTGAAGTGCTGGCATCTTAAGCAGCTGGGAGGACGGGGTTTACCAGGCTGACTGCTCTGTGTGAATGATGATTTGAGCACATAGTCGCCCAGTACACTACATATCCCTGCCAGACATATTTGTCAGATGCATTAGTTTTGATCACACCTGACCAGTACATGTACTTTGTGTGGTGTCTGCATAGTTTAGGTATCACACACACATGTACATGCAGAGTGCCAGTGTGTTCATACGGTGTGCCACTACAGTATCTTTGGTCTCTTATGATTGACTCATCACATGGATCTGCTGCGTTATACATGTACACCGGTCACTGGTGCAGGTGTAAATGTTACACACCTGTACAGTGTAGTTCAGAACCAGTAGCTCAGTGGCTGCGTGCATACCTTCATTTTGCCGTGCAACACACAGAATTAAGCATTTTAAAGATTACAATAACTTTGTTGTATCTTTTGTTGTAGTACTTTGGTGTAGCTATACAAGCATATGTAATGATGCTGTATTACAGAGGCGTGAAGTGTGCATCTATGATCCAGTGGTCAGTACATTGATACATGTGTATGTGTGGTGTGGTCATTTCGTGAGTTGATGGTATGGTTATGGTCACATCCTTTCCCCAGAAAGCCATGGTTGTTGTGACCCCTCAGTCTCTGCCAGGCGTAACCATGTTTGTGCTGTTATCATTTCAGTTTAGAGGACACAAAGGAAGAGCTAGAGGAGTACCAGATCAGTAGCCGTGAGCTGGAACAAGAGCTGGAAACACAGCTGGAACAGCTGGAAAACAAGAACCGTGACCTGACCACGAACAATTCAAAGCTAAAGGCTGAGGTGGACTCACTGAGGGTATGTCACGGATTTGTGCAGATTGTGATGAGAATAACTCTCTTTGTCTTTCAAACACTCCTGTACACATTTTCAGTTCATTTTTTCCTCAGTGATGTGGGCATGCAGGTTGGTGGTTAGCAGGCTTGTAGAGAATGTCAGCTCAGTGAGAATCACACTGGAGGCAAGAGCACTTTGTAAACGTGACGTCTTCACACAGGCACCCTCCACCTGTTCAGCATAGCCAAGATAGAACATTGATAATTATGGAAACGTGTACATGCACTACAGACTTGCATAATCACAAGATACATTTCTGTTCGAGAACAGTTATATTGTGTATTCTATATTGTGTATTCAATTTCCCAACTGTCAGACCGGAAGTTGTTGACTAACATATGAGTATCAAATAGTTCTAAAGATGATGCATATGGTAATTACAGACAGATGTGAAGTGACAATTCAGTGAAATGAATTTAACATTTAAAAATTGTTATTTCATTTTTGCTCCTCGGCATGCAGGAATACATTGTTGTTGTTTTTTTTTGTTGGGGGGGGGGGGTCATTGGGCTAGTGTCAGACCTGTCAGTTTGTGAGGGGTTAATGATTCAGAGGACAAATCTTTATCAGTACATGTATATATTTATTTCATTAGTGTTTTACGCCATACTCAAGAATATTTCACTTATACGACGGTGGGGGGAACCCACGACCATCCATAGGTTGCTGGCAGACCTTTCCACGTACAGCCGGAGAGGAAGCCAGCATGAGCTGGACTTGAACTCACAGTGACCGCATTAGCTTCTGGGTCATTGAGCTGCGCTAGCGCGTTAGTCGACTGAACCACGGACGCCCCCTACATGTATATATGAACGAAAACAAAATTTTAAGTGACTTAACGTCATTTTGATGGTTTTCACAGTGCTATAGGCGTGTTGGCTCTCGTTTTGTTTTTGTGGTGCTTTCAGTCTTCACTGGACCCACGCCTGCTTGGTACTCGGCTGCCAACTTGTAAAATCATTCATCATCAATTTGCTCTTTGTGTGTGTGTGTGCCATACTCAATAAATATTGCTTCACACTGAAGATCAGTAGCAGTTGAACAGTAGTGGATTACGCTAACTGGAATACCCAGACCCTATCTCAGATCGGCAGACTGGACATTAGACCGGCAGCTTTTAGGTCAGCCCTGCAGCGAGTACCAGTGCTGTGGTTATGTTAGATGACTTAAGTCATTTTTCAAGGAATTAGAACACAAATGTCGTAATCTAGAATGATACAAATCCATACCAGTGTGCATCTGCTGTAAACAATACAGATCTAAAAATAAGTTTAGGCTTAAATGCGTCACAAGGCACATGTCAGTAATAATGAAAATCGGACACTGTATAATGTATTAAATTTTGTTGAAGTAATACTTCAACATTATGTAGGGCATGTCAAGGGAAAATTTATAAAGCTCAACATATCTTATTACATGATTTTTATGAGGTCTGTTTGGGTCATCTGAAGTGAAATGGGGTGTGCTTAACAATTCAAATAGGGTTGAAAGTGTCCGACCACATGCACCATGAATCTGTAACTGCTAGCTCTTTGTATAGATTACCATGCCTCAACTGAAGCATGGTTTGTATGAAAAGGTAGAGAAACTATATGTTGGCAGGGTATCAGTTAAAATCCCCCGGCCCCTTTTTACAGGAGACTTTCTGTTTTCTGCTTAAAATGTTAAAGTGTTAGGCTATGTAAATTGTGGTATCTTAGCCATTTATATACAGACTTAGTGGAAGAAAAGTGTTTTTCATAACTTTCTTTCATGGAACTAATTTTGTGTTTCTTGATGGTCATGTTGGTTCCCATAAACTTGAAACAGAGAACCAAAGAGTTGTTGTCGCTTGGGCCAGTATGGATGAAATCCCCAGTCAGCAGGCAACAATTCGAATCTTTATCACTAATTAGTGTTTGTTTTCCTCATAAAACGATTCTCAAACCTCCTAGCTTGAACATCAAACAGTTGATGGATAAAAGTGTGAAATTATGATAGATTAGTGTCTTGATCATAAACAGAGGCAGGTAAAAGAATTATCTACATGTAAGAAACATGAGCATTCATCATAGAATACATTTCAGTGCCTATAGCCTCTAGATTAAATGACATTCCTCAGGACCACATTTCACATGTACCTGTACCAGTAGCACAGTTGTTGTACAGTTCTTCAGAAATGATTTGTGCATTATATTTAAATAACATAGATTGCCCTGTGGATGGTCATGGGTTTTCTTTCAGGCTCTGCCAGGCTTCCTCCCACCATGATACAGGCTGTCCTTGCATAAATGAAATATTCCTGAGTACGGCATAAAACACCAATGAGATAAATAAAATAAAAAAATAAAATAAATAGCATAGTTCAGAGTTAGCTCATGACTTTTAACATCGGAATGTGTTTATAGCTGTGACAAAAAGCTGAAGAAGTTGCCCAGCATGACTGTTTGGTAATGAATGCGGAGCACATGGCTTGGGTTTCTTGTGGGATGCCGCAGCTATTGCCAGTTGTTCAGCGTTCATTCAAATGGATTACTGGCCTACAGATATGATCAGGTGATGATCTGAGAGCACGTGGATAATCTTGAATCTGATAACATACAGTAGACATGTCGGGAAATCCTAAAGAGCAATGGTTTAACCATTGTACCTTAATCAGCCATCAGTCCACATCAGTTCATGTACAGTGAGATGGCCTGTACTCATTGCTCAATTCAGACAGGCCTATA
This sequence comes from Acanthopleura granulata, assembly GCA_016165875.1. NCBI lineage: Eukaryota > Metazoa > Mollusca > Polyplacophora > Chitonida > Chitonidae > Acanthopleura > Acanthopleura granulata. The sequence continues at coordinate 41,968,962 of JABBOT010000002.1, read as the reverse complement.
GGTAAGAGGCAGATGACAACCCACCCAATCACTATAAATTATATATCATAGGCTTACAACAATTTCCCATACGTGGGAAGGTCTGCCAGGAACCTGTGGATGGTCGTGGGTTTCCCCCCGGTCTCTGCCCGGTTTCCTCCCACCATGATGCTGGTCGCTGTCATATAAGTGAAACATTCTTGAGTACGGCGAAAAAAACACCAATCAAATAAATAAATAAAACAATTTCACCACATCTTCTGTAATATCATGAAAACAAATACAAGTTGTTGTTAACCTCTGAATGTAAGTTAACTTGACATGGCACAAGGATACCATATCACCCTCTAGCTACTGTGGCAGGAGTTGATGATTGATTACTGATTCGGTGCTCCGTGATTCAGAGGTGTAATTGGACAGTGGTCTGTGGAGTGCATCTCTGTTTCTTGAGCTTTATCCATGTATGTTCACCATAGATATTCAATGAATCCTGTACAGAAATTGAAATGCCATCTGTATGTATTTATGTACACATAGGTAGGAATTGTTGAAAGCTAAAACTAAAGGGTAATATGACCGGAATCCATTTACTGTATGAGCTATTAGCATTCATTTAATTTGTTCACATACATGTACTTGCATTATATATTAATTTATACTTGTCCATCATCATTGCGCAAATAGTTTTGCATAAATCCTTTTGCATATTTCCAGGTACATACTTACTATTTAATATACATAGTCACCTACATGAAACACCTTATACAAGTGAAGCAGCAGTGGGGAAGGTGAACTACATGTGCACCAGTTAAAATTATATATTGATTTTTTGTTTTTCTAGGAAAAACTTGAGCATCTTCAGGGTAGCAGTCATCAGAGGATATCAGAACTAGAGGATGAACTGGCTCAGGTGACAGCGTTTAAGGATGAGCTGCAGAAGTACATACGAGAGTTGGAGCAGATGAATGATGATCTAGAGAGGGCAAAGAGGTGAGATGAGCTTAATTCAGACACCTGCAGACTATGCTGTCTGCCTCAAGACTCTGATAGGAAGACAAAGTTTCTTGTAAATCCAGCGTTAAGATGGTTATCACGTCCCTAACCTACAGCAACCATGGTCTTGCATGAAGGCATGACAAATTGTAGTCATTGTAGACTATTTTGATTGCTTGGAATGTTGTAAATACATTGGTTTTTACTATTGTTCCAAAATTCACTCACCTCACTGTACAAATATTCACTTAAGATGGACTGCTGGTTTGTAATATTTAAGGGAGTAAGCAGTGTTCAGATATATACTCATGTAGGGGCAAAAGCACAGTTTTCTTACATGATGATGTAAGAAGGTGAACCACTAAGACGCATGTGAAGAAGTTAAGCCCAGAATGGCAGTGACAGCCTAGTAAGAATTAACTTAAATATGGTCTCCTTTACTATTGCTTTTTACCAGTGCTTGTTAAGTTGTTTGTAAGAATGGATTGTAGATATCATTCAAAATGAATCCCAGGTGTTCATTGAGAGGTTTTGTTGGAAGTGAGGTTTTTTTGGACGCATTGTCAGGCTTACGGAAAGTTTATTACAATTTTTATTTTCAACTTGTTGTTTCCCACTTTCTATCTCGTCCAATAGGTGCTTCAGCTTGTCCAAAAAGTTGAAAATGACACATTTCGCTGGGGATTTGTATAAAAACAAAGTTGCAGAGCAGGTTTTGTGTGACACCTACAGTTTATGATGTGTGTTTAAGAAACTCATATGATGTTAGCTAAATACATTTGTATTTTACAACAAGTATCAGCGTGTTGCTGCTGCCGGCGAGGGGGGAGGGGATATACAGTATTCTTCATGGTACAGTCAGTGACTGTAACGAAATAATGACTACCTGATGTGACGTGATACTCTACATGTTTTATGTACTACATGTGTGATAGACACGGCTAGCTGGATCACTAGTAGCTGAATGTAGATCAGCCAGTATTCATCCACTGCCCTTAGTCTACAGACAGTCCGCCCATGTGTAAATAACCTTTTCATCCCGCATTTTGGGGTAGGAGACGTTAATCAAGGTGTACCCTGTGACTACCAGCGGCTTGTGAAGGACTGTTATATGTGTACATACAGATTACCTAGTGCTTTGGTATTTACAGGTGTTTTCGGGATCTCTTTCCTGTATGTAAATGCAGGTATTGACAGCCTGCCAGTCGAGGTATGGGTCCCTTTAAACACGGATGATAAACATGGTCTCCAGTTTCCCAGGGAAATTGTACACAGTTCAGAGGCTTTAGCGTTTTTGTCACTAGCTTATCATTTATACATGAACAGGATCCATGGACATAAATATAATTTGTCGGTCCATTGGTTTCCATTTCTGTTGTGTTTCATCATAAGAAAAGCCACAGAGATGTCTCTATGAGCACAGTGGAAAGACTTGAAAATCACATTAACTTTTTATACCTGTGTTTTTCTTTTACCCTCTATTCATTACTCTTTGTATATCTGGGCAGGTTGCCAAACTCGGTTCAGCACTTCGTCTGCTGTACTGAGTACATATATGTGGTATTATGCATGTGTATACATCCACATTTGTACTTATAGATGCTGCATGTAGTTTGATAAAAAAAGTTCAATATGCTGACACTTCTGGTTTATAATAATTCGTCAGATTCAACCGTCCGGCATACATGTACATGTTGTATGCATGTTGTACTAAATTGTGTATAAGAGTAAGGGGAGTGTCAGAATCAATGAACAGTTATCTCTGTATGGGTGCTTGTGTGTGCAGAACATCTGCTGACATTTTGCCAGCCTGCTCCTCTTACTGTCACTGAGCAGTAATTGGCTCTGTGTGGCCAATTGGCCGGGAATGACAGCAGTTACAGTACTAACAGTAACAGAGAAGATACATCTACAGCTGGTTTATGCTCCCATGTATGTGAACACAGTGATATCAAATAGTGACAAATAAAGTGAATGCTCAGAGAAGACATAATCTTCAGTTTTCCTATATTTACAAACCACCACCCCCAAACCCCTGCCCTCCTCTTTTCCCCATGCCATGACAGTCACAACACACTCTATAATAGGTGACTTCGGCTCATTTAACATGGAATGCTGGTTGGAAAGTTGGCTGGGTGTTTAGGTGCCATTGATTGTGTGTGAATGTGTGGTGGACTGTAGCTGTGCACTGAAGTGTGTCCATGTAAGATTTGGGGGTCAGGCCAAATCGTTGAGGCCTAATGCCTTCCCGTGCACACTGAGTGTAGTGGATGAGACTGATCAAACAGTGGCTCCATGGATCTAAACTTACAGCATACACAGTTCCTGTGTTAAGCATAATAAAATTTGACTTCATATTACATCATAAAATTATTAACCCAGCATTATATACATGCTCATTTAGATTATAAAGCCAGTCTTCACATGTGAGCAGGAGACACAAGGTATACTAAACTGTCAGCAACAGGTGGCTTGTGTTTATGTGCATATATTTAGCTGACACCTTTCAGTTGTCAACAGAGGGAACAAATCTGGTTATGTAGGCGTAAACATTGCATGCATTGTAATGACATGATGCTTTCTTTGTAGGGCCACAGTGGTGTCTTTGGAAGATTTTGAACTGAGATTAAACCAGGTAAATATCCACCTGACCTTTACCTTCATTTTGTAACTAACTGTTAAGTAAAATATGAAAGATATCAGCAGCATTTGATCTAGTATAATGGTGAAGACTACTTCTAGTTTGGTACCTAGCCTTCAACTAAGGATGACTCCTAAAGTATGTTATTCTATACAAATGTGTGTTTGTAGGCTATTGAGCGAAATGCATTTTTGGAAAGTGAGTTGGATGAAAAGGAGACTCTAGTAGAAACTGTACAGAGGTTAAAAGATGAAGCCAGAGGTAAGCTGAATACACTCGTGGAGCATCCAGATAAATGGAGCAGTATTCATCTGTACACATGACATGTATGGAGCCATCTTCATCTGTACACGATGTACTGGACATGTATGGAACCATCTTCATCTGTACACAGTGTACTGGACATGTATGGAGCCATCTTCATCTGTACACGATGTACTGGACATGTATGGAACCATCTTCATCTGTACACAGTGTACTGGACATGTATGGAACCATATTCATCTGTACACAGTGCACTGGACATATATGGAACCATCTGTACACAGTGTACTGGACATGTATGGAACCATATTCATCTGTACACAGTGTACTGGACATATATGGGGCCATGCATATCTGTACATGGTGTACTGTACATGTATGGGGCCATGCTCATCAGTACACATTGTACTGTACATGTATGGGGCCATATTCATGAACACACATGTGGAACTGTCATTTTCATACATCAAACACACCTTTACAGACATGTATGTATGTATTAAAAGGTAGCACACTCATTCACAGGTGTAAGTACAGGGATGACATGTGCAAAGAGAGCTCAGAACACATTGACACCTTTTGTACAAAGTTTGGTACAGCACACACAAATGCATATCACAGACTTCACATAACATACAGATACAAAGCATGCACACTTACATTGCCAATTGGGTACATATGGGTGGAGAACGTACGTGTGAAGGGTGCATAGAACACACAGATGCTTCACACAAAGTAAACTGATAGAGCAAACAGATAGAGAAAAAGTATGTGCACTGACCATGTGCGCTCAGTGGATTATTACAGTACCGGCTTGCTGTGACCATCCGACAGATGAAGTTTATGTTCAAATCCAGATCTCAGTGTTTAGATTGCGTCTTTAAGTTGGGATGGTTGTCAGGTACAAAGCAGGTCATGAACATGTTCACACAACTAAATGTTGTGTGTACTCTTATGGGTGCTGTTTATTGTTAGACTTCTCCTGTTCAATACTTGGAAGACTGTGTTAAGAGTATATGTGTGGTGCATTGGCAGCGAACCACTGGGAATGATGTTTGCTGTAAGCTTATGTAGCTGAGCAGTCTGTCAAATATATGTAAGTGGTTACATGTGACCTTCCGACATTTGTCAATGTGTGTCTGCAGACTTGAGGCAAGAACTGGGTGTCAAAGTGAAGATACAGGATGGTATGGGCAGCTCAGCCGGCCAGGCCAAGAAGGAAGGATCGAAATCTGAGATACCTCGACGATCTGACTTAGTAGACTCAAACAGATTAGCAGAGAATGGCTACTCTGACCTGCAGTCAACACTCAAAGGGTCACAAGTATCAACTCCGAGTCCCAAGAGTAAGTTGCTCAGTGTATGCAGCATGTATGAACATGTCACTGCTCAGCTGAGTTGATAGCAGCAACTAACAGTAAATCGTAAGAAATTGTTAAACATTTTGTGAAAAGTGTCTTTATGATCAACATATTTGCTGGCATTTTTTCTATATTAGTTTGCAGTTTTCTGGTTTTTCTTTTGACAGGTTCTAGTTTAATGGATCATGTGACTTCCTTTATATGGGGGGTGTGAATATGTTAAATCTTTGACCTCTGCTTATTCAATAAAAACACCATTCTCAATATTTTTCTAGTATTCCGATGTTCATGTAAGGCATTAATGGTGTTCCTTAGTACTTGAACACATTTTGTCTTCATTTATTTTAATTTTAGCAGGGGTGTCCCTGACATAGTTTTCATCACCAATCCTAGGCCAGAGTTTAATCTCTGTTTAGTTTACATCTGTAGTGTTTGTGATAGGTAATGTCATGGTGTAGGTCACACACACTGACTGACAGATGCCAGCAGCCCTGGCCTGTAGTGTGTGTTGTGATGTATTTGTGACTGCTTTGCAGTAGATCATGGCCATCACCTGCAGGTGCAAACTCATTCTGCACTGTAGTTTTCTGTAGTATTGTCAGGTCCATTAGTTTTTCAGTATCCCAGCATGTAATGATAATTATTTTCATTTATGTGACACAAATTAGTATATGTCAGAAGAGATATAGTGTACAAAAGTGTTAACATAGAGAACATAACATATACATGTATATATGTTTATCATGTTTCTCAACTAACCATCTGCTTGCTATATAGTTATACATCATGGTGGCATTACAAACGTGTAGGTACATGTCATGTACTGGTCATCATTCTTGTGTATGCTTAAACAATACCTCAGTGTTTCTACTATTGTAACGTCTATTCATATAACTTACCTCAGTGTTTCTACAGTTCATATTGTAACGTCTGTTCATATAACTTACCTCTGTGTTTCTACAGTTCATATTGTAACGTCTATTCATATAACTGCTAGCTGATTCTTTGTTTTAACCTCTTGATACAGTATAGCAGTGTAGCCATCCCATTTATTTAAACTTGTTTTATTTCATATCCATGTAGTGTATGGATGCCCTCAGTAGCTTTTGTAGTCCCAATATTGTGAGCATAGTGCAGGCATGGTGGACACAGTCCCAATATGCTGGAAGTAGTCCTGGCATGGTGGGCATAGTCCTGGCATGGTGGGCATAGTCCTGGCATGCTGGGTGTAATCCCGACGTGGTGGAAGTATTCCTGACATATTTGGTGATGAGCTCTCAGGTGTAAAGGGCACCATACTAACCATTAGATGTAGATATCACCTGTAGCTTATTACTGGTGAACTAATATTATTTATCCTTGCCATGGCCCACCTGTAGCCTTCCCACTGTGATTTCAGGTGGCTCTAATCAAAGTGGTGGTAGTGGGGGTCAGACGCCTCTTACACCCTCAGCACGAATCTCCGCTCTCAATATAGTCGGCGAATTGTTACGGAAAGTGGGAGTAAGTACATATACGTGTAACCAAATTACACTTACAGAGCTTATCCTGGTACTGAACTGCATGGATTATGCCCAGTTACAGCTTCTCTAATGTCTCAGATATATCAAGCATAACATCTTGATAACATCATGTATTTAGTAACATGACTTCATATTAAATGCACACATAGAACTAAATACCTTATATTTGAACTGCAGTGGTAATAAAGATAAACATGTGAAATGTTGGATTATGCCTTTTGAGTACTACTTCTGAATTGTTTGTGTCACAGGCTCTAGAAACAAAGCTAGCCTCTTGCCGAAACTATGCCAAAGATCAGCCTCGAAACGTAAAACCTGGGGGAGGAAGCCCGATGAATTCACCTAGGTAAGACGCTGCTGTCAGTTATCCGCCAATATCACTACTGCACCTAAGGAACCCACGATCATATCGGAACCTAAAGCACAAACTGTTAGATGTTGGCCACAGCACCGCAAAATTATTTTCACCTGGGTCACAAAGAGAAACAGCTGGCAGTGACCTAGCCACATGGCATACATTGTAGCTGATAGTTATTATTACCTGTTGTTACATGTAGTAGGTGGAAAAACTACCTAATTTGTATTAGATTGGCTTTTTATGGATCACATGTAGCTGCGGCTTTTTTATTACCATATCTGAGTGAGTCATCAATAAACACTTTTATGCTAAATCTGCTCATATGTATATCTCATGGAAAATTTGGCATTATTAAGCAAAAGGTTGGGTAAATGGCTATATTTTGATATTGGTAACTCATTTTATACATTTTCTTTGCTTTATTTTTCATTTTTCCTGTTTTGAAAGGTAGAGGTAAATAAAACTCCTGTTATGACATACTATTTCCCAGGTCTGTCAAAACCATGGGATCTAGAAGTAACAGGTTCTGTTTGATGTTCTGCAGCTTGCTCACTCACACATTGATTGATTATTCAGTGTCAATATTCACATGTTACCAGAATGCTGCCGTCTGATACTTGTTGGCATTGTGTCATTTTTTGCATACTTTGATGAATGATGGGTTGGAATTATGATTATGGTAGTAGTGAATGAAAATGCTCTAGATACATTTTGACTGTTTTGTTTTTTCTCAAAATTTGTTTCTTTTCTTGGCTTCTTTGAATCCTGGGATGAACTTTCTTCTTGTTCCTTGTCTGGTTGCAGATTTGTTGCCTGCATGTTTCTCTTTTCTTGCTATTTGCTGTGGTACTTGTAGTACATGTTCGTCTGTAAGAGTACATGTAAGATCATTTGTCATTCCAACATTTACTCTGTGCCCTATCCTCCCAAGCCCCAAGCCCCAAGCCCCTTTCTCCTCACACACTTTGTCTGATTTTACCAGGGACACGCACACCTTTCAACACCATCTCCAAGCACCATCGTGGTTGTTTACCAGTTGTACAAGTATTTACTGTCAAAACACATAATGAATTCTTAGCCTCTAGGCATCTTAAGACAGTATTTTTTTCAGGAATGTTTGTTGTACAGATTAAAGTTGTAAATTGATGTACATTTTTCTGATCATGTCATTCAGGTAGTAAGCAGACAGGCAGTGTTAGGAGACCATGTACACTACATGCTCAGATATCAGTATGCTGGTTCAGAATGTTCATGGATGTACCCAGGGTCAAATACAGGCCGTTTTTCATACTGTTTACCTGGCCCCCAAATTAAAGGATGCAGCAAAACGCCCAAATTAAATGGAGATAAACAATAAGTCCCATGTAAATTAAGGTAACAGAACGCAACAAGTGTGCCTTGCACAATCGTGATGGCCGTGTGCATGTTGTTGTATGTGACATGGTACCTTATTTCATAAGCATACATCCTGCCTCAACAACATCGTGTATCTTCTGATCCCAGTGCTTGATCTTCATGTGTGTATGGGAGGGCATTGGACTTCCGGGTCAGTGCACTGATAGGTTGTAGGATGCATATGGGAATAAGGTTCCCTATCTCGTTTTGAGTTTTTGTTAATGCGCAGACAAAAAAGAGGTAAAATGCAGCGAGGTCGACCAAAAACTACTGGGAAATCTCACAACAGAAATAGAGCCAGCTATGTGCACTGTTAGAAATGCACTGAGGACTTCTTCAATTCGCATGGCAGTGATATGAATAGATTTATTACCTTAAAAAAGTAAGTGAAAATGAATAACAACCAGCTGGATCAAGGTTAGTAGTTTGACAGGGGAGAAAAGTCAATACGACTTTTGTGAAATCAACTGTAGGAAAGATTTAACTTTTGACAAAAAGATGTTCAATTAGAATGTATGTACTTGATTCAAAGCAATCATTAACCATTTTTTTTACTGTTTCTCTTTTAATATCATATAATGTACTATATATTAATGTATCTAACTGACCCCCATCATAGAAGTGAAATATTCGGGAGTACAACGTAACTCACCTATGAAATAAATAAAATAACTAAATTAATCAAGGAAGAAATCTCAATTTTAATGCCCTAGATTAGCCAGAATGCTAGTCTGGTCATTTAGACACCTCAGAGCCTCCAGTGTCCATGCATCCCCTGTAGCTGTGATTCTTGGTTCTAACTTTTGAAAAGGGTGCTCAAATTAGAAACCTGTATTTGACCCTGGTACCAGTCTTAAACATTGCAGCATCTACACTGGGTGAATTTTGCATGTAACTTAGTATTGTGAATACAAAATTTATAACTAATGCCATGTATTGATGCCATGACACCAAACACCAAACACCTGTCCCTCACACACGCCCCCTTTCCTAGTCTTCTCACATGCGTCGCCCAAGCGTTATCATTTGGGAACTTTTTTTTTCTCCCAGCAAATTGTGCTGTGTGCACAGTATGGATAAATTATTTGCCACAAAAGAAGATAGTTTTTTTTAATGCAGATCTCTACTGATTTGTTATCAAACACAACAATCTGTTGGGAGACATGCATGCATGCCCAGTTGTAATTGAATTATAGGTAAAAAGTAGACAGAGTAAAAGTGTAGTGAGGGTACCTGCACGAGTTACATGTAGACACGAAACGTGGAAAGGCAATAACAACATCGATGAGTCATAAATCTCTCGTTCACTTCAGCAGTCAGCACCACTAGAATACCATTTAATAGGCGTAACCCATTTCTTGGCTCACTGAACTGCATATAGCAGCATGCAGTATCTGTATGTGTATACATGTATGGCAGAGATTAAGGATAAGTTTTGTTGCTAAGAATAGGTGTACTACAGCTCTGTATTGCACCATCGCTGATGGCATGCAGCCATGTGTGTGTGGCTATAAGACAAAGGGCTGTGTTGATTGATGGGTCCAGTCAGACACTCAGAGATAATAGAGAGCATTGTTTATATGTGTGATAGGCTTTATACTTAGATCTAGAGGTTGAAAGAAAATCAGTTATGAAATGATAGTATTACTGCAAATGGCAGAGATTTGACTTTAACATGTGAAGTACATGTGTGTGGTGAGCAACCAACTCTGAGATGAGTGAGCCTGGTGCATATGGTCTCCAACGATCTGTGTGTTTCTCTCTACATTAGGTACAGTGACATTTACTGACAAGTAATCAGTGAGGCAAGTTTCAGGTGATAGTACAATCTGGTATTCACACTTACTAAGCTACATGTGGCCTGACTATATTCCCTGGTCATACACTTGCATAGAATACACACTGTAACACTTTTGTACCTATCCATGTATATAACAATTAATGTTGGTATGTCTGAGAGCATGTCTCAGTCTTCTGCATGTTGCCTTCCCGTACGACATACTTGTACATGTACTGTAGTGTTTTGTGCCAAGGAGTGGTCCATTTACTTGCAGGCTTTTTGGTCTACAGGGGGCTTAATACCTTATATGTGCCGTCGTTTAATTCAACAGGATTGATATGTATCGTGCAAAATTAATACATGTAAACCTTAAAAAAGATGCAAAATGATACAACTTCTTGCTCTCTCTGCTTATAATGTAAGCGTTAGCAACTTGGCATTTATCAACTGGTACTTGGGCTACTTCAACTGTTACTCGTATTTACACATAAACAGGTGCTGATACACAGGTAACTGTTAGCAAATGCTGGCCCCCTGATTATCGCACATTTACGTTTATTTATCATAACTATCTGTTGGCAATGGTTTAGCACTGATTGTACATGTGGTCATCCTGCTCTGAAATCTTCAACTAACTATGTGTAGTTTAGTTGAAATAACTTATTAGATATGGTCATCTTACCATGAAGTCTGGGTTACTGACTGTAGAGTTTAGCTTGGGTTAAGCACAACTTAGAACATAACTGCTTCTTGCTTCCCACCATACTTGTAATACTCCAATGCTAAAGTGTTTCTTAATGGAGAATTTGTTTACATCGTCATTTTTTTCCCTCCCCCAATTTTAATGATATTTACTATTCATAATAGGTGCCAAAATTTTGTTTCAATCAATAACAGAGATATTATGTTTAATTGTGTGTCTTCTACTTTTTCTTCTGTTTTGGAATCTGGTGTACTCATGATTAATAAGAATAAATGATTTACATAGCTGTTGTTACCAATGGTATATACTGTTATCACTATCACTTGTACATCTTTTTGTAAGCTGTGTATTGTTGGTTTCCTGAGTCACATACATGTCGTGATCAAGATTCTGTATGTTGTAGAACCCGACGGATGAACCGTGGTGGGTCAGTACCTCAGCAAGGTGTGAAGATCTCGGTATGATGACTGGAGCATTCACCAGTTCACCAGGGGAGATAACTCTGCCAGTCAGACTGCATACAATAGTCAGACGCAAGGAATTCAGTGAACTGCTCTTTATCTGCTGCCACTGTGGCGCTCCTCTGTAATAATACTGTGCCCACTTGATTGGACAACAAACTTCATCTGGGTAATCCTCACAGACAATCAATTCAGTGGCATTGGTGTTGTGGTTTGAGCTCAGTGGGAGGTGTGAAATACGGAGCCACCTCCTCTTATCATCATCTTGCACTCTGCTTTGTCATCAAACATTTGCCCAACCTGCAAGGACAGTATCCCCCTGACAATAGTATGATGCCTCGGCTGCATATTTTATGACAAACCTTCCCATTTCAAATGATAACTGGAGAGTTGAGATCAGCTGAGCTGAGTTGTGCACAATCTCAGTGGCTGGCTAATAGGTGGATGCATGGGCTGCCTAATGAATTACAGACCTGCAGATGATGTGGGAAATGACAGATGTGCTTAGTTCCATGGTTCACTTAGTTTTGACTGTGGCTTCTGTGATTCAAATCAGTTTCACTGCAGCTTACGTGAATCATATCAGTTTAGCTGGTGCTTTAGACAGTGCCCATGTATAGTACTGATCCACGTCTAAGCTGAACAGGTTATGACTTCAATTTCTGTGTTCAATGTTCCTGGAGTTGCTGCTACACTGACAGTAGGACTTATTACCTCCCTTGAGGTCATTGCCCACATAAGAGGAGACGAAAAATCTGATAGCCAATTACGAGTCTTGAATTGATGCGACATAAGCTAAAAACCTCCCTTCTGGACAGAATTGTTCTTGTTATTATGTAATTTCATAGTTTTTTCCACATTCAGTTGGTTAGAAATTGATGTTGCTGTCTCTGATATAGTGGTAACCTTCAAACTCCAATGTTTCACCAGAGGCCAAGGCCAAGTCCCACATCTAACCACACACTTCATCATAGCTTCAGTGTGTTCTTCTGACAAGGGAGGTAATTCAGTGGCAGCCTATTCCTGATTTTCTTGTCATAATGGTAATTCTGTGAGACTCGGACTTACTTCGAAATTTGCCTTACTTGGTTTATGCATGTATGTAACATGTGCAAATAGATCTAAAACAGGGGACAAAGAAGACCAAAGATTAGGTAATATAGCTTGAGCAATTCACTGTTCAGGGCAACTTCTCTATTCTACCTCTGCATTCTACTTCTACTACTGTAATCATGGGTTTGACAGTGTGTTTATGAACTGGTTTGCAGTTTTTCTGATGGATATCCTGGATGTAGAGACTGGTGTGAGCTTGCTGTGACTCTCTGTACACGAACACAACATATAGGCCTTGTTCCATATTCACCTAGTGCACACACACGTCCTATTGCCCACTCAAGCAAACTGCCTACGAATGCCAGGTATTGGTACAATGTTATACGTGTTATTTCTTGTAAATGACAAGAAATTTCTTTCTGCTCTTTGTCATGCCACAGTGTTTAGATGCACACCCTACTTACATCTACTTATGTGTACTCGTATGTGTTCACATGAAAAATGTGTATGTGTAAATAGTGGGATGGGAGATCTAATCTGGTTGAATGTGTTAATATACATGTATAATGGCTGGCATAGAGACTTCCCTTTCATGTCAGATATTTAATTATTTATGGCATGACAGACAGTATGTACTTACATGATGCTGATCGCAAACTTGGCTGTTTGACAAGGTGTGAAAATGAAATACAAATGAGTACCGGTACATCCTTTAGGCAATTTTAAAACCACCAGTCCAACCGATTCACACATATATGTAGCAGCTTGGAGCAGTTTCTAAACAGTGGAATTGATAGATTTTTAACGTTTTGAATGGAAGAAAATTGGAGCTCATAAAAATGAAATGGTGTTATTCACTGTGAGTTTTCTGACGTACGAATTCCCTTGAGCTTACATGTACTGCAGATCAGTTCTGAGAGATATTCTGTATGTATAAGACAGTACATTTCTGCTGTTACATGCATTTCTATAACAGTCAACATTTGCAAATTAGTGGCTGTATTAGTTCTGAAAATGTTTCCTTTGTATCATCTGCATTCTAAGCAGTGCACGTAAGATTTTGTGATTGTTAGTAGCAGTCAGCTTTGTAACAAAGTTTTTTGTTCTTTCAACTGCATGTACTTGGGCACTGCTTACTGCTTTGATTTTTTTTTAAATTTTGACTAGGGATTTGTTGTTGATTAAAGGTTTTATTACTGTTAAGTTGAAGGCTCATGTCTAACTACTAGAATTGTATAAGATTTATGTGTATATTTGTAAGGAAGGATGAAGTACATGTGTGCTTATTCTAGACTCAAAATGTTGTTTTCTTAATGAAAGCTCAATTTATGTGGATCCCCACAAATGCTCACTGTTCAGATGGGCACTTCTCGTGTTTCATGTGCAGTCTAACCTGGCTGCCACAGAATTTAGAACTACAGAATTAGAGTCTTGTTCCACAGCTTCTGATGAACTCAGACATAGGTCACTGTCAGTTGTGCTTGTAGTGCACTTTTTGTGTGATGTACATGTACAGTAATTGTTGTATGTTCTGAAATACCTGCATTATGCCTCAAGCACATGTGCAGATAATTTTACCCCAGTGGTTATTTTTCCTAAAGATACATTGATTTACATGCTGTTAAAGCCAGTTCGATAAACAGTTGCATATTTCTAATGAACGAGTTCATTTCTATTTTTGAATCACAGTTGATTGTCGTGATGGGATGGTGCTTCCAATAAGTCAGCCAACTGGTCAGTAGAGTTCTGCTAAACTGAAACACAAGAGAGCTTCTAGAGACTCTGATAAACTATGCATATTGTGATGGATTGGAAAACAAACTAAGGGGGAAGTTTCTACTTCTAACATTCAAAATATTTCTTAAGAGCCTCAGTCATCATGGGAAATGTAAAGATACAACATTGCTTGTACATGTAGGTGTTCATTGGCACGATGTACTCTATGCTATTGCCAATGTCCCATATGGTTACCTGTTGTCGAAGGTGATCATTCATATTACTTTGTGTAATTTGAGCAACATATACCCTTCGTCCCTTGCTCTCAGAATTGCTACATCAGAATAAACCTTGTTTGAAAGACCCAAAATGGTGGTGTTTGCATTATAGTTGATGTTCTCTCTGAGTTTGTTTCTGTTCTGTGCCATTCATTAACTGCTGTTGCAATACAGTTTGGTCAGCGTTCAATACCAGTGTGACTTAATTTCCATGCAGGGAAAATTTCCCTTGTTAAAGCAGAATTTGGTTGGTTCTTTTTTTCTCTTCCTTTTTCTTCTTAATCTTCTTTTTTTGACAAATTTCATTTTATATTGTTTTATATTCGCCAATAATTCTTAGACTGACCTCCACGTTTACAGGCTTCTGCCAATTTATCCTGCACTCACAGGCATGACACAGTCCTGCTGGCTGAGATGGTTAAAGCGCTGGTTTGCTGTGACTATCAGACCTGTGACCAAAGGGGAGACGTTTGAATCTAGCTCTTGCTGCTTTATCTGTGACTTACAGTAGCTTTGTATCAGTAACTGTTTAACCTGGCCACTTCAGTTTCCCACATCCCTGACTGCCATGATATTACGTTATAATTATATAGCTCTGCCTGTAGGTCACACATGCTCAATTCGACCATTTGGGTCCAAGATTTGGCTCCGAATTGATGAGTGCTGGAGCACCGACTGGATAAGTCTGAAACACGGACAGTTTTGGTTGTTGATACACTATAAATTTCTATACTGTCATTTTACACCCAGTTAAAAGGTATCAGAATTTCATCTGCTTTGGATACAACTGAAAACTTTTTGCCAGAGGACTATCCCCCTCCCCTCCCTGGAGGTTACTAAGGTGATAAAACGCTATTTAGTCAGTTCCAGGAGCAACAGCTCAAAAAATGCATTTAATGCAAGGTTGATTTTTTGATGTGATGTTGAGAAACGTTCAACCTGTGTGTGGTGGTATGGCATACCATAACAGGAAAGTTTGGGGATATATATTTTGGGGGTTGAAGTTTGACAAATTTACTACATAAATAGTAAGGAAAATCAATGTGCTTGAGTAACCTTTAATATCAGCAAAAAAAAAATAAATAAAATCACTCAAGCAGGCATCAATATATGACCCCATGCATCTAGAGTTCGACCTGTAAGTTCATGGACTCCATAACCCTTGTGAAACAAATGTGGTTAATGTTTGAATCCAGCTTTTCCTGCTTGAACCCAAGCTTCAAGTGAGCAGGTTATATTAGACATGAGGAGCAGTGGTTTCCCTCAGACTTCAACCACCGTCCGCCATGCCTAGGCCTATACCCTCAGGCTTCAACCAGTTTCCTCCTTGCTGAGGCCTTAACTCCAGCAAAGTTGTGCCCTTCAAAAATGTGCAGTTCAGTGTTGTGTCCATCTTGGCTGGTTGCTCACAGTGGTGGAGAAGCCTTCACAAAACTAGCAATCGTAGATGCCGAGACATACAGGGCAGTGGTGTTCAGGCAAGATTCGTGCAGACAAGAACTTGCCAGAGATTGGAAGGACTGAAGTTAGTGGTACTTGCGTTCCGTGAGCTGAGCTGGATATCGTGAAACGTAATGTTTATTGCATTAATCGAGACTGATGAAAGTACTAAACGGTTTGCAACTGAAGCGTTGAAGGCGTGTAGATGTCTAACCCTACATAAATACTATATGGGATCAGCTAAGAACTGCAAGGTCGTTTTCATTTCCAAGCAACAGGATTTCTGATTGGATAACAAAATCCGGGGAAAATGAAATTTTCTATCCAGGAGGCAAAAAGAGAAAAGAAAGACTAAATTCTCTAAAACGTAGGAGGAAGAGTAAATTTCGTTCGATTTGCCAGTGAAACTATTGTTTCAGACAATGCCATTTTGATTAGTTTCATAAAAAGGCTAAGTCGAGGAAATTATTTGTTTTGTTTTGTTTTGTTTTTTTTTTGTCTTGTTTTTTGCTCTGTGTCTTCAAACGGGAGAAAATATATTGGTTTCCACATACTTTCATGTGTGCCCCTTCTGCGGTTCTGTATACCTGATAATAAAGACCCCAAAAAGCAAAAAGCTGTAAAAAGGATGACTTCAGAGACGTTCACATGCATTTTGGATTGAGTAAATTGTGAACAAATACCCCTGCTTGAAACTGTTGACATTTATTGTGAAGTAGGTCCCTAGAGACACTGCCACTCTAGTGATCTCCGTTCCTTTTTATCCCATAATGAAAGTTTAGATCTTTGTTTAGCGCCCATTCTATTAAGCACTTTATAAGGTATTTGTGATATATGTACGTCGAAGAGCTTTTAACAGGCCCACTAGGAAGGAAACTTATCATGGAAAGTGTTTAATTAATACCAGCATTTTAATTCTCTGCAGTGTATCAAGCAATAAGATCTCAAGACTATTAAACATGTAATAGAGAAGGTGTGATAAAGGGAAAAAACAGGACATGTATCACTGAAATGAAGGAAGTATCTCGCTACCTAGCTTGGTTATTAGTTTTAAAGGTTTCCGAGAAAGTAGGATTAAACTCTCTTTTCTTTATGCATCTCTATAGCTACGTGGCATCTATATAGCTATGTTGCTACGCAAGCATCATTCCTTAAAATGATATCAGGCCTTTACATGTTCGTTTTGCCCGGAATGGCTCAGGAAAGGCACCATGCTGATGGAAATCTAAGTGATTTTGCTTAGTCACACTTCATGATGGCCTGGAATAAGCATCTTTCAGGGCAGCCCAGAATTTCTGTGGCAAGAGTTTTTAGAAGAGGGTCCCTTTTCTTAGGTCTCTTAATTTGGTAAGGCTATATATAGTCTTTTGTTTTTCAAAGTCTTTCAAAGCCGATGAGGCTCTTGATTTGTAGTAGGCATACAGTAAGAGATTGTCGAATCAGACACTGCACCGTCTGGAAAGTTTGCCTCTCACAAAATATTCTGGCAAAACAGCATGTCGACTTTTCTTCCCTAAAGATTGCATATTATTCCGATGGCTGAATATGTCAGTCTTTGGATATTCTTGTTTCTTTGTCCTTGAAGGATTGGCCTGGAATCGCCCTTCAATCATCCGTGCACATTTACCAGTAAATTTGTGTCTTTTGCGCAAAAAAACTGTGTTTCTTTATATACATGTATTTCAACATTTATGCAACACACCCTGCTGGAAATTGAAACTTTCTGTTGTAGAGAAGTTTTCAGCAATTTTTTGGACGGAATTATAAGGACTTGATAAAAATATTTAAAAAGTTGAAAATAAAATAAAAATAAATAAATAAATAAATAAATAAATAAAAGAGTGCTGGGGCGTGTTTGGGATTTTCTAAAAATGAAAATCAATATATCCGCAACAACACTTGATATTTGAGACCAAAAACTCCTCCCAATGTTTTAACTGTTCAACATGTGAAATTGTTGGGTATGTGACAATAGTGAAGCGAGCAATATGGTGAATGATGATTTCAGAAAAAAAACAAAACGAGTTCTTCGGAATGAGCCGAAAATATGGCTTTTCAACCTGAAAAATGATAATACTCATATCGGTGCATACTTATTTATTTAAATAGCTGGATTGTTGTTATCAATGGTGCCGGTATGTATAAAGTATTTTTGCAACTATTAGTTGTAAAACAAAACAGAAATAAATCTTGCTCGATTGTCTTACCACCACCTGGTTGAATCTGTAGGCCTACAGTACACCTACCCAAGGTTCATGTTGACAGTATATGTAGGTTTGACCTCACAGCTGTTTGTGCAAATAATTTTAAATCAGCGTAAATATTTTTCACTTGGAAAATCAGAAAACTGTAGAAGGTAGTGCAACTATGACACGAGAAGTCTAAACAGGTAAAATGAGCATTTCACAGTAGGCCGAGACCGATCTAATAATTAACTTATTATGAATGCCTGTTTTTCCCTTGTTAACTTACTTCGACAGCTTTGGTTCCTTTTATCGTTCAAGTCAATAACTGTTAAAATTTTATTTATTTTATTCATTTATTTAACTTTTTACCATTTTCATTATGATCTATTTGTCTTTTCGTATGTCGTTCTATTTCTATGATTACAGTTACCCATAGCATATGTACCTCCGTGGCAAAAGAGCTGCAATGTTGTCAAATATGGCGGGAAAGTTAATGCTGGCGCAGGAATAGCAGCTGAATTTATATTCCAATATTAGTTACTCCGCTACTGAAGCCGTTTTGTTGTCCTTTTAGTTGTGTTTTAGTTACTCAATAGCTGTCATGTTGTATGGCCCTGATCCGAAGTCGGAGAAGGTAGGAAATCTCCTATCTTCGAGTCATTCGGCGGGAGGTGATCAACAACAGACATATGCTCGCCGGGAGACGGATTATACCAACCACTCTGAGCGTTTCTACATCAAAGAGAAATCATTTGGAAGACAGTATGCTCACTTATATGCTGAAAGGCTTATGACAGTCCGGCCAGAACTGGAGAAAACTGCCAAGAAAAAGTGGGGTATGTGCGTGACGAAGTAAATAAGGAACACGTTACTTGCAGGGAGCAAAATTGACCTCGTGTAATTTGATTGAACTACATCTAATCATGTAAAAAGATATTGGTTTGAATTCAGGAGAACTCTCATGCTTTACTCCCGTAACAAGCGGGATGCTCTCGCAAATCATCGCTGCTAAGAAGGTGATTTTATGTTAATAAAGCCGACTCGTTCGGAACACCTTGACCATCGATACCCGCAAGGTGTTCCGAATGAAGGCTGACTATGTAATAAATCGAATCGGCATGACAGCCATGTCGAGAGATCATGCTGGTTTGGACAAGGCAGGGTGGGGGCTCTTGTGAACTACCATGATTTGATGGAGGTCAAGAGTATTGTTGTTGTTCGGGTCAGCTTTACTTTACGAGAGCCCCACTTTGTCTGGACCAAAGGCAGTGTCATGTCTGGAGATGGCAGCTCTGCCGATTTGGCTTATTACTGTACAATCTTGTTATCTTCCACGTTAGTTAGCAAGAGTATCCCCTTTGTCTCCTGTCAACCAAGCTTGATAATCATGTAGTTCAATAGATGGATGTAGATTGAATGAACTGATGCTGTGAGGCCTTTTAGTTCATTGTGAGTAAAAATGAAATTCGAAAAGGCTGAGATTTGGTATTGTTATTCAATCAGATTTCTTTTTTTTCTTTCTAAAAACCATTGACATATTGTACTTTGTGAGATAACATTTATAGATCTGATATTAAATTACAGGAAAGGATGTCCCAGTAAAGAAGTTGTTTGAGTTGGGGATAGGAGAAAAATGTGTTATAATTGGCACCCTATTTAAGCACATGGACCTAAAGCCCAGCATCCTGAAGGAAATAAGTGAAGAGGTAGGAGTTAGAAAGTGTGAAAAGTTTTCTTTTGGCAGGTGAATTTGGCAAGAAAATATGAAACATCATTCACACTCTCAGTGAGTAGATACACTGTCTGCTCGCTGAGCTAGTCGGCAAATATATAAAAAAAACAAAAATCCATTTGCTGGTGTGTGAACTTGGCTTTTGTCGTCAGCTTGGTATCACCTGGCTCTCATTAAGTGGATGAGGTCTAGCTGAACAGTGTGCTTTTGATTCTGTTAAGCCCAGGATTATTATAAGGAGGTCTGTCAAGAGGTAGAATTGATAGGCAATCGATGAAGAGGAAGGATTTACTAACAAGCTATTAACATGGGAGGCTCTCTTCTGCACAAAATACATGTGATGATGGTGAGAAAATCAAACTGCATTCACGACCATATATCTGATAGGAAATTTAATAATCTGTTGAGAGCGACTGAATAAATATTCCAATTGCTGATTGATAGGCTGACAACTTTTTTGGTTCAAATTTTTCACATTTTGTTTTCTGGTCTCTGTTTCCATTTACACAATTTTTGCAATTCATAGCATTTCAAGCAAGCTGTCTTGTATTTAAAAGATGATAATTGACAAACAGTGTAGTTAAATTGTTTGGGACCATTTGGATGTGTTACAGCAGTGCAAAACAAGCTGTGTGCATGGATTGGTGAAGGTTTACAAAAGTTTGTATTATTTTCCAACAACACTCAATAGCTTGTTTTTCATTGTTTGTGCTTCTTTGTTCCAAACCCCAAGGTTAATCTCAAAAAGAAATCTGGAAATGTTGATTTCATGCAACTTGTTTCCCCTGGGCTCTGATTGGTTTCCTCTCACCGTAGTGCTGGCGGCAAATGTATAAGTGAAATATTCTTAACTGCAGCTTAATCAAACACCAATCAAATAAATTAATAAATCATTTCACTTGCACATCTCATACATTTGTGGACATTTTGGGAGTATATATGCATGATATCAGAAGCATCATCAGAACACTAGTTTGTTCTGATATCAAATCTGATGGACCAAAATATGCAAGTTGTTGTCCTGTCAACACGATATATTACACAACGTAAATTGGAACTAACTGTATGTATGACCCTGCAAGATTGTCGCCTCTCTGGCCAGTAAACCTGAACTAAAAGCACTACACAATTTCTCTACACTCAAAGATTAGTTCATCTACTGAACAAGATATTTATATTTTCACTTTTCTAAATATGTGTAAAAGAGATAAATGTAATTTTTTGCTTTCATCACTGAAATATCTGTTCTAAAAATTGAAGAATAAGCACAACTTAAGACTGACTGACTTTAAGTGGTAAAGATTCACCATTTGTGTGTGTTTTAGGGAGGGTAATATAAACATTCACAATTCTTCTGTTTGGCATTAAACTTCAATCACATAAATAAATAAAGAAAATAAATAATTAGCCATTCATTTGTTGATTGTTGTTTTTTTTTTTGTATTTTTTGTTTGTTTGTTTTTTCAGCATAACTTAATGCCTCAGCCCATCAGAGCTAAGTTTACAGCTGATTCTGACAAGCTGATTTTAGAGGATGACCTGCAGAGGATCATTCTGAAGGAGAGCTTTGATATCCAGTCCTCTGTTACAGGTGTGTACAGGTAGTCAGTGAGAAATCTAACTTATAATGAGTGCAGGTGATGAGAGGGAAAAAGTCACAGGTACAAGTACATGTATGTTCACAAGTATTCAGTGAGAAATCTAGCTCACAGTGAGTGCAGGTGATGAGAGGGAAACAGTCACAGCTGCATGTACATGTATGTGCGCAGGTATTTAGTGAGAAATCTAGCTTGGAATGAATTCAGGTGATGAGAGGGAAACAGTCACAGCTGCGTGTAGATGTATGTGCACAGGTATTCAGTGAGAAATCTAGCTTACAATGAGTGCAAGTGATGAGAGGGAAACAGTCACAGCTGCATGTACATGTATGTTCACATGTATTCAGGGAGAAATCTAGCTTACAGTGAGTGTAGGTGATGAGAGGGAAACAGTCACAGCTGGATATACATGTACGGGCACAGGTATTCACTGAGAAATCTAGCTTACAATAGGTGCGGGTGCTCAAAGGGAACCAGTCATAGCTACATACAAATGTACATAACCAGGTCTTTAGATTATGTAAATTTGATTATTTGTAAATTTGTGGACCTCAGAACCACATTACAAAAAAAAGTGAACCAGAGAGTGGTTTCAGCTTTGTAACCATTTATGTGTTAATAACCAATCGTGTGCTACTATATATAATTCATTGAAAGTAAAGGACAAAGTCATATAGTCTACTTTTAATATCTTAAATAGTTCAGATTTACACATGCATATTTCACCTAACCATAGGTATGACAGTATGTTTAGGTCTGATTTATATTACCCAGGTCTCACATACACATGCATAGACACATTTAAGTTTAAGTTGTATTTAAATAAATTATATGTGTAGTACTCAAAAATCTTTATCTTGAATTCAATACCAAAAGAAAAACTATTTAAGAGTGGTGCCAACAGTTTAGTAGCTATGCCTCAAAGAGGTAGTGTGTGTATCTGATCAACTGGTACACATGTACATATTTACACTGATCAGTGTGTTGAACAGGTGAATTACAATTTAGCCCATGTGTACAGTTGGATACTGACGTTTTTCCTTGTGACTGGCCTGAGTTTTATAAACCGCAGACATAGCACATTTCCTCTGAAGAACAAAATAAACATCCAAATGAAAGTTTTGTATTCCTGTGGCTTCAGTTCCATGGCCAGGTTTTACCGTGACATCGATGGTGGTGGTGGTGGTGTTGTGGCCTGGGCTGTCTTCAGCTGTCTGTGCAGTGGGCTCGCATGTTGATTGATTGTCACTCCCAGCTTGGTTTTTTTTTTTTTTGTAAACATTTCCCTACTTGTGACCACTGAGGCACTCAGGTACATGTAGTTTCTATTCATTTTTCTGTAGGAATTGCTGAATGTTATGAGCTGACCACGCAGATAACTTGAGAGCCAGAAGCACATGGCTTGTATCAGGAGTAAGCACATGACTATTTCAGCCAATCAGAGATCATTATTTTGGAAACTCGTACTTTTCTTACTTGCACAATGGCACAAGAGCACAAAACATACAGTTGAATGTAAACAACTTTGGTCCCTGTGTACACACATTGATAATAACTTTTGCTCCAGTATTTGAATGAGTTTAGAACATGTTGAAGTTTGTTTATCAAATTATTAAACTGCCCTCATGTTTATATATATCTGGACGTATTTTGGGGGCATTAATTTGGGCACATTTATTTTGGGCACCGCGTTAGTCGCCGTAGCCAAGCTGTAATCTAAAGGACTAATTACGTGAAATCTAGCTCACGATGATGAGAGTCACAGCTGGGTGTACATGTACTTGCACAGGTATTCAGTGAGAAATCCAGCTCACGAGTGCAGGTGATGAAAGGGAAACAGTCACAGCTGGGTGTACATGTACTTGCACAGGTATTCAGTGAGAAATCTAGCTCACGAGTGCAGGTGATGAAAGGGAAACAGTCACAGCTGGGTGTACATGTACTTGCACAGGTATTCAGTGAGAAATCTAGCTCACAAGTTCAGGTGATGAAAGGGAAACAGTCACAGCTGGGTGTACATGTACTTGCATAGGTATTCAGTGAGAAATCTAGCTCACAAGTGCAGGTGATGAAAGGGAAACAGTCACAGCTGGGTGTACATGTACTTGCACAGGTATTCAGTGAGAAATCTAGCTCACAATGAGCGCAGGTGATGAGAGGGAAACAGTCACAGCTGCGTGTACATGTATGTTCACAGGTATTCAGTGAGAAAGCTGTGTGCATTGGTGCTTAGTGTGAAACCAGTCACAAAATGTTAGTACCTGTAAATGACCTAAAATTTCATCCGTGACATAAAATTAAAGTTAAGAGTCTGAAAGTTGTGTTGATCTTACAAAGGTGTTCTATGGTCTGTTTGAAGGGTAAGTACATGTAAATATGGATCGTAGTGGAAAAAATGTCAGATTCAGTACCCAAACTAATAGTTCATGACATTTATTGGAATCTCCAGATGTGACTGTTATGCAAAATTTTAGGTCATTTGCGGTGTTATATCATTTGTAAGTTGTGGTAGTATTTCAGAACATAGATTTTGACATAAATATTAATTTTCAGTTTTGTTGTGAAACTCTCAGTATTAAGGTAAAAATTCCTGATACAAGTCACAATTTTAATACAGTAAACTGGTGTGAAGTTAAGACCAAGTTTGATTTGGGTGTATAACAGCTGCGTGATTCTGGGGCTTGCAAGAATTTTGTTTTCTTAAATCAAGTACATGTTCATGGACATAAAACACCCACAAGTGATGATGTGTCAGTCTGTGTTGTTGCAGGTGTGATTGTTGCTGTGTATGGCTGCGAGCCAGACCATGACAGGGGCAAGTTTTACGTAGAAGATTACTGCTTCAAGGAGCTAGCTGCCCAAGTGCCACGCCCAATTCTGGAGGAAGATAAGTAAGTCAGACAGGGCAAGGGAACAGGTTTATAAAGGAATTTGGGAGTAATGGGTTTAGTATGGGCTCCACCTTGCTTGCACTGCTTTCAGTTTGTATGATGTTCTTGTAGATACACGACACTGATATCTGGGATGTATTATAGATATGTGGTCTGTATTTTCAATACACAGCACTGATATCTGGACTATATTATAGATATCTGGCCTGTATTATACATATGTGGTCTGTATTTTCGATACATGACACTGATATTTAACCTGTATTGCACATACAGTATGTAGTCTGTATTTTACATACAATAGACTGATATATTTGGTTTGTATTGTAGATGTATTGTTTGTAGATGTGTTGTTTGTATTGTACACGTACCTGGCAGAGGTATTTGTCCTGTTTGATAGATGTACATGTATGGTCTGAGTTGTGGACACAACGCTGATATCTACAAGTATTGTACATGTATGTATATGGTCTGTGTTGTGGATCCATTGTATATGGCACTGGTTTTTGGCCTGTATTGTACATGTGCATGTTCGTAGTGCTGGTGTCTTGTCTGTATTGTACGTACATGGCACTGACGTCTGGTTGTTAATATACATATAGGTACGTAGCACTGATATTTAGTGTATTGTAGGTTTGTAGCGCTGATATCTGGTCTGTATGCAGGTACATAGCATTCGTGTGTAGTTTGTATTGTAGATATGTAACACTGATATCTAGTTTATGCTGTAGGTATGTAGCGCTGATATCCAGTCTGTATTGTAGGTATGTAGTGCTACTATCTGGCCTGTGTTGTAGGTATGTAGCGCTGATATCAGGCCTTGGCCTGGGAGGCAGACAGGAGAACCTGTTGCCTTTACAACTAATGGTTGACCTTCTGACCGGTCAGCTCGGGGATGAGGGGCAGCAGGAGGCCACGGCAAATGTGTGCCGTATCATCATTGCGGGCAACTCTCTGAGTGAAGCCACCCAGGATAAGGGCAGCATTCATCAGGTACAGTACTGAGCACCATGGGGCTAGGTCACACAAAGCTGGATGCCGTACAGATGAGAAATGACTTGTGTTTGCCTGTGCACTTAAATCCAGGTGTAGATTTAGTCCTCAACTGTGATAATCTTGGATTTTGGAGACTGAAAGACTTCTTAAAGGATCTAGAAGCAAATGTGGTTGTCCGATTGGATTCTCATTTTAGTTGGTCTACAGGTGCTAACTAAGCCGTTGCTGAAATTAAGCTTGTTCTATTTATCTACAACGCAAAGCATGTAGTTGTATCAAAGTTTATCTATCAGTGTACCCTTGTTCCTACTTGAGCACAGATTGCCCACGGTTGGCCACCGTTATGCACAAGATGATTTGGAATTGGTCATTTGACAGTCACATTGCTGTGACAGAGCTGCTAGATGCCGCCTGGCGGAGTTGACCTACGTGCAGACAAACTGAATGTGGTCAGATTGTAGGGTTTTCTCAAACTTAGGACATAAGCATTACTTTGTCGAGTTGGGTCTAGATGCTTTCGATTGCAAGTCGACCAAGGCCCACCTTTACATCCTCAACAAAAATATCTGCTTTGGTACGAAATTGGCAGTTTCCACGGAACGTCTGTATTTTTAATTCCTGAGAAGTTGTTAATTTGGAGAAGATGTTTAAGGTTATAATGTTCAAGATTATAACGTTTGATGTCTTATGATATGTTTATTTTCTGTGCAGGCTAAATATCTGGCAAAGAAAAGCACAGCGAGTACAGTGAGTGCAGTGAAGAACTTGGATGAGCTGTTGGCTCAGTTAGCCGTAAGTATGATTTCATTGACAGTTACTTAAATGTACGGTGGCCTCTCTGGCCAAATGGGTTAGCACAGTAGCACAACACAATGACCCTGGAGACTCACCAGTTTGAATGCTGTGAGTTCAAGTCCAACTCAAACTGGCTTCCTCTAGTGTCGTATGTGGGAAGCTCTGCCTGATTTTGTCCCACCATAGTGCTGGTCTTAGTCGTATAGTGAAATACACTTGTGCATGTCGTAAAACACCAATAAAATAAGTAAATAAATTTTTAAATGTGTGTATAAACAGGCTTACACAGTAATGGGTTATCATTACTATGTACACTGATTAATCATTCCAGTTTAGGCAGTCATCTGACTGTTACAGGCACATGAAACAAACATGTTTAGGTAACAGTATGAATTCCTACGAAAATACACTAAATAATTAGAAAGGTTTCCATCAATACATTGACTAAACATGCTGGTTTAGGTAGCCCAGTGAAGGCTATTGTTTATACAGGGACACTGAGTAAAGATGATGATTTAGGAAGCCCTGGGAAGGCTATTGTTTATTCATTGACATTTAGAAAAGATGATTTCGGTAGCTCTGTGAAGGTTATCATTAATATAGTGAATGACCCTGCAGGTTTACTGGTAGACGAGCTTTAGCTATGTCAGCAATTCTAACACTTCAGTCGCACACATCTGTTTTTCATGGTTGTTGAATTTTCTTTTGCAGTCCTGCTTGCATGTAGACATTATGCCAGGGGAGTTTGATCCGGCTAACTACACCTTACCACAGCAGCCCCTGCACAGGTGTATGTTCCCCCAGGCCGGGGCCTACCAGAGCCTCCACCCCGTCACTAACCCCTACGACTGCAGCATTGATGGCGTCAGGTAAGAGTCCTCTCCTTCTGAGTCTCTGTGTGTTTTCACTGAGAAGAGAAGTTAGCTGAAGTATTAGATCTTGCTGGGAATAGCTCCTGTCACCCATAAGTCACTTGTGAAAAAACATTGAAAATGTTGCCTGTGCCAAGCTTTGTTTTGTTCCAAATACTGTCCGAAAAGGTTTTCTGAGATATCAGGGAAACACATAAAGTACATAGATGGATATATGAATTTTTTTGGATGTGGAGTAAGAAAATTGATGTGTTCAATAAAGAAAAGAGCATGTGATTTTAAATTGTGTTCTGATAGAAAAGTGTGGTAGTGACCTTGCAGGAGTAGTCTCCCTTAGTCTGCAGCCCGGCATCGCACAGCTAAGTAGCTAAGTATGTGTGATT
The DNA here is from genome assembly GCA_016165875.1 of Acanthopleura granulata. Taxonomy (NCBI): domain Eukaryota; kingdom Metazoa; phylum Mollusca; class Polyplacophora; order Chitonida; family Chitonidae; genus Acanthopleura; species Acanthopleura granulata. The sequence continues at coordinate 41,941,564 of JABBOT010000002.1, read as the reverse complement.
TATGACACTGCTACTTGACTGCCGGGTTGAAGTGATTTGTTCCGATTTCCTTTATACAGTCTCTGATGAAGCTACTTTGAATACATCCTGTGATCCACTTCATTCTGTTAACAGCTCACATACATATGCCATTGTGTACTTGTAACCTTTTTTTTTTCTCTGATTCCTTTAACATGGCAGGTTTCTGGGGTCCTCTGGACAGCCAGTTCATGACATTTACAAGTACAGCAGCATGGAGGATGGGATGGAAATTCTGGAGAAGACACTCACCTGGGGACACCTCGCCCCGACCGCTCCTGACACACTCGGTCAGTCACATGTCAGACGTTGCCCTTTGACAGATGTCTGGGTATCTGATACTCGCACAGATACCTGTGGAGTGTTTTCACCAGTGTCTTCTTGGATACAGTACCCATAAAACATCATTGTTACAAGTTTTTACCGGGACACATATTTTACTGAACTCATCATTCTATTAAAAAAAGACAAGCACAAAAAAGTCATAAAAATACTTGCTTGCACGTGTACTGAGAACGGGCAGAAATGTATGCTTTAGATGTGCTTGGATTGTTAATATTCAGAAATTGGTGTAGTATAGGCTCTTGAATTATAAAGAATAAAATGACACCTATCTGATGCCTGCTTGAATATGCTGTTGAATTTCCTTACAGGCTGTTACCCGTACTACAATGATGACCCGTTTATCCTGGATCATTGTTCTCACGTGTACTTTGCGGGAAATCAGGAGGAATTCAAAACTAAGGTCTACACAGGTTAGTGGCAAGTCTTACTGTTATAAGGTATCAGTTGGTTTTGTTACTTCTGCCCTGTTTTCATGCACATGTAATCTCTAGAGGTTTTCTACGTCTGTCCTGTTTTCATACACATGTAATCTTTGGAGGTTTCCTAGATCTGTCCTGTTTCCATGCACATGTAATCTCTAGAGGTTTCCTACGTCTGTCCTGTTTTCTTTGGCATCTACAGTACAGGGCAGACATAATGTGACACCAGGTGCATGGGGGACGAAAACAGTAATGCGTCCAAAAGCAAAACCATAATGCGTCAATCCGTGCTTGGATTGTGGCAGTTGCATCACAAAAAAGTTTACAAATCAGGACAAGTCGTAAGAAAACATGCCACACTGGAAGGCTCTGGGACTGCTTAAACCTAGTTGTGTTCTGAGTGCAATCATAAGCAACTCTGGAAATTAGCAGCGGCATTTGGGAATGCCCTCTCAAAAGCCGCCTGTGGCACAGGTGAGGACGGCTATGTTTTGACTTCTGTAAAATGCTGGTTCCTATGTTGCCTGCTAGAGGCTGTATCAGAGAATGCCAAAGCTGCGACAGACTGAAGGTTCTCTCTTAGACAGACCTGGCACTGCCGGCTGGTGCATGCTAAGCCAGAAAAATGGCTGCAAAAACATGTTAAGAGATTGGAACACTCCTGGCACTTGAGGGAGGAATGCAGTGAATCAAAGAAAGAAAACAAATGAGAATTAATGTTGCAGGTACTGTGATTTTGTTCAGCCAGTGACTTAATTATGATGACAGATTATGCTGTGAGGGAGTTTGTTTTTGTCCTGACAAGATTAAAGTGTCTCACATCTGGGAAGGGTTTTGACGAACCTATGTTTCTATCACCATCAAGGTAAAATCACATCGGGTATGATTCCTTCTCGGGCACAGCCAGATTTAGTGCTGAGTGATTGTGCTTGTGTTATTAGCACATTGGTCTTCGTGTGTACAAAAATAGTTGCATTTTAGTCGCGATTTTAGCGCCATAACCACCAAGTGATCTTTGCCCTGAACTGTACATCTGTCGTGTTTTCATGTGCAATCTCTTGAGGTTTTCCACAGTCTGTTCGACATACACATTGACACTGATAGAAAGTATGTCAAGTACTCATATCAGGACAATACACATGTCTGCATAAAGGACAGGCACACCTGGCTATGCTGCACAGAATTGCATTTCTGTGTAAACATATGTGTAAGTGTGGCTTCAAAGGTGCACATGTCTGGATTCAAGCTGCTGCCAAGGTGATAGGCATAGCTGGGAAAAAAGAGTCAATGTCAAAGCAGAAACCTACATTTTATCATTGAAGTTGGTCTGATGTGTATGTAGTGGGTGTGGATTTGGGTTATTCTACTTTTTCCTTTTAGTTTAATTTTGTTGATTTGGGAAAGGGAGGTTGAAATCTCTCTGAAGAGATGTAGATGTTATACATTTTATTTTGTCATTTTATTGAGGCTCTCAAAGAGATATTGTGGTGGTTACCTGTGTTTTTAGCACTCAGTTATTTGTAGAGTAGTCTCCCCTTCATTACTTACGTTGAACCTTGTCCGTTCACTCAGCACATGTTGCTGAGTGAAGATGTTCTTTACTGATGCATAAGGCAGAAAGACACTTGGCAACAGAGTCTTTTTGTGTAACCTTGGGAAAGTCATGCAGCTGTGAATGAATGAGAGTCACTTTAGCATTTGTTATTGTTTTAAATAACTGGAGAACATGATGTACATACTAAGTTCCAAAGTCTATAAGAATTTAATTTCATTTGATGTTCCTGGTTTACATTTGGGGTGTGATATTATTTGACTGCATGTATAATGCAGAATCAGGTGATTTCATGAGAAACCTGAGATTAGACAATACACATGCAATGAACATGCAACGTGTGGCATTCACGAATAATATGCACAGCAGCTGCTTTTGTAACTTGTATGTAATTGGGTTTAAGTGAAGTGGAAAGTTGTACAATTAAAGCTTCTCTGAGCAAACTGAAATGTTGGTGAGAACTTGGAAAATGACAAGGTCTCGGGGGGGGGGGGTAGTGGGGAGGGAGTCCAAGAGATGAGGAAATGGAAGGAAAAAGCAAGTGATCGTCCACCATCCACAGTTAAATCCGTTAATGACCTTGGAATCTGACACTCTTGCTAAAAAGTAAATGTGTAATTTGTTTGTGACTTCAGCATATATAGGTTATGCGACTGTAAGAAAAATAAAAAACTGTTTACTTAGTTCATGTATGCTGTTGTATTCCATTTCTCTCAAGGAAACTGTAAGTGTAAAATTGTATTTATATACATAGTGGTTAGCCTTTACCTGACAACCGTGGTCTTGCAACAGCTGAGAACCAGATGTGGCAGGGACTAATGTGAAGTTAACATGTTTTAATGTAATTAATTTTCCTCAAATGGCACGCCATACATGGGAAGGTCTGCCAGCAACCTGCGGATGGTCTTGGGTTGCCCCCGGGCACTGCCCGCTTTCCTCTAGCCATAATGCTGGCTGCCGTCGTATAGGTGAAATATTCTTTGGTACAGCGTAAAACACCAATCAGCTAAATAAACATATCAAATGGCAGGCTACAAAGATAGCTGATTTCAGTAGTTGAGAATGGTTTCAGTGAAGAAGACCTTCAGATTTTTGTACCCAGAGCCTGTATTATAATGTGATTGTTTAATCAAATCCATGGAACATACTGATTTGGCTGACAATTAACATCCAGTATCAAACTGTGTCCTATTATGAATATGCATGTCATAGGTTCCCTTTTGATGAACACATCTTACATCACGCGTACCACTTGTTGCACAATGACCAGATTTGTCCCCCATCAGCAGTGTTTTATGTATGCACAATTATATTAGCAAGATGAAGATGAGCATGCAGGCAGAAATTGAGATTGTTTGGGGTTCCTTTGCTTAGTGAACTCCACTGACAGAACACAAAGCTAAGTGCGTGGACCAATTTGCATTTTTTTCCTTTCCGTCCTTCCTAAAACTCTAAAGTGGCTATGCTGACAGCTTTATGTCGTAGGCAGATTTTGAACTATATACATGACCATCAGTTTCTGCAAAGCCTATTGAAGCATTTAATAGGTAATATGACAAGGCCTAGATTGCCAAGGCGATTCCTTGGGAATGGGAGAAACTGCCAGAAGGAGATGAATTGGGCTTCGATGTAAGACCAGTCACAAGTTAGCATGGCTTTATATTTGTCACTTCTTATGCCTGTCACTTAAACAGACCGTACTTCATGGTTGCTGATATATAGAGCTGTCAGATCTCAACAGAGGCTCGGAATCAAATGTCTCAACAGTGTTAGAGATGTGTGATGAGGGTTGGGCGATTGCATCTTCGTCATTTCTCATCCTTCCCCCCTTCTGCTTGTCCCCCTTGTCTAATTAACACATTCCAGACAGTTTGAATACATTTGTAAGAGTGACAGCATGCTGTTGTGAGGAAATAGCTTTGCTTCTTTGATGTCAGTCAGTATAAAGTAACACAGCCTTGTTGTGTTCATTGTGAGCCCAAGGCAGTTTTCATGGTATGTTTAGTGTTGGCATTGTCAAGTAAAGCTGTCCGTATCAGACTGTTCATGAGTGGGTGGAAAGGGGTTCAACTTAGTGATGGAATGCTGTTTTATTCACCTGTTTTCAGGCGCTAATTACATTTTGATTAGTTCATTAGTATTGTATTAATGGTAGAGCTGTGCATTGTCTGAGAGCTGTCAAATGAAGTGAACACGTATAATCCAGCCTCCTGGCTCAGAAAGGCTACTCCAGTTGACGTCTTAACCGCTTCTCTACCTCTATTCTTACAAGTATACTTATAACTGAGTTCCCCATGTTCTCAAAATTGGTGAGCTTATTTATAGCGTTTGAGATCTGTGGCAACAAGGTGGGTTAGGTGCGCGTAGCTGTGGACTGGATCAACAGCGAACGTTGCAGACTGGTGGGTGGGGAACCCTGAAAACAGCCTACATAAGGGCTAGAGCCATTGATTGCCAGTGACGCCACGGAGCCAGCAAGGCAATCGACCAATTCTAAGTCATTTGCGTGATCACATTAACTTTGTGCTGGCCATTTCTTGGCGGGCTGTTGAGGCTTTAATGATCGTGTGAAAGTCAATCCCATTTGGCTTTTTATTTCCTAATCTCATGGAGGAGAGCCTATTGATCACAACTTTGATGTTTCTCTTATTGATTCCCTCTGTGTTTTTTGTGGAGAATGGCAAGAAAAGATTTCCTGACGTAATAAGACTTGAGGTTGTCAGGCATTAGGGACAGGATGTCTCAACACTGAAACACTAATCTTGTCTCCTCCTGTCTCCTCGCCTCCACACCCACACTTTGACATTTTCACTGACCGGTAGCAAGACCTTCTTTATACAGTTAGTACTGACCTATGCCACCATCAGATTGCCACCCACATCCAGCGTTATAACTCTCTTCCCCAAACTGGATACCCATGGCCACGGATGTGTTAACTGTCCTACCCCTTTGTACAACCACCTACATGCAATGTATGAAGTATGCCATGGACTGTCTCACCATTAGAATACCACCCAAATAAAGTGTTATAACTGTTCTATGTTTATATAACCACCCATGTGAAGTGTTCTAACTGCCCTGCCCTTAGATAACCATCCACATAAAGCACATCCAGTGTTTTAGCTGTCCTACTCTTACATGGCTACCCACATACAGTGTTGAAACCATCTGACCCACATATACTGGCATACTATCTTACCCTGTATAGATATCCACCCTAAGCCATTGTTAAATTGCCCTTACATGAGATGACCATGGCACTACATCCAGAGCTCAAATGTCCTGGCCCTAAATTACCATTCATATGTACAGATAGTTGTCTTCATGTGTTTCATTAGGGGTTCAAGCCATTCAGGTTTGAATCCCTATTGTTTTCGTTCTGATTATTATTACTATTCTCCACAATTTTGTCCTGCGTTTCTAGAAAAAACGGCAAGTCACACTGTTATCAAACTTCAGTATGTTTTAGCTACAGACCTGCAGTTTTGCACCGAAGCTTTGGATCACAAGACTTGGTGGCCATATTGGATTTTGATGAAAACCTTTAAACATCTTCTCCAGAACGGCTGATGCGATTGAGCTGAAATTCAAACTGTAGTTGCACAAAGCCTAGGTACAGTCAGGGTGATAATGAAAACTTTCTGCGTTGAAAATTGTACAAGCTCACTATTGGGTGACCATGTCATATGACCAAAACATTTGGTTTTTGCTAATAATTCTACACTTGCACAGACGATGTCCTACAAATAGTCCTACCTAATGCAGTTTCAAACACTGATTCCAGATATGCAAATTTTGGGAGACTGGAAGTGACGTCATCAAATGGAAAAGTGGGTATATCTCCATAACCAATGAAAGTAGAGACGCAGTCATGAGGCTGAACATCATCACAAGGCATGAAGAGAAATTTTACATGAACAGAAATGACGTCAGGAGACCGAAAGTAGTACATACCCCCCAAAAAATCACAATTTTGCGAGTTTCAAAATTGAAAAACTGGTGCGGCTAAAATGGCAGGACAGAAATGCATGAAATTTAGGTATGTAGTTGGCCTGAGGACTGTCTTTCACGAGTAAAAGTTTGGGTGTTGTAGATCACATGATCTAGTCGCCATATTGGGCTGATAGGAAAACTTTCGAGAGGCACTTTCTTCCAAACCCTCACTCCCACTGACCGGAAATTTTGCATATGTAACAAGTGTTGTCTTTGCATTATTTGTTCGTAAACAGAATGCACTGTGTGAGCGAATGACCGGAACCGGAAGTGATGTCCTGTGAATACAAACATTTTGAATTTGAGTCTTCTTAACATGCTACTTGACATAGTTTGACATCCTGATCACAAGTCTGGTCTTATTTCTTTGTTGCTATGCATATTTTTGTCGCAAATTGCAATCAGAGTGTGAAAATGCATAATTTCCCCCATATTTGCATGTGACATGACAGAAACTGGTGAAAGCTGCAATGTGCTCTACATGTTCTGTATGTGTGCTGAAAATCTTCGAGCTGTTTTAAAATATACAGGATCTACAAAGATTCAAGATTTGACAAAAGGCCAATTTACTGTATTTGGCACATGCATGTCTATATGATATATAATGCATCTACAGTGCATTCGTGTTTAGGATGAAAGTTCAAATACTTAAAGCATGCTACCCGACATAGTTTGATATCCTGATCACAAAATCCGATCTTATTTCTTCCTTCTGATGTTCACTTTTCCCGAAAATTGCCGTGGAACTGCGAAAAAGCGCAATTCGCCCCATAATTGAACGTAACATGAGTGACATGTGTTACAGAAGTAAACCTGAAAATCTCCAAAAGCGAAGGGCTCCACATCTACTGTATATGTGCCGATGTAAGGAAAGAAACTTTATAGACATGCACATACAGGCCCTGCTGGCTTGAACCCCGGCATCGCTGTCCCTGACACTATATTTCAACTGGAAATGTTTGTTTTTATGATACCGTTTGAGCAAACTTTTAGCTTGCGTAGAATAACACATTAGCCAATTAGTGCATTGTTCTTTAAAAACCTTCATAGTATTTAAAAAAGTTTCCTTGCAAAAATAGGACCATCACTGACAGCAATAAATTTTTCACCAAAGAGAATGAAGCAGATTTTTTCTTGCAAGGACAGCAGAAGAAGTGGGATTAGAAAAAATAGACAGCAAAATTCAACTGCCTATCAAATACAGTGGTTGTAAAGGAGGCAAACCGAACGATTAACATGATTTAAGTTGCAAAACTACTCCACGGGCAGAAATTTTACTACAAAAAGTGGCTTTCAGAATTGCACAAGCCTGTCGGAGGGTAGCTGTGGGCCAATCATAACCCCATTGTTGCATTAATGGCAGCAGTTCCTAGTAACAATAGGCATATCAGTAGAGGGAAGCCTTAAGCTGAGTGATGGCCAACTGAGGTCCTGTCTCCACAACTGACAGTCTGTGATGAAGGGGAAAGGCGATAGCCACCCAAATCCACAGCTGCTCAGGGTTTTTTCATTGACCCAGCAGGTTCAGTGAAGCCTGTAGCAGGTACGCATTGGAGAAGATAAGAATACGTGGCCATTAGTTAAATATCACCTTTGACTAGTATAGTAAAGGACAGCTCCCCTGAATTTGAAGTGATTAATGTGGTATTTGCACAACTCCTTTCATTTTTCTCAGTAAAGTGGAAATTTGTGTGGAACTTGTTAACAATGACATTAATCATAATCCATTTTGCCCATGTAGACAGGGTCCGTTAAAGCCATTGAAACAGATAGTAAGAGCATTGTGGTAGCAAGGTGTACATAAGGGGGAAAGGGTAGAAGAGAATATTCACACTAACAGAAACCTAGAGGATTCGTCTTGTCAGAGTGGATTGGTGCTAAGGAGTATTGAAAGATAATCTAGAGGATTCACCTTGTTACAGTGGATGGGGGCTCGGGTATTGAAAGATATCTGGAGGATTTGTCTTGTCAGAGTGGATGGGGGGGCTCAGGGGTATTGAAAGATGGGACAGTAATATCACTCAAAGAGTTACATAAGAACTGTATTGATTTGTGGCATGAAGGGTAAAAAACCTGGCAAGTGTTCATACTTTTCAGTACCTGATTGATAATGGGTACATTGTATGTACTTTATCTGTGAGGTAAAACTTTGATGTGTCAGTGGAGAGCAACTTGTTGGTGGCAGTGTGGAGGAAAGGAAACAGGTGGGTGGGGTCGAGGAAACACGTGAGCTGGGGTGGGGTGGGGTGGGCTGGGGTTGGTCGGAAAGGAAGAAGGTGAATGGGGTTGAGGAAACACATGGGGTGGATTGGGCCGGGGTAGGTCAGAAAGGAAACGGGTGAATGGTGTTGAGGAAACACGTGGGGTGTGGTGGGCTGGGGTAGGTCAGAAGGGAAACAGGTGGATGGGGATGAGGAAACACATGGGGTGTGGTGGGCTGGGGTAGGTTGGAAAAGAGACAGGTGGATGAGGTTGCGGAAATACATGGGGTGGGTTGGGCCGGGGTAGGTCAGAAAGGAAACGGGTGGATGGGGATGCGGAAACACGTGGGGTGTGGTGGGCTGGGGTCGGTCAGAAAGGAAACGGGTGAATGGGGTTGAGGAAACACGTGGGGTGTGGTGGGCTGGGGTAGGTCAGAAAGGAAACGGGTGAATGGGGATGCGGAAACACGTGGGGTGTGGTGGGCTGGGGTAGGTTGGAAAAGAGACAGGTGGATGAGGTTGCGGAAACACATGGGGTGGGTTGGGCCGGGGTAGGTCAGAAGGGAAACGGGTGGATGGGGATGCGGAAACACGTGGGGTGTGGTGGGCTGGGGTAGGTCAGAAAGGAAACGGGTGAATGGGGATGCGGAAACACGTGGGGTGTGGTGGGCTGGGGTAGGTTGGAAAAGAGACAGGTGGATGAGGTTGCGGAAACACATGGGGTGGGTTGGGCCGGGATAGGATGGAAAGGAAACGGGTGGATGGGGATGAGGAAACACGTGGGGCGTGGTGGGGGGGGGGGGCAGGTCAGAAAGGAAACGGGTGAATGGTGTTGAGGAAACACGTGGGGTGTGGTGGGCTGGATTAGGTGGGAAAAGAGACAGGTGGATGAGGTTGCGGAAACACATGGGGTGGGTTGGGCCGGGGTAGGTCAGAAAGGAAATGGGTGGATGGGGATGCGGAAACACATGGGGTGTGGTGGGCTGGGGTAGGTCAGAAAGGAAACGGGTGAATGGGGTTGGGATGGGATTTTGTGATGGGAGACGAAACCTAGGGGGTGTGGTGGGGGGGGGAGAGAGAAGACGTGTGATGGGGCTGGATGGGCAGGTTGGTGGGGTGGAGTTTAGAGAAAACACGTGGTTGGGGTTGAAGAGGCAATTTGGGTGTAAGTTGGTCCTTGACAGTGGGGTGAAGAATGTATGTGTGTAAATGGTAACAGGATTGACTAAACCCATCATGACCCGCTGCTGTCACAGTTCCTCGTGTTGCTGAAGACAGTTTATGCATCACTATGCCTTTCTTTAGTGAGGACACTTTGACGCCATGATACCAGGTGTCACTGATGACACCATAATACCAGGTTTCACTGATGACACCTTACATGTATGTACATGTAATACTGCCCTTCGTCACGAATGACACTTTGCCATCATGGTACCATTTCCTGTCATTTGCCCTTGCTGTATCTACATGTGTCTATGTATTTGTATTTGGCTCAAATGATAGAATACCTCCCATGTCCTCTACTTCTGTAGGACTCTTTAGTTTAAAGCTGCCAAGGGCGGAGGATTAAATATCATCTTCAGTTGTTTAGACAGCTGTATACTGTAGAATGGAACACTTAGAATCTTGTATGATATGTTTTCAAAACTCTTATTATATTGCTTCGAGGCAAATCCATTGAATATCCGTAAAATGGCTTGAAATATGGAAGATGCAGTGTGTGATAAGACAGGTAATATATGTGAGTTTGTGCAACAGGTAACACATGCAGTAAGTAAGATTTGATGTAGCAGGTGATGTATGGCCGTATGAAGTATTAGCTGAGATAGAGAACAGCTGGCCAGCCAATAATAACTGTATATATTAAACCATCCGAGGGAGATTGTGGGAGTGAGGGAACGTGGGGGGGGGGGGGGGGAAAGGTTGGGGGAGGCTAGACTTAGAGAGCCAGGCAGGTGAGGTTACAGGTGAATTTTACTGCTTCATGTAAATTAAGTGACTGCTGTGAATTAGTGCTTGTTCTGGATCTCTAGGGGAATATTGATCAGGCACGTTGTAATATACCAGTTTAAACCATTTGTTAAAAGGTTTGTTCACTCGGTGACACACTTTTTGTTATCAGTGCACTTCTTGTTGCCAGTGTACAGCAGTTGCTCGGAATTTATGATCAGTAATTTTATATATCACCCAGTTTATGTCACTTTGGGAAAAATGTCCAAATATTTTACATCTTACAAACTTACGTATAGATATTTCAGAGTTATTTTTAAAAGTAATTGACATATAACATTTTACATCTTCCACAGATTAGGTTCATATGTCTTCTGTAATCTTGTCTGAAGTCATCTCTGTTGCACAAGTCTGAAATGGAGTAAATGTTAGGAAAGAGGAAATGTATATAACAAAACCTTCCAGTTTTTTTTTTTGAAGTTTGTAACTACCAGTATCATAGAATTCTTTTGGTGAACTGATTGTCAATTTCCCTACATCTACATGTACTTTATTAGCAGCTATGACTTCATGCCTGAGATGTTTCCCCGAGTAGTTTTAATTTTTGGGTGGCTACAGAGGTGATGATGTGCTAATTGTGACATTTGTCTGCTTTTGCAGATGCTATGGAAACCAGTTTACCGATTTATTCTTTCCACTGTAAATGTTGAAATAGGTTGATTGTTTTGCATGTGCACTTTTGCATATTACATTAAGTAATATTTGGTAGCTATTTCATGGTGACAATGTCCACGTCTTTATGCAGTTGCCGTGGAAACCAGATTGTGGGTTTCCAAGTATCTGTTATAAAAATAGGAATGTATTTATCGGCATAGTTCAGCACCTGTTAACTTTTATTAAATAATGGATTTCATTACAGTAAAGATAGATGAGATTGACAAAATGAGAACAGATATGCTACATTATTGTATGTAAAAATTCTTCATCAAATCTTTTTTTAGATCCTCTCAATAATATTTCGTTGACAACAGTTGTTTTTAACAGCTATTATGGAAAAAGTTGTTTGTAACACAATTGAATGTCAGTGTACTTTTTCTAATGAAATTCTTCATTGCAATTAAGTCTGAATAACGACTTTGTTTTGAATATTGAATAGAAAATTCAAGTGAAAACATGAAAAAATTTCCACGTCTATTTCAGCGTTTGTAATGTTTTTTGGCGAGAAAAAAACAATGGTCAGATTTATTTTGTTCATGGATTCTCTTGCAATAGTTGTAAATGCATGGTTTGACTAAAAGGCTTCAGTGATATCTGTATGACTGAAAGGCTTCAGTGATATCTGTATGACTGAAAGGCTTCAGTGATATCTGTATGAGCATGCTTTTGTTATCCATGAGTCATGAAAAAGAAAGGTAAACTAAATTTTCTGCTATAATTTAGGGGAAACGAGACAGAATGGTGAAGAAGTGCGCCTATAGTCAGCCACTGACTTTGATTTTTTTTCCAGTAGAGTTTTTTCATAGGTGTTCTAAATATATATTACAATTCCATGCTTATCAACAGAGTAAATAGCAAATGATCGTCACTACCTAGGGACAAATCAGGTAATGCCATTACATGATGTTAGTCATTTACATTGAGGTCACTTTACTAAGGAACTCGCTTGTACCATTGGTGATAAACAGTGTTGCTTGTTTTCAGAATTTTGTGTATTACATCTGGCACGGGATTTGATATGAAAATAGCCACAAAATTGCCAGATGTTCAACTCAAAACTTTTAATTTTGAGTCTCACAGCTTGTCATGACAACTTCTGGACAAAACGTTGTCATTCAGCTGTCCTTCGCGTTTTCATCTCTGCCTACCTGGCTGTTTGCATTGGTTGCATGTCTACATAAAGGAGGGCACAAAACACAACAGGGCCCTGTCATTTGAAAGCGATTCTTACCTACAGATGTTGGGAAGACATTAAATTTTGATCATAAATATGGCTTTGTTACTGGATGAGGAACAAAATCTTCTCATCCTGAGGGAATGGTTGTCCTAAGGGGGTTTCCCAAGGGAGTGGTTGTCTTAAGGGGGTTTTTCAAGGGAATGGTTGTCCAAAGGGGGTTTCCCAAGGGGTACAAATTTTTACAGCCCAATGTGTACATGTAAGCATTGTGACAGGTAGCCCTTCTCATTCCCAACATCTGAGGCACTGCTGAGTAAGAAGTAAATAATCTAAAGATAACCAAGAAAATCAATGTGTAACTGCAACCGTTATAAAACATACAGTGTTTTTTAACTTCATTTACTGTGGGTGACATTTCCAATTTTTCCTAATATCAGATTGACATTAAACTGTTTGACCTGTAGAAGCGAGGCTATTGACCCACAGAAGCAGGGTTAATGTCCTACACTGTACATTGTTTGCTGGCATTAAACTCTCGAAGAGGGGTATGTGTACACATTCATGGCTAATGATCTCTAAAGATGTTATCTTAAGTAATTGACAAACAAGGCACATCTTATGAATTTTCTGGAGTGTTATGATTAAGAGTGAAGCGGCCAGGACTGAGTGACGAAAGTGTCTGTCCTGTATCAGAGAAAGCCCCAGACTTAGTCTTGTGCTGAAACGTACCTTCATAGAGTGTACACCTGGCAGTCTTCCTGTCAGGTCCCCAATTTATTCTCACATTAAGCCAAAATATATCAGCAAGGTGCCAGTATCCTTATCCAATGTCAGTAACCAATGCCTACACTGATGCATCAAGAACAGAGGAAATATTCAGATTGATAGGTGTGTTGTCTTCACCATTCTGCTCTCGTGAGGCAGCACTACAAATACACAGCAATTGTGACTGACAATACATTACAAACAGATGCCTGATAAAGTGACAAGTGAGTGGCGTGACATCCGGTGTGACACACAGCGTGACACGCAGCGTGATCATTGGGTCGTGTAGCCTGTGGCTTGCATGATCATTGGCTGATGTAAGTGCCTGTAAGATGTAACAGGTGTGATGTAAGATGTAAGACCTGTGAGTGGCATGACTTGTGGGTGGTGTAATTGTGGGGTGATCCTGGGGTGGTGTAACCTTTGGGTGGCGTAATTGTGGGGTGATCCTGGGATGGTGTAACCTTTGGGTGGTGTAATTGTGGGGTGATCCTGGGATGGTGTAACCTTTGGGTGGCGTAATTGTGGGGCGATCCTGGGATGATGTAACCTTTGGGTGGCGTAATTGTGGGGCGATCCTGGGATGGTGTAACCTTTGAGTGGCGTAATTGTGGGGCCATCCTGGGATGGTGTGACCTGTGGGTGGTGTAGTTGTGGGGAAACTGTAGGGTGGCGTGATCTATCTTTAGTTTGATCTTTGGGTGGTGTGATGCATGAAACAGAATGAGTGGGTGTGTGAAACTCAAATTGGTAATACCCGGACCTTTGGTTGGGAGGAATTATTCTGCTATCATATGACATTGGTTAGCACACAAGGAATTTTATCAGTAGACATCACACTTCACATCAGTCATCCTGCAGGCAGGACACTCTACATCAGTAAATTTCCAACATCTAACCACTGTCAGGATCGATTCTCATTTAAGTCTCTGTGGGTCATTTTAATTACATGAAGCCATTAAAGTGAGAGTGTCAAGGCTGTGTTCAGATTGAGGTTATGCATGGCCCTTAGATGTCTTTCAGAGCCTGTTTTCTGTTACCAGTTGATGTGTGGTAATGACTTGTGTGGTATTAAGTAGAGAGAAGGTTTTTCTCTCTTGGCACACAACTACAGGTCTGTTCTGTAAGCTAGTGGATGATGGTAATACATACACATATGCATCTGTTTTAAGGCTCTGACAAGACTCAGATACTGGGAAACCTGCTGTTCTAAGCTTTTAAATTCAAAGTGAAAGTTGTTATCAAAATCTTGTTAAATATTTGAAAGTGTTTTACATTTTATGAACGTCAGGTATTAAAGCTTTATCGGTTTCCATTAATGGATGTCCTACATCCGTCACGGCCAGCGGTAAGCATTAATATGGCATTGTATATATCTGCAGTGTTTTTGTGATTTTTGAACTGTTGATATAAAGGTCCTTGTATCTGTTTACAGTGAAATAAGCTTATGTTGCAAATGTCAGTAAATGTCAGCAAACAAATTAAAACTGTTAGTGATAAACTGGGTGAGACTCTAGGATTACCCTGAAAAATAGATCCCCGGTTCAGATGTACATGTAAATATCATTAAGACCTTTATAACGCATGGCACGTGGAATGGCTTTCCGTCACACGCACTGCACTTGTGGAATGTGCTTGGAGAGTGTGCTGCTGGGCTGCACAAGATGCGGGTTCAATCCTGGCCATGGTATTCAGAGCCCTTTTTATGTAGTCTGAGGTCCATTGAAGACCACTTGTCTTGCACCAGTAAGGTGCTGTTCCGTCCACAAAAGTGACTGCTATAGTATACATGTAAGTAAATTGATTGTTGAATAACAGTCAGTTATCCTTTCTCACCTGACAGCTGATTCTCCAGCTGGAAAATTTCAGGATACTGAACCTCTGGTCAAATTTTTTTTATTTCACATTCTTATTCTCTGTTCTTCAATCTTTCCTCTCATTTAAAGAGGAAAGCCTAATTTGAATTGTAGATACCTTAAATTTAAGAAAAGGTAAACGATGTGAACCAAGGCAGTTGTGTTTTCTTTCTTCCCCCAGATTAGGGGAATTCGCTCACTGAAGGTGGTTACCTGCTTTGAATAGACATACCTCTGGTAATTGTGTATTGCCTCCTTCTATAAACTGTGCATGGCTGCTCATGCAAAATACTCAAGCTGACCTATTAACAACCTTAATCACCTCACTGGGGTACATTGGGAGAGGGGTTTATAAACCCATTCTGGCAGAGTTTGGTCGGAATTGTCAAGATAAAACACCAATTTACACTTTCATGGAGCCTGATAAGTTAAAAAATTTAACATAATTAAGTTGATGTGTTCACATTTTAAGCGCAGGCAGGACAGTTCTTGATTAAAATTCATTGACAGACTAATTAATAACAATTTTGTCACACATAATGTGCGTCCATACATTTTGGTCTTTTTCTCCCTTTCTATTTTTATAACGATTGTATGGTGAAATACTTTTGTGTTTCGCTTTCTTTTCAACATAATGCTACGAAACTTGGCAATAATGTAGCTAAATACTGAAGCTAAAAAACTGTCCAACAAATTTTTGATACCTTTGCTAGTTTTAAAGATAGTATCATCTAGTTCAAAATTTTAAAATATTTGTGAAAGTTTTAACTTTAAATGATCAGTCAGAACAATCTAAGATGATTATTTAAAATCTGTGGGACCATGTTTTAGTTTAAATGGTAAATTATCCACTTGAGAAAAAAATATTGGTTAAATTTTGAAAGTTGGCCAAAAAAAAATAGCATTTTGAAAAACAGGTCTGATGTTTTTCAAATTTTCTCTTTGTTTTTATTAATATTAAAGTTGGGTAAATTTTAAACACATTTTTGAGATCAGCACTTGTATAGCTTTCAGAATATATATACACATGGCCATATTTGCTGAATATTTTGGCCTATGGAACAGAAATTCTGCTTTCAAGGGGTTTTAGTATCCTTAAAGTATTTTACCATGATGAAGTTAAACTTTTGGCCTAATTTTGATTAAAAGGTTTATCTTTAAAGGATGTTATAACGTTTGTTTTTGAAGGCAGGGTGATAACCGACTTGAAATTTGTAAGTTTTAGCACATGAGTTGTAGAACAGCATTTTTGACCATAATAAATCATCTGATGGTAATAAATGTATGTGGGATATTATTAAATAAAATGTTGATGTAGTACAATGTAGTAATAAATGTGCAAGGAGGAGAGGTGCAGAATGAGTGTTAAGAATGTGTAATAATGTGATGTGTTGAGGTTCTGGTGTTGTTCTCCAGAAGAGGGCTACACTTGAGAGTCTCAGAGTCATGGATTATATGTATACTTGCATGCCAGGGTGTTAAAGTGAATGTTTGATTTTTATGGTCTGCAACGTTTGATATTTTGTCAATCAGTTTTGAAGAGCAAAGTTCACATTTATGTCTAAAGGAGCTGTGGAAGTAAATGATACCAAGTTTGTAAATAAAATTTGAAGACTTGCTGATATCTTTTTCTCTTCAGTTTATAAATATAAACCACCCTGTTTATCATTCCCAAGTGTTTGTTTTATGTAAGCTGTTCATGTATTCTAACTTGCCAACCCAAGAGCCAATTAGTCAGTAATAATAGTTTCGGATTCTGTAGTTGAGTTTTTGGTGAGATTTTTTTATCGAGGTAATTTTGATGTGGGTGCCGTGTGTTCATGGAAATTAGGTTTGAAGATAATTGTGTTGAGGCGAGGTTTCTGTGCAGCTCCCTGCCGCAGCCTGTGTTGTAATGAGCACCTGTCAACCGTATCAACATAGCTCCCCATTCAGCCTGACACTGCTGATCCTTATCATGGCACTTTATGGATTTTCACCCTAAATATTTAAATAAATTGGAATGAAATTGCAGTGTTCATGTAGATGTGATATGCAGAAATGTCAGAGTGTTAGGGCATTGGAATCCACGGTGATTCACATAATCCAGATACATTGTTAATGGCACTGCTTGGCTTCTTGCCAAATTGATGAAATATTACATCTCGTAAGATGTTGATAAAATCGGTTTGTTTGACAGATGTTTTACACTGCCCTTGAATAACTTGTTGTTTGGGTGAGTGTCTGGATTGACAGAGAAATGGGAACACAGCTAAGTTGGCAATAGCTGGAGACTGGAAACTGTGAAGTTGACAATAGAGGACTTGGAGCCTGGTAAGTTGCCAATGGCAGAATATTGGGAACACAGAAAAGTTGCCAATAGGGGATTGGGAACCCGGTAAGTTGCCAGTGGTGGAGATTGGGAACACAGTAAAGTTGCCAATAGCAGGGGATTGGAATCAAAATAGTTGCCAATAGCACGGGATTGGAAACGCCGTAAAGTTGCTAATGGCAACGGATTGTGAACAGCATAAAGTTACCAGTAGCAGGGGATTTCAAACAGTTGCCAGTGGTAGTGGATTGGAAACACAGTAAAGTTGCCAGTAACAGGGTATTGGGAGACACATATAAGTTGCCATAGGCAAGGATTGGGAACAGTAGTGTTTACCAGAGGATGCTTACAGATCTTACTGAGATAGTAGATGTTTGATACATTGGAATTTCATGGATTTTTTCACGAGTCACCTGCAGAACTAAGCTGGTGAAAATCATTCGAGATTCACTGAAATTTGAGAACATGGAAGGCAGGCGATTGTGAACATGAATAAGCTGTGAATGTCAAGGAATGGTGAACGTATGAGTTACAGGTGGCAAGGGAATGATAGCATGCAAAATTGGCCATTGGCTGAGCTGTTCACACCCAGGCTGAACGCCTTTGCCCAGGATGATATTTGAAATCTATTTTACCCATGGTCACTTTTAGACTGCATACCCAAGATCAAGCCCATTGTTATCTTTACCCAGCATGTCACTTGGCCAGAACTCCTTTGCCAAAGATCACACTCAGACTGAATTCCTTTGCCCAAGATCACACTCAGACTGAATTCCTTTGCCCAAGATCACACTCAGAGGGAATTTCTTCTCCCAAGATCACACTCAGAATGAATTCCTTTGCACACAATTCATGCTGTACTCAAGATGTCACATTAAACGTATCATGAAGCCACGGCCATTCTTCGCTTCTGGTGAAACACTGCTGGCAATCTGTAACAGGATGAGGTTAGAGAGGTTGTGATGTGACTGAAGCATGTGAGGAACTTAATCAATACATCTGTATCTGTTTGTACTACATCCTGCCATGGCTGATTGTGAACAAATTGGAATTTTAGTAAAACCCAAGTTCATTGGAGTGGCTAACCTTTGTACATAGATCTTCAAACAACTGAAGTTCTGAAGTTCTGTCTTTTTAAGAATGTGTCTTGATCTTGATGACATTGTGTAAAAAGAGAAGAGTTGGAATATTAGAAGCTGTTGGAGGGTGTTGATTAAAAGCCCCATGCTGGTGCCGCGCCTATTAGCCAAGTCTCCTGTGACAGGCCGTTCAATTTGAAAGACCTTTACTTATATGTCTTCATCAATTGAAAACGTTAGATTGACTTTTCTATAGGCGCCACTTGATTGATTACATTTCCGTTGGCATGCTTTAAAGCGAACTCGACATCATCCTGTTTGTTGGGTGAGACGAAGGGCTGGAACAAAGCAGCCCTGCTGATTGATTCTTGAAATAACTCTGGACAGCCATGAAACACTCTTTCTCCTCCCAGCCATTTCTCCTTTTACAAAGACTTTCTTGTCTGACGTCATAGCAGCGTGTTGCTCTGGAAACCAATACTGCTGCTAATCTGATGCTTCATTTATTTTCTCAGATATTCATAACGTGATTTGTTTTGAAATTTCGTTCTTGTTTGAAGATGACATTTCCTATTCCAGAAATAGCAATTTTATATGGACATGTCCTTGTACCATAATGGCAAACGATATCAGCTGATAAGTTGTAAATTGATGTTTTCATGTCATAAAAGACTGTGTGGTTGACTGACAGGCTGCAAGCTAACAAAGCCTGGATACTCTATTTACACAGCTAAAATGTCCATTCCCTACAGCCTTTGTCAGCCTTTTCCATAGTACTGTATGTAAAATAAACGCCAGTTATATTCTCTTGTCTGGGTCTACCTTTTGTGGCAAGATCTCTGTGCTTTATGTGAATTAACATGTAAGCTAGCAGATTCCCTAGGCTATATTAGGTGAACCTTCAGAGTAAGTAATATATTTTACATGTAGTTTATGTCTCCATGTCATATATTATCAGCTTATTGCCCATGAATGTGCATGAAAGTTGTACATTGTTAGTGTGTTGTTACAGGTAAATTACACACATGTATATCATAGTCTAAGTCTACATTTGCATGTAAAATATGTACATGTGTGCCTGTTAATTGTGTATCAGTTCATGTTCTCAAGAAAACTGTGTGGACATGTATCATCATCAACGTGTCAGTTGCACATGTATATCATAGTCCTCGTGTGTTTAAATTACACATCATAGTCCTCATGTGTGTTTAAATTACACATCATAGTCCTCATGTGCGTATAAATTACACATCATAGTCTACATGTGCATTTAAATTACACATCATAGTCTACATGTACATTTAAATGATACATCAAAGTCCTCATGTGAATTTAAATTTCCCATCATAGTCCTCATGTGCGTTTAAATTACACAAATTCCTCATGTGCGTTTAAATTACACATCATAGTCTACATGTGCGTATAAATTACACATCATAGTCTACATGTGTGTTTAAATTACACATCATAGTCCTTGTGCGTTTAAATTACACATCATAGCCTACATGTGTGTTTAAAGAACACATTATAGTCTACATGTGTGTTTAAATTACACATCACAGTCCTCATATGCGTTTAAATGACACATCATAGTCTACATGTGTGTTTAAATGACACATCATAGTCTACATGTGGGTTTAAATGACACATCGTAGTCTACATGCATATGTGGGGATACTTGTGTAAATTAGTTATCATAGTCTGCATCAAATTATGTATCATAGATTTTGCTGTGTATCATAGCCACATGTTAATTATTCCCTATAATCTACATGTGTATGTCTGCATGTATTAAAATTAAGTACATTGCTCTGTGCCAGCATATTAATTCCGCATCACAGTCTGCATGTGTATGTCTGCATGTGAGTTAAGCGCAGGGACTCTGCCTTCATGTGCATGTCGCCACGATATGGCTGAGATATTGCCGATGTGGCCTTAAGCCATAATCATTCATTCATTCATGTGTATGTGTTCATAGGAATTATATGTGTTTGCTTCACAAAGTATTTGATCAGTCTCTAGGGACTTACAGTATGCTACGGTATAACTTTATGGGCTGTGCCTGACATGTTTGATACATATTAGCTTTATGAATGGCGGGATATGTTCCTCTGATCATATCACTGCGTTAAGAAAAACTCATATTACCCAGTTAGGATTAAGTCAGTGTGCATGTTCGGTGTACAAAGACATCAGTGTGTACAGCACTATACATCACAGAAAAATGATCTGTCTCTTCGTGTAGGTGAGTAATGGAGATTTATGACGTGAATTTGAAGTGTAATTTTAGATGAAGCAGTGAAGCAGTGGTGGAACAAATTGGCTGAGTGTAAGTTGTAATTTTTCTAATAAACTTTCCTGTCAAGTAGTGATTTTGGGATGGGTGAAAGAAAGAACTGGCCTCTACTTGCTTAACTCCAGATCAGGGCATTAGAAGGAGCAACACAAAATATGAAAATAGAAATTTCATTATTTTTATTCTCTTGTGTGTATTACTGGTTGTATTGTGGTATTGTCTGACTTCCCGTTCATATTCTTTCTGATATTACCCCTTTGTGAACAGAACTACTTCACTTACAGTCATCAGATTTTTGAACTCTTTTTATGTCTCGACCAGAACAGAAGCCTAATAGTCAGTGACATCACATAGGAGTTATGCCCCTTTTGTGGCATGTTGGTTTTCCATTCTACACAGTTACTGCTTCAGTTTAAGAGTTGAAATAGGATGACCTGTGTGATTGTGATTACAAGTGCCAAGTCTGGTGGCACTGGCATATCTTTAGGCTCTGAAAGTCTTGTTTAAGAAAGGCATGAGAATACAAGTACAAAAAAAAGGTATAATATTTTGCTTTAAAATAAAAGGTTTTGTTATAAAAGTATGTTTATTCAACAAATAGCAGGGTTTTTGTGTATCCCATCGAAGGTCTGATTGGTGTGAAAAAGTTTATGATAGACTGTGCGGAGAATCTATGAGAAGTCGAGCAATCACTGTACAAGTATATGCAGATAATCATCATGTAATCATTGCACCTGTACAGGTAGATAGTCATCATGGTACTGTACGTCTGAACTGTTGACATCTTTGAGCCTTTGGATATTATTCACCTGTACTTGTTTGTTAAGTACATACAGAAGTGCGCCCATCTTCTCCGGTCTCCCCCCAAAATCCATCGTCCTTTCCCACATAACCTACAAACAGTGCACACAAGACTTGGCTAATCAACCAATAACTCTCCACACCAGGTGTCATGTGTTTTGCTTCCCTGGAATCAGTTGACATGTCTGTTGATGTCCTCATTATGTCACTTTACCTGGTGTCCTCACAGCAAACAACCCTGTTTGATTTGCCTTGTTTGATTTATAGTTCTGTTTGTCACAATTTCTCTGGATATAGATTTCTCATGACAAGTCATCATGTCGACCACTACCCCACCGTACTGTTGGTTGCTGTCATATAAGTGAAATATTGTTGAGTGTGGTGTAAAACACTAGTCCTATCACTGAATACATACACGTGTATATAAGACTGTGCTGTAGTGATATCTTGTATATGTATGTAATCAGACATATTATAATCCTCCATGAAATTAAAACATGAAATTAAGCAGCCTGGTGAAGCCGTGTATAGAGATATGCCCTTTTCCTACCCTCTTTATCATAACTTTGGGTGTGAATGGGCTGTGTGTGACCAGTTGACCTCTGACCAGTGGGCCTAGAAGGATGCTTACCAGGGACTGTTAGGTAGATGTGATGGGATTCAGTTGTCACAATACCCATAGAATGGGATATAGTATTTGCAGATTTGCATGCAAGACCAGTTGAAACTGCATAATGTCTGATTCTGTGACATAGAAATGCTTCATTTTAGAGGATTGTGTGATATAAAAATGATTAGGAGGACAGAGCGTAAAAAGAAATAAGGCAAAACGCAGGCATTAAGTCTGTATGGTTTCAGACTGAAGGCAGATAAAAGCTACCATGGGACATGGTGCCTTATCTCCTCCACATTTACAGCTAGAGCGCATGTTCCGAGTGTGAAGCTGTCCTGGGGCAGGTGTTGTTAAGCAGTTTCTCATTGTCTGCCCACTTGAGGGTTAAGTGCAGTCTGCTGCACTATTAACAGGCTGTGCCCCAGCCGGTGATAAAACACTGAGCTGGACTGAAGAGCTCTGCTAAAGTGGTCATTTGCTGACTGGAAACCCGTACTGTCTGGAAGTGGCCTTATTTATGGGCTGTCACATTTGGTCAAGTGAGGTCCAGCACAGTTATATTGTTCTGTCTTGTGATCAGATGTTATTGGTCACAATGTCGGATAGATTTGTCTTGTGGAACGGGATCAGGTAGTTTTGTCTCACTCCAAAAGGTCAGATAATTTTGTGTTGTGCCACAAGTTACAATTATCTCACAACCTGTGACTGGAGCATTGGTTAAATTATACCTGTAGAAATCTAAATACCTTTTGTGATCAGTAAATTCATATAAGTACATGTAGATGCAATTCTCTATCAATCCCATTTTAAAAATGTGGATTGAGGTATAGGAATGCTGTCAGGTTATTTCTGTTCAAGTAAACGGAAAGTGCGCAGGAATTAAAGCTTCAGTGCTATGTTTGTGGATGTTTAAACCATTGTATATTAACTGTGCTGTTGGTGTGACATGAGAAGAGTACAGTATGCCTGCCTGTGATGGTGTGATGGGTTAAAAGAGAACCCCTGCCCTTAGAGGCACCTGTGATAATAAGCCCTTCCCTCTGTGATGGACTTTGGCAGCCCCACACTTATGATACCTTCAGCCAGCAAATATTCAATAAATCTTCATTATTGGGTGTAGCAGCCCATTATCCTATGGCCGTGGATGAAATGCTGGCCTGTAATATCCCTCAGAAATTATGTAATCCAGCAGACTGAGCCAGTCATCATCTGTGGCAACTAAATCAAGGTGGTGTAAATCTTGTGAGCTTGTAATTGGGGGGCTGTGACTTACAGGACATTCTCATCTAGGAGTGGCGTTCTGTGACGTGACATTCTCACCCAGGAGTGATGGTCTCTGACAGGACATTCTCACCCAGGAGTGGTGGTCTCTGATAGGACATTCTCACTCAAGAGTGGTGGTCTCTGACGGGACATTCTCAGTCAAGAGTGGTGGTCTCTGGCAGGACATTCTCACTCAGGAGTGGTGGTCTGTGACAGGACATTCTCACTCAAGAGTGGTGGTCTCTGACAGGACATTCTCACCCAGGAGTGGTGGTCTCTGACAGGACATTCTCACTCAGGAGTGGTGGTCTGTGACAGGACATTCTCACTCAAGAGTGGTGGTCTCTGACAGGACATTCTCACCCAGGAGTGGTGGTCTCTGACAGGACATTCTCACCCAGGAGTGGTGGTCTCTGACAGGACATTCTCACTCAAGAGTGGTGGTCTCTGACAGGACATTCTCACTCAGGAGTGGTGGTCTGTGACAGGACATTCTCACCCAGGAGTGGTGGTCTGTGACAGGACATTCTCACTCAAGAGTGGTGGTCTATGACAGGACATTCTCACTCAAGAGTGGTGGTCTCTGACAGGACATTCTCACCCAAGAATGGTGGTCTCTGAGGACATTCTCACCCAGGAGTGGTGGTCTCTGAGGACATTCTCAACCAGGAGTGGTGTTCTTTGACAGGTCATTGTCACTCAAGAGAGGTGTTCTGTGACTGGACATTCTCACTCAGGAGTGGTGTTCTGTCGCTGGACATTCTCACTCAGGTGTGGTGTTCTGTGACAGGCATTATCACCAAGTAGATACATTGAGACTTTGATGAGAAATTCAGAGTTATTGGTTTGTTGTATTTGACATTTGACATTCATATTTTTATGAGATTTTCACGATTTTGAAGATGCATTTGACATTGAGGCTTTGATACGACATTTTGGGCAAAGGTTCTCATGATACACTAGGTAATCAGGTTTTTAGTGAGACATCTGAGGCTAATATCTTTAACACACATTAAACATTCAGATTTATGCTTTGAAGAGACTAATGAGGATGATATTTTGAGGTCCTTCATCTTTATGTATGTGTTTTGAGATTTCTTGTGAAGGTGATATTTTTATTGTCCATCTTATGCCTTCCCACATCCCCCATATAGGTTAGTGTTTTAATATTTAATACCAATTCAGTGTATGTCACCATACATGGTTGAGAGTTTGCCTGGTCAAGTACCTGTGTTTTATATTTATTACTTTGTATTATTTTCACCTGTGACAGCCACACTATGGTTACATACTGGCACAAGCTAGGTTATGTGTATAAATAGACTTGCTTAGTTAGCTAATTAGTGTTGCTCAGTTTCATGATTCGCCCACCAGATGAACGACAATCCTGACTACAACTGTCATTGCCACAACACATACATTATTAACCAGTTAGTGATAAGAATCTCATTAGTTTGCCGTACTACATATAAATGTTTAATATGAACTGTTTGATTGCTCATTTTTGTATCTGTGTTTAAGTGTACAATACAGCATGAAGGCCTGATATTCTGCCATCTGCTCATTTTCTATGTATTTCTTGAATATAAACAGTGTCTATTCTACATGCATTATTTCTGGTAGAGGTTACCCTTGATCAATAAGATCCACATACAAGCATTGTTGTTCACAGCACTTTCATTGTCAAAGCTTTGAAACCACATATAATTGCCAAGAAAACAAAGGGGAGAAGGAGATAGATCCATGTTCGTGTTTTTAAAGGCAAAACCCAGTGGTCAGGCTGTATAATAGTGTGCAGTTGTAGTTAAGTCAGTGTGTGAGGATAAATAGGATGAGCTTCATTAACTTTGCTGGCAGTGGGTCAAATCACACTTAGCAGGGGAATTCATTTAGCTGGGAAAACACATGATAAGGTGTTGGTTACCATCATAGCTTCTCACTGTCTTGTGCATTATTGATGGACGGGTGTAGATTTACGCCTGCCATCTCCCAACCCTCTCTTATCCGTGTCAGGATGAATCTGTTATCTACAGGGAAATGTCAACTAAGCGATTGTCCACGTCAGAGCTTAGATCTTCAGTTCTCAAGACACCATCACATGACCATGTATAATTCTCCTAACATGCATTTTGCTTGATTTACATGCTTTCTGTTTATTATTTGACATTCTGACCTTTAGAATGAATGAAGTATAAGTGTTTTCAGTGGCTTAATTGCTGCCTATATTTTTTTGTTCCAAAACATGTAAAATTAATGGTGTATTTTAATATTGTTTTCTGAAATGTAATTGTGGAATGCTTTACTCTGTGAGTCATGTATTACCCAGCTCAGTGCAAAAACAAATGCCACATTACCACTTAGCATGTTCTTCTTAGCATGTCTGTCATCTCCGTCTTTCTGTCTCATCACTGACATTGTCAATTGTCATTGGGTTATGTGGAATGAATTGGCATGTAGCAGAAGTTAACTGTCATCTTGTTTGCATTGTTTGCGTGTGCATGAAGACATGCAACATTTGTGCTTGTATTGATTGCTTTCGTTCTCCTGTGTCTGATAGATGTTACAAATTCCCGACTCTCGGCTCCCTGTACTTATTAGCGAGGAGACTCAACCTCCACATCTTTCTGCTGTGTGTGTCTGATGTCATCTCTGTGTGTTTTTGTCTCACAGGTTCTGAGGGCCAGAGGGTGTTGCTGGTGACCATTCCTTGCTTCAGCCAGTCGAGCATGTGTGTGTTGGTCAATCTGAGGACCCTGGAGTGCCAGCCGCTGGACTTTGGTAGTCAGTTTGGGGATTTTGATGAAGAGAGTCCCCAGCCAGCAAAGTGAGGAGTGGACTGTGAGATGGAAGATGTGCCTGGAACGTGTTGCCAGGGAGATAATTGCATTTCAGAGAAGGGATGTCATTCACAGGCAATTTCACAGTTTGTCCAGAAAGAACTGGCTGGTTAGGATTGGGCTTCTCCCCAGGGAGTCTGCAGCGGAGGAATTCCACGGGACTGTTTAAATAGTTTTGTCAGTTGCAGTAGCGGTGGTGTTGTGTGGAGACCTGGTGCCGTGCTGTGCAGTCAGGCTCAGTAATTCTCTGCACAGTGACCGGACTGAAAAACAGCCCAGTCACAGTTTATTGCCCTCTTAAATTGGGGAAAAAGTCAGACTTTGTGAACGTAACTTCCCAGAGTAATGGTAACGAACTTTAAAAGTGGGCCAATTTTACTGCAGATTCCTGAAGAGAAACAGTGGTAGGCCAAATCACTTAACTGAACAGGGTTGAGGGATTTAATAAAGGAGCGCCGGCTAGTGTTGAGTGTTGTTAATGAGATGAAAAGGGCAATGTTGTGGGGAGGAGTGTGTGGGTTGAGAGTGTGTAGGGTGACATTCAACATTCCCTGTACAATGGTACAAGGCAGCCAGGCAGTAACGTGTTGATTGTGAATTCTGCCGCATGGTCTGCTATCCCTGCCTGGCTGTGACTTCTAGGTTGTTGCCCCACTCATTCATGAAATGCCTGATAGGAATAAATAACATTGACCTTTTCAAATGCTTTATGTTATCTGAAGAAAATCCCTGCTAAAATGTGTGTTGATTTATTTTGTTTGTTTATCTTTAAGGAAGCTGATTTTCTCCAACTTGTTGGTAATTCTTTCCGTATGCCCAGAGATAGGCAGTAAATTGGCTATTAGGATCGATAATGTCATCGTTGTGAATTCATTGTCGTCAGAGCCGTTTAATCATTGAGGTGATTCTGATGGCATTAGCAGGTGCTTGTGCTCTAATGATGATGAATGGGTTAGGTTTATGAAGGCCCCGTGAGCAGGAGGATAGAGTGATGTTCTATTAGTTTGAGCAGACTGTGATTTGTGGCCAGTCTCCCCGGAATGGCCGTCTTTCACTCATTACTGCAGGCTTGCCTACCGAAAAGTGACCGTGTCCACAACAGCGCTCACCTCATTAATCATGCTGTCTGTCACAACCAGTGCGTGTGAAGACAAAGAAAGCCCGAGTCTTTAATTGCATCCTTATATGTTTTTCCTTGGAATAATTTTCAATGACCAAATCCCCACTTTTCCATATTAACACATTTACTGTTTTTGCCTGAATACTTCTCTGCACACGGTCTGCAAATGGATCCAGGGAAAACGACTAGACTAACTAACATTGTTTATCCGTTTGTGGGTTGTAATTTTCCAAGGTGTAAAGAAGTGAACCACTGACGAAGTTAAGGTGGAGGGTTGAAAGGTTCACGCAGACTGGTGACTGATCGGAATGTTATCTGGCCAAGACCTAACCAAGAAAACACAATTCATTATGGGATTATTTTGTCACCTGGTTTACTTGATGCAGTTGGTTTTTAACTAAAACACTTGCCTTTACTGTCGTTGTCAAATTTGCCAGAAGCGAAGGAATTAATCGAGTCGTAATGGGGGTCCCATCTACCTGACTGGCTACAAACCAGGCGTTGTAATTCCACTGTCGCCTAATCCCAGCCATCTGGCATGCTGTTTTTAATAGTGAAGAATGTAAACTTTGCACACGAAGACATGGTAGTCCGACTTTGTCAAAGCATTGTAAAGAAAAAGATAAAATAACGAGACGGCTATGATGTGGTGGAATATTGTGAAAACAGGTTGTTATTTATCCAGTTTATCCAGAAGCATTTGGAAGAGTTATCTTGCACGGCAAAATCCGGACTTTGGACCCTTGTTCAATATTCACTGTGCAGTAGAGATCCGCTATCCACTCTCCCTTTCAGCGCCCGCCCAGCGGACCTGATAACGTGATGTAAATTAGGTGACAATTCCTGCAGCGCGGTCAGTTCTATAATTAAGGATGCCTGGTTTTGTGTAGAGGCCATTGAAGTGGCCATTACCCCCAATCCACTACCACAACTGTCGGGTGAATCTCGTGTTACAGCTGTGGGCATCCCCCCCCCCCAAAAATTG
Source organism: Acanthopleura granulata (assembly GCA_016165875.1). NCBI lineage: Eukaryota > Metazoa > Mollusca > Polyplacophora > Chitonida > Chitonidae > Acanthopleura > Acanthopleura granulata. The sequence goes on along the minus strand of JABBOT010000002.1, from coordinate 41,913,263 downwards.
TTTTTTTTGTCAGCACTGCGTTATAAGTTCAGAAGATCCTGAGCAAACCATCAGCACAGGGAGGTATTCAAAGCCGGTATATAATCTAAAATGGTTTTTGAGCGATATTTGCTGGTCACTGAGTGATGATTTCTGTGTTAAGACAGCAGAGAGGCAATACTGGCGAGTATTTGCCAAATAGCTTAAGGGCCATGCAGCTTTCCTGTCCGATCGAATTGGTTGTTGAAGACAAAAAAGACAGCTGGCATTTGGGATTATCGACGTCAGGTTTTTTCAACGCCTGGATTATATCTAAACAGAGCTCGTGTTCCCCTCCCCGGGAAACACAATTATCGTCACTATTATCGCCATACTCTTCAGACTCGCTTTGATGTTTCCTGAGCACGTTGTCTGTGGTAACGTCTAGAGCAGGAGACAGAACGTCAGCTGAGCGGCATGAACCGAACAGACGTCACCGTTACCTTTGACCTCACACCTTACCTTGTGTGCTCAGATATCGTGTCTTCCTGCCTGGGCCCATCTATTGGGTTGACCTAGTTCTGTGCCGTTGATGGGTCGTCTCTCCATAAGGCGAAATAGTCCTAAATGTTAAATGTAACCCGATGCTTAAAAGCGAACGGTACCACGCGGAAGTTGACGTCAAGACGTAAATCGTCTGACAATTATGGTGATTTGCTCAGACTACCAGGGAATGACGGCTGTTATTTTTCTATTGGCGGAAAAGGACCTTTATGGAAGGTTGTTATTTGGGAGAATGTTGTGTTTTTATTGAAGAGCGAATGGGAGCAAAACGTTCTATGGAAAAAGTCTTTTCTGCACTCCAACCCCACGTCTGTGTTCCCTTTACCCATGGTTAAAAATAGTACTGGGGTAATGGTCTTCTTTATCTGGTATAATAAAGCAGTTGTAAATATGGCGGTGCCCTGTAAAAGCCACTGTGTTTTATTTCTGTCACATTTGTCCATTCTGTGATTGGCCCAGTCTTCGGGTAGAACCCGTCATAGAGTGACGGAGGGACATGAATGTGACATGCTGACCTGATACCCGCCTAGTTTGTCCGTCGGTGAAGTAACACGATGGACTTCCAAAGGTGCTCTCTGGGCACAGCGGAAACGGTCTGTCAGACAATAGAGAGACGCCTAAACCACGACTGTACCTCACCCCGGCGCGATTAGAACTCATGCATCACGTCTGGCATACAACGTTAGGAAACAGCACTTTTCTGCAAGTAATTTTGACCCTGATTTGACTACGTACCAGATTTGTTTGCGCAAAGAAACTGTTCTTCGAAAATGACGCTGAGATAATGATCAGTGAGCAATCGTTCATCAGAAAATATTTAAACCTGAAACAGTTGATCAGGGGACTGTTCTGTGCTTTATTTGTATTTCTTTAATCTGACACACTTGTACGCCGCTGCTTTCACCATCTGTATGCTCAGCTCACTTGACACATAAGAAGAGGATTGTGGACTTCCTTTAGTAAACTTAAAACAGTGGTTTTCAGGCATCTATTTACTCTATGATATTTGGTAGTTCGATAGTTTTAATAGTGCCGAAATTCTGACTTTAAACCACTCATCTAGATACATCAAGCATAAATTTTCTATCAGGCCGTTAAACAGGAATGATTTCTTATTTCCTTCTGATAAAAGTTAGAATGTTAAACCACTCGTCTAAATAGATCAAGAAACATTCTTCTCAATCGTGCAGATCTGCAGAAACGAATATTTAACTTGTGCAAGCCAGCATCGATTTATACCCTTCAGCTACAACAGTCATCTTGATGTCCAAACCCCAATTACCTGTCCTACGACATCAAACAAAAAATTAGCAGTAAACGTCAGACCTGTTACATTTCGTCTTTTCAAGGAGCCCGTCTTGCAGTCACTGTTAACAGGCCGTGTTTTGGAGTTTTGGAGGCTCGGAGGCTGTAATTAGGCTGATTAGGGAGAGAAGACGTAGTAATGCTAAAGAACGCCGTCAACCGCTTTGTCTGAACCAGAATGTGGATAATGAAGTGGTTCACGGACGATAAAGCCGCCGATGGGCACCTCCGCCGTGATGCAGCCTGGTTAAACCCTCCTCATAAGGCCTTCGCGGCTCCTACTTATTTCTGACACCCATTTTACCTCCACCTGTTGTTTCATGGATGCCAGGCGTATACTGATACTTCTCCATCATCCGCGACCGGATGAAAGGTCCGGAATAGGGCGATTAATAAGCAACCAATGTCCCTGAACAGATTTCGTGTTTAAATTTACTCAGAGGGCAAGATTGACGTTACTGATGTCGAAAGTAAGTGAGAAACAAAAATGGTAGTTTGAACAAGGATGGGTAGCCTTGTCTTTGCAGTTACCTGCTATGATGTTACACAGCGAGAGCCCGTGCGTTACTATGGATATCACTCGAGTCTATTAGTTTTGAAGTTTTGAAAACTAATAGACGAGAGTGATGTCCATCGTAACACACGGACTCGAGTTGTTTAATCTTTTTCTCACACCATACAAAGTGTTCACTATTTAAGTCGTTTAAGCACAGTCTCATCATCGGGAGATCGAGTTTAGCTGGCCTTTCATCTTCATGAATATTGATGGTATCAGAGGCTTTTTTACCATTTGAAAACAAGATATATACATGACGAAACAAACACCAGATTAGCAGTAAACGTTAGATCTGTAACATTGCGCCTTCTCAGGGAGCCCGTCTTACAGTCAGTGTTAGCAGGTCGTGTCTTGAAAGCTCTGGTTGCCGATCTGAGCAAGCTGTAAACAGGCATATTAGTCAAGGAAGACGTAGCATTGCTGAAGAACGTCGCCATGCCGATTTGCCTGAACATTTGTCTACACAGCCATAGTGTACAACACCATAACATACAGGACAGATTTTTCCAGGAAGGACGGCAGGATTTGTAGGTCGGAGATTTCCTGTGTTGAGGTTACTTCTGCAGTAGGACTCGTGTCTGAGATACCATTCTGTTTTGCTGACCGTGATTATGCTGAGTAAGAATGACATAATATTGTCGAGCACGCGAGTGACATTTGGTTACATTGGTGGGTGGACAATGTCCGTGATTCACTATGTACACAACCACGATGTAATTCCAGAACTAGTGACTTGTGGCAACATGGTACTCCATCTGTCTTTGTTGGGCTTGGCTTCCCCGAGTCATAATTTACGTCATCGCACAAAGTGACCAGCAGGTGACCGGCAGGACACACCGTTACCGTTATACTCCTGCCACAGAATTTTACTACCAATGTTTTGATCTCAAATGGTAAATTGTAATCTCATTTACTATTGTAATTTTGTATTGTAATATCATCATAAACGGTGCTGCTTATCGCAATGGGGTATCCAAACGCATCGCTCTTATTCAGCCTTGCCGAAATCTACAACTTAATACAGTTGCATGAGAACTTTATAGCTTTAGCTATCGTAACAAAAAACAACAGTCCTCTCCAGCAACATTTCCAGGGTTTTCATTACATGACGATTCAAAGCCAGTGTCTTTCGTCTGAATTAACTACACGACGATATGTTGTGTAACGGGACGATCGGAATTTGTTCAGCCTTCCATTCCACGATGGAACCTTATCTAACAATACTAAAGTGTTTTCCTGCAGAGCGTGATCGAACGGATGTTCCATAAGAGCTGCCCTAAAGTACGAGTATCTTTAGCTGATTCCACATTTATTTGATATCCCCATAGCATGTATGGATAGAAATTGACGTTACTCACCTAAAAGGTTTCCTGAAAAAAAAAAAAAACAACGAGTATATAGGGAAATCTCATCAATAAGATCTATTGCATAATTCTGATAATGGAACACCATGAAAACGGTTGAACTAATAATAATTTCCTTGAATGTACCAGTCATGTTTTGTGTTTGTGTACATGTATGGTGTATAGAATAGTGATGGAGAAGTGAGATAATATGATGGTGGTGGTTTATGGATGGCTTCCAGAATAGATCTCTACACCCTGGGGATTTAACTACCGATATATTTCCTCAGTTGTTATTTCCATCAGAACTTACGGGATTCATTTGGCCAAATGATTTGAAAAGCTCGCGTTTTGGGGATCCTCCCCTGACCTTGTTCGCACATGGCTGGCAAAGTTCGGCTTTGTCCAGTCAGGTGGTGTCGGTTAGAGCTCTATGTTTTCGGGGGATAACTAACATCCATGGAAGTCAGATGTGTTGTTAAATATTGGCAAAAGTTATTTCTGCCTGGAAAAAGCAATACTTGTGACCATGAACAACGCAGACAGTGGTCAAGCCCCAAACAGTAGGGATTGTTTCTAATGGAGAGCGTGAATTGATTGGTGTAATGAGCATAGGATTAATTAAAGCTGTTATCCAACAAGGTTGCCGAAGTCCACACTATTACCTACTTACCACATGTGGTAGTCCCCTGATAACTTCATGGTAAGAAAAAAGTGAAGAAAAAACTGAAAAAATTTACAAAAACGAACTGGATTTAACCCTTCACTACCAGGTATCAAATACAATGGGTCTAGTGCTATAGACCAGCGTGGAAGCAGTACAGCTTTGGTCATTTGCCCACAGCCCATAACAAAAGACATCAACAATACAGTGTAGCAAGGATGATCTCCATAAACTGTGCTCAGCGATGTTCAGCTTTACAGAAATAACGGTCTCCTATCACGTGACCTCTAATTGTAGGGAAATTTAGCATTTTCGCACATTGTACAGTACATATCTGGCCCTTTGCACTCTGTAATTTGTAATTTTCAGCATTACAGCTGTAACGGTTTTCGGTCAGGTGACCTCCAAATATGGGGAAAATTACATTTCTTTGAACTTTGATCGTTTTTTGTGTCAAAAGTGTACATCGTAGACAAAAAATAAGATCAGATTCGTGGTCGGGACGTCAAATTACATTGGGTAGCATACATCAAATATTTAAATCCAAAAACTTTTGGTCACGTGACAACTTCGGTAGTCAGAGCATTTCCACAGTTTTTAAGACATGAAAATGATTTTTGTGCACGTAATTTGCCCCGACGTATCGTGTCTGCGTTTCAAATTTCAGCGCCATTGGATAAACCTTTCCAATCGTGGCAATATGGCATCCAAAGCAGGCCAGGTTGAAAAGTAAAAATTGTGGGAAAAAATTCCCATGTAAAAATGATAAGAAATAGACTGTATCTGAAACTCACAGTGCTAGGACTAGTCCGCAGTGCCTAATAATTTCATGATACTTGGGAAAAAAAGACTAGCAGGATTTGACTGGGTTTGAGCTTGAGGCTGCTAGGTACAGGTTCAGTGAGGCTAGGGTAAAAACCAGTGGAAAAAAATAAACAGTGCTCTCAGACACCAGGACTCAGCCACAAGTACAGATAGATTTTGCTGAGTACTGGTATCTGAGCGCACTGTTCATTTTTTTTTTTCACTGGCTTTCACCATAGCCTTTGGTCTGCTGCTCCGGATGCCAGACGGAATTAGAATACCTACCCTGTGGCCAGCCATACCGCAGTAGATGCTTTCGTGAAGTATTGCACAAAGCTCCCGAGTCATTTAAATGGGAGAGTTTTGATATCTTTTTGTTGGGTTTTTGGCAAAAACTTAAAAACTATACAATGTACGAAAATAAATCCTGCAGATTTGCAATCCTCACGACAAGAAGCACCTGATAGTATGTGTGGTTAATCATTTTAAACAGTGGTTACAGGTCACATAATTTTACGCAACTTCCGAGGTCAATTAAAGCCTGATTTGCATATCAAATTTAACGTTTAAGGTTAACTGAGTAGGGCCATCCACTTAAAAACATGACGTGGATTTTCCTCTCGACAGCTTTGACCGTTTTGAGAAGAAGATTTTTAAGCTTAACAGTGAAATTCAAAATGGCCGCTTAATCACGTGAGTGGCAAACAGACACTAACATCAAAAGTTGCTTCATATGTTCATTATTAAAGTTTGGATTCTCTACCTTCAGTAGTTTGAGAGATATTGCAATTTTAATAGAGGACTAAAAGTATAAAAATAATAATAATAATCCGAACGATTTCAAGCGGTGACTAACAGGAAACCTGTGTGGACCCCTCATTAATCGGGATTAAAACAGCTGACTAAAACTGTTACGAGATGGGCAAATGTCCCATGCGTGGGCCGTTCAGAGCGCAAACCCTTTGTGACTGTGGATACAGTGTCTGTACAGATTTGTGATTTCACCCTTTCACGTCATCTCCATAAACAGCAGAATAAAGACGTCTCTGATATTGACACCAATGCGGTGTGTAGGTTGATAGCTGTAAAGGATGCATGTCTGTTAAAGGGAGCTCAATCCCATTAAACAGTTTGTGATATAGCCTGCATGTTGTACTGCAACACTCCAAAAATGGATTTTATTTCCCATAAAAAATTCGGAGATATTATTTGGAACCGTTTTATGATAAGCTTGGGAGACATTATGGTGCCCGTTCCCCGTTTTCTTCAATCAATTGTATTTGCTTAACCGTTTCTCCTATTTCTCTGACCACCCAGGATTTAAAGTTCAAGCTGGACATAGGTACAAATATATTAAGTTCTTTGCCTTCCATGCCATCAAAATTTTTACCTTCCATGTTTTCCATTTGATTGTGGAGAAAATAATAAGGAGCCGAGTGATATCTGCTAAGTATAACGCGCAAATTTGTCCGTGTTATTGTCTTCTGCATGGGTTTCAATCTTTCACAGAAATATGTAAGTCAAAGACCGAGTCGGCCAGGGTCGGGCTTTGACGAGGATTCCGATGAGATGTGAGAACAGAGCTCGGTCTCATTGACCCAAGTCGTCAGCCTCTGTTAAACAAGACGTTAAATTCCCGCCATCCATCAAACATAACTGACTGAGGTACTCAGGGAAGCTTGCAGCTATGTTTGCTGAGCAGCCGTACAATGCAAAAATCTGAAGTTTGATGTCACCATGTCTTCATTACGGGATTATTTTGGTAGTCTTGCAATTTGTTCAACTCATTATCTTCCTATTTCCAAACTTTACAGAAATTTAGGATCTGACTGCCAGGCAATTCATAATTATTCCAGCCCGGAATCTAAGATTCTATGAGTATATCTTGACTTATCAGAAAGCATGTTTTTTTTTCCATTGTTTAAAATGTTACTTGTGCATTAGCACATATAGCGTTTTGCTTTGATGTTCCTAGCACAAGTTGCATTCTTCATATTGCTATCTTTCAACTTTGCAAAGAGAGATCAAAGACATAGTAATCAGACTTTGTCTTAGAATTGTTGAAAAAAATAACATATAAACCATCGCTTGTGTTGGCAAACTCCCCCAAAAGTCTTTGAGAGCCGGTTAGCATGGTGAAATACGAATTGGATCGAGACCGTTGCTTAATATTTGTTGTGGAATACAGTTCGTTTAACACGGACTATCTGCTCAACGCGCAACACAACGTGATGTAAACTGGGTGACAATTCCTGGAGAGCGGCCAGTCCTATAATTAAGGATGCCTGGTTTTGTGTAGACGTCATTGAAGTGGCCGTTGCCCTCCAATCCGCTTCACTTCATTGGGGTTAATCTGTTGTTACGGCTGTGGGCAGAATAAAGTCGGTTTGTACACTTTTTATCAGCACTGTTATATAAGTGTACAAGATCCTCTGCAAACCACCAGTGCACGGAGGTGTTCGAATTGCCGAAGCCACGTGGCTTTTGAGCGATATCAGCTGGTGAGTGTAGCCAAGGATCTCGGCTGTGATCTTCTATTATGGGGTTAGGCGTAGATCACAGCCGAGGAGCTATGCAGGTTAAAATAGTGATATTTAAAAAAAGTTTAACGTGGAGAAACTCCGCGCAGCGAAAATCCGTGCAAAATGAACCAAGGCATGCATGAGCCGGACAAAACTGCGATAAGTCATCTTCACCAAGACATTCCCTGTTCTTCTGGCAATTTTTTTCACATTCTGTAGCTTTTACGACCAGTAAATCCAAGATAATACACATTATTGACTTACACTCACGTGCGTTGTCGACAACTTGGCATAATAAACGCTGTTGTTCAGCCCCGCGCTTGGGCATCCGTGGTTGACCTTTGTGCAGATTGATTGAAGGCGTAGATGTATTTGGTATGGATGTAAATTTCAAGACGTAATAGGACGGAAAGGTCAACTCGCGATGAGCATGCGCGCCTCGTTTCCACAGATTTTAAAATCTTGACAGCATAAGCGGACTCCGATATTGTCTAATTCGGCTAAGGTTTACTTGTAAGCGGTGAGGTAATGCTGAGTAGCGATTGTGGCAAAATGTGCTCAAATGTTTCAACTTTCGGAATTAAGGTGTTTATGAGTATTCCGGAAGAATCCAACCCGCATGCAGCACAACTGAACGAGGGGGTAGTATCTTACAAGCATTATACCTAAACTGGGTCCACATAGCCCTCGGGTTGAGGGTGGCCAGCGGTCCTCGCGTATCAGTAAATAAAAGCCACAGTTAGACCGTGGCCTCAGGCTTCTGGCGAGTGACGATTTTTGTGTTAAGACAGCAGAGAGACAATGCCGGTGACTGTTTTGTCGAATAGCTCAAGGGACAGCTTTACAATCCAATTAAATTTGTTGTTGGAGAGAAAAAACAGGCAGCTGACATTTGGGATTGTCGACATAGGGTTTTTCAGCGTATGGATTATATCCAAACAGAGGTCGTGTCCTCCTCCATGGGAAACATAATTATAGTCACTGTTATCGCCATATTCTTCAGACTAGCTTTACTATGTTTCTAGTGCATGTTGTCTGTAGTAACACAGAGAGGAGAGGGCAAAATGTCAGCTGAGGGACATGAGCCGTTCATATGTAACCGTTACGTTTGACCTCACACCTTATCCTGTCTGCTCAGACATCGTCCTCCTGAATGGTCCCATCACCTGAGCTGACCTAGTTCAGTGCCGTTCTCTGTTCTCCTGCTAAACATAACCTGATACTTAAAAGCGAACGGATGCCCTATGGAGGTTGACGTCAAGACGTAAATCGTCTGACAATAATGGTGATTTACTCTGACTGCGAGAAAATCACAGCTGTTATTTTGCTGTTGGCGGAGAAGAATCTTTTTGGAAGGTTGTTATATACGAGAATGTTGTTATTATTGAATAGGGAATGGAAGAAAAATATTTTATAGAAAAAGACTTTTCTACACTACCCCACGTCTGTGTTTCCCTTACTCATGCTTAAGGATAGTACTTCTTGGGAAACAGTCTTTTTGGGCGGTAAAATGCAATTGTAAATAATGCGATGCCGTGTAAAGCTACTGTGTTTTATTTGCGTCCCATTTGTCCTTTCTGTATTTCTGTATTTCTGTAGAGTGAAGGAAGGACGTGAAAACGATCTATCAGACAGTAGAGGGACGTCTTAGCATGCCTGTACGTCAGCTCGGCCCGATTAGAAGTCACCCATCACGTCTTGCGGAGTGCGGAAACAGTACTTTTCTCGAAGTCTTTTTGACCCCATTTTGTCCACGTGCCAGATTGCTTGTGCAAAGAAACTGTTTTGCGAAAATGATGCTGAGAAAATGGTCAGAGGGATATATTTAAACCTGAAACAGTGAAATGGATGACTGGTCACATGACAACAAATTTAAACTCTAGTCCAAATAGTTGTACTTAAGTGACTTTAAATCGTAATGTGTTATTGACGTCCAAATACACTGATGACTAATTATTAGTTACTTGAGTGAACAGTTCTACTTTTGCCTGCAACAGTTAATGTCTCAGATGTGATGTTCGGGTGTATGCCTTACATTTGTCCTTTCTGTATTTGTCACTGTCGTCGAGTAGAGCACTTCGCAATCACGGAAGGACGTGAAATGAGGCATGCTGACGAGCCACCGGTCTAGTTTGTCCGCAGGTTAGGTAACAGAGTGGACTTCCTAAGGCGCTCCCAGGACACGGTGAAAGCTGTCTGTCAGACAGGAGAGAGACGTCTGAACAACATGCCTGCACGTCAGTCCGGCCCGATTACAACTCATCCATCACGTCTGGTGGACAACCTCAGGAAACAGCACTTTTCTGCAAGTATTTTGTCCACGTGACAGGTTCCTGACTCAAAGAAACTGTTTTTCGAAATAATTCTGAGATAATGGTAAACGAACAGTCGATCATTCTAACATATTTACAATTGAAATGGTCAAACAGGTGACTGCTGTGTTTTATCTGTATTGTTTAAAACGTCGCCCCTGCTCTCACCACCAATTGTACGGGTGACTCAGCACACTGATAGCGTATTGCAGACTTTACTTGCTTTGGGAAGCTTCCAGCAGTCTTTAGGCATGTATGTTCTCTATGATATTTGGTAGTTCAATAGTTTGATTGTGTCGGTAGAAAGGAACAGTTTCTTCACTTCTTCTGACCAAAGTTAGAATATTAAAACCATTCGCATCTAGGCAGACCAAAAAAGAATTTTCTCAATCGTGCAGTTATGCAAAAACGAATGCTTTTTTCATGTATGTTTTTGTGACATTTCACTTGAGCAAATCAGCATCCATTTATACACTTCAGGTTCATTTTTGTGACAGCGCTGCAATTACCGCTTACGGCATCAAACACCAAATTAGCAGTAAACGTCAGGCCTGTTACATTTCGCCTTTTCAGGTAGCTCGTCTTACAGTCAGTATTAGCAGACCGTGTCTTTCGGCCCGGTACACCGATCTGAGCACGCTGGAATTAGGCTGATTAGTCAAGGAAGACGTAGCAATGCTGAAGAACGCCGTCAATCCGCTTCATATGAACAAGGATGTGGATACGGACGTGATTCACGGACGACATAGTAGCCGATGGGCACCTCCGCCGTGATGTATTCTCAATACATGATACACACATACGCTCGATTAAACCCTCCTCAGGCGCCCTTCCCGGCTCCTACTTATTTCTGACGCCCATTTTACCGCCACCTGTTGTTTCATGGTTCCCAGGGGTATGTCATTACTTCCCCACCATCCGAATGAAATCCGGCCGAATGAAAGCCCCGGAATCAGGCGATTGATAAACATGACCAAAGCCCCTGAACAGGCTTGCTCTTTATATTGAAACTGAGAACAGGAATGGCGGTATTGATGTGAAAAGTAAGTGGAAAATAAAAATGTTAGTTTGAATGAGGACAGCCAGTGGCGTCAGTTAGATGTCATTGCGTAGAATATTCTAACATAGGGTAGCTAACTCCATGAAGGAAGGATCAAGAATTGCTTGTTAGGAGTCACTTCTGCAGTAGGACTAGTGTCTGAGACACCATTCTGTTTTACTGACCGCGATTTTGCTAAGTAGTTGCTAAGTAAGAGTGACAGATAATATTGTAGTACACGTGGGTAACAATGTGACTTGTCAAAATAACGGTGAAATGTTATAACTAGTGCCTTTGGCAACATGGTACTCCATCTGTCTGTTCTTTTTGGACTGGATTTCCCGCGTAATAACGGAGGTCATCGCAAACACAATGACCAACACGTGCTCGGCTACAAACCGTTAGATTACTGGCATAGTACTTGACTACCAAGATCTTGACTTCAAGTGGTAAATTGTAATCTCATTTACTATAATTTATAACTATACTACTATATTTGCGATAAGCAACGAGTGATTCAAGCACAACTAATCATTCTTGCACAGCTTTACAACTTAAAGCACTTGTGTCTGGAAACTATACAACTTTAGCTAACAGAACAGAAAAGAGACGCACTCTTGATGAACTTTTTCTATAGTTTTCTTTAGCGGACCATTCAAATCCAATGTCTTTCGTCTTAATTAAGTGCACGACTATATGTGCAACATGATGAACGGAATTCAATTAGTCTTCCGTTCAACGATGGAACCTTATTTAACATAATACTACAGTGTTCTCCTGTTTTTACTGTAGCGATAATCAGAGTGGATATTGCCGTAAAGTATGAGTATCTCACTGGCATTTATGACTAGAAATTGAAGTCACTCACCTAGAAGGTGTTCCCCCGAAAACAAAAAAAATATGAGTATATTGGAAAATCTCATCAATAAGATTTATTGCATAATTCTGATAATGGTGCACTATGAAAACGTTTTGAGCAAATTATGATTTGCTTGAAAGTCCCAGTAATGTTTTTTTCCAATAGTGATGGAGAAGTGAGATAATTTGATGTAGTGGTGGTGGTTTATGGATGGCTTCGGAAATAGATCTCTACACCCTGGGGATCTCAGTCTCCATCTATTTTCTCAGTTGTAATTTGCATCAGCACTCACGGGGCCGATTTCGCCAAATGATCGGAAAAGCTCAGAGTTTGAGGATCGTCTCCTGACCTTGTTCACCCTAGGCTGGCAAAGTATGGCTTTGTCCACTGATGTGTGCTGGTGTCTTCCACAGCGCTTTGTTTTCGGTGAATAAGTAAATTCCTCACACGTCACATGTGTTGTTCAATGTGGCGTGAATACTATATATGTGTAAAGTTGTCGGTTGACTGCTGATAGCGTTAACAACATAGACGCCTGTGTTTCTGTGGAAATCGGCCTGGTTCCAGTATCGGACACAGCTATGGCGTGAGTGGAAACCCCTGGTTTTCCAGAAATCAATGACCAAGTATTGGCAAAGATAAGTTCTACTCGGAAACAGCAATACATCTGACTGTGAAAAAGGTAGACATTGGTTCAGACCCAGACAGAAGGGATTGTTTCTATTGGAGAGCGTGGATTGATTGGTGTATTGAACACGGGATTAATTAATTGGGGTTAAAACAGCAGACTAACACGATTTCCGATGTGAGCAACGAAGGCTTGTGTGGGCTCTCCGATTTTCGGAGTACATGTCCTTGTCAACTCAAGCCCTTTGTATCTGGTACATACATGACGTATTAATACAGGTTTATAATTTCGCCTTCACACGGTATTTAACCACAGAAGATTGGAACCATCCTCTTGTTATTGTCTTCTGGATTTAATCTATAAATCTTGCGCAAAGACATGCCAGTCAAAGACCGAGACGCCTTACACAATAAGCCAGGGTCGGGCTTGATGAGGGCGAGTTGTGAGAACAGAGCTCGGCTTCACTAACAAGACATTCAATTCCCGCTCGCCACCAAACATAAACACCATTACCTGAGGCCCCCACTGCAGCTGTACTTTGTGTGCAGTGCTGCATCGCAGAAAATTGTAGTTTGATGAGAGCCTTATTTTATTATGGGATTATTTTGTTTTCTCTCTCCGGCCGCACAGGAGGAGATCCGCCAGCAACGTGTGGATGGTCGTGAGTTTTCCCAGCACTCTGTCCGGATTCATCCCACCACAATGCTGGCCGCCGTCGTATAAGTGAAATATTCTTGAGTACGCCTTAAAACACCAATCAAATAAAAGAATAAATACATATTTTGTTACCTCGTTTAGTTCTTGCAATTTGTTTATTTCCTTCTCTTCCTATATCCAAATTTTACAGAAATTTATGGTTTCACTGACACAAAAACGAAAACCAGTCAATATTGTAGCCCGGAGTCTAAGATTCTATGAGTGCTTCTTGACTTACCAGAAACCATGTCTGTTTCTCTTTTCATTTTTTAGAATGTTACTTCTGTATTAGCGCACGCAGCGTTCTGCTTGACTATTTCAGACACAAGTTGATTTCTTCATGTTGCTATCTTTCAAATTTGCAAAGAGAAGCAATCAGACTGTGTCTCAGGATTGTCAAAAAGATAACATCTAAACCATCGCGGGTTGGCAAAACTCGCCCAAAAATCTTTGAGAGCCGGTTAGCATGGTGAAACATGAACCAAATCGAGGCCGTTGTTTAATGTTTGTTCTGGAATACAATTGATGTAACACAGACTATCCGCTGTTCCTATCAGCTCCCGCCCAGCGGACCTGCGTCAACATAATGTGACGTAAATTAGGTGATAATTCCTGGGGCGCAGCCAATCCCATAATTAAGGATGCCTGTTTTGCTTAGACGTCATTGAAGCGGCCATTACCCTCTAATCCTCTTGAAGACACCTAAAAATGGGATTATAGAGATTAGAATTTTTCAGTGCCTGGATTATATTCAAACAGAGCTCGTGTCCTCCTCCATAGGAAACACAATTATAGTCACTGTTATCGTTTTCTTCAGTAACATCAGGAACAGAAGGCAGAACGTCAGCTGAGGAACATGAGCCTGGAAGACGTCACCGGTACCTTTTTCACCGCACACTGTACCTTGTGTGCTCAGACATCCTAGTTTCCTGCCCGGGTCCAGCTCCTGAATTGACCTAGTTCTTTGCCGCTGGTGGGTCGTCTCTCCACAAGGTGAGGAAGACTTCACAATCCTCTTGTAGAAAGACGTTAAATATATCGCTATTCTTAAAAGCGATCGGCGCCGCGCAGAGGTTGACGTCAAGACGTAAATCGTCTGGGAATAATGATGATTTGCTCACACAGACAGGAAATCACGGCTGTTATTTTGATTTTGTTGCAGAAGAACCGCTATGGAAGGTTGTTATTTGGGAGAATGTTGTTTTATTATCGAACAGGGAATAGAAGGAAAATGTTTCACCGAAAAAGAATTTTTTTACACCTCCACTCCACATCTGTGCTCTTACCCATGTTTAAAGATACTACTTCTGGTGTAATGATCTTCTACATCTGATAAACAAACAGTTGTAAATATGGCGGTGGCGCGTTGCACAAGTCACAATGCTTTATTCGTGTCACATTTGTCCATTCTATATTTCTCACAGTCGTTGGGTAGAGCACGTTGCAGAGTGACGGAAGTACGTGAAATGGCACACATAGCTAACTAGATACCCCTGTAGTTTGTCCGTCGGTCAGGTAACAGAGTGGACTAACTAAAGCGCTTCCCGGACATCGTGAAAACGGTCTCTCGGTCAGTAGAGAGGCGCCTGAACACACGCCTGTAAGTTAGCCCCGTTCGATTAGAACTCATTCATCACGTCTGGCAGACAACGTCAGGAAACAGCACTTTAGTTGAAGTGTTTTAGCCACGTCCCAAATTGCTGACTCAAAGACACTGAGATAATGTTCAATGAAAATCGACCAGCAGAACATATTTATATTTCAAACAATCTTGGGACTCTTCTGTGTGTTAGCTCAATTTTTTTAACATAGCACAGTTGGATGCTCTTACTCTAACGACCATTTTAGCATCACTTGGTATATTAACAGAGAACTGGGGACTCATATGCTGTAGAAAGCTTCCAACAGTTGCCTTCAGGCATTCCTTTTGTCTATGACATTTGACAGGTCGGTTATTTCCATTCTGTCGAAGTTATGACTTTAAACTGATCGTTTAGATACATCAGTTGACATTTTTTTGGAATTCGATGTGCTGAATTTTTTTGATATTTCACTTGAAGAAAGCAGCATCGACTCAAACAATTCAGCTACAACAGTCATCTTGATGTCCAAATCACAATTACCTGTCCTACGACATCAAACACCAAATTAGCAGTAAACGTTAGATCTGTTACATTCCGCCTTCTCTGGGAGCCCGTCTTACAGTCACTGTTAGCAGGCCGTGTGTTTGGAGACACGGTATGTCGCTCTGAGAACGCTGTAATTAGGGTGATTAGTCAAGGAAGACGTAGCAATGCTGAAGAACGTCGCCAGCCCGCTTTGTCTGAACAAGGATGTCGATAACGAGGCAATTCATGGACGACGATGGGCACCTCCACCGTGATGCAGCTTCAACACATGATACACATAGGCTCGATTAAACCCGCCTCAGGCAACCTTCCTGGCTCCTACTGATTTTCTGATGCTCATTTTACATGTAACTGCACCTGTTGTTTCATGGTTGCCTGGCTTA
Organism: Acanthopleura granulata; assembly: GCA_016165875.1. Lineage (NCBI taxonomy): Eukaryota > Metazoa > Mollusca > Polyplacophora > Chitonida > Chitonidae > Acanthopleura > Acanthopleura granulata. Next base: position 41,897,501 of record JABBOT010000002.1, on the reverse strand, counting down.
TTGTATTACTGCTCCATCGTTCCCGGCCGGATGAAAGGCCCGACATCAGACGATAAATAAACAAGACCAATGCCCCTGAAGAGATTTCCTGTTTAAATTTACCCTGAGGGCAAAACTGGCGCTCCAGATGTGGCAAGTGCGTAGGAAAAAAAATGCTAGTTTGAATAAGGATGGGTAGTCGCGTCAGTTACCAGACATAGTGCAAAAATAATAACCGTGATTAATTTTTTCCAGAAATGCCGGAAGAAGGTGCAGAACACATTAATTACCTGTGTTTGGGCCCCTTCCGGAGTAGGCGTAGTGTCTGAGACATCACTCTGTTTTGCTGACCGGGCTTCTGCTGAGTAAGATAATACAGTGGAACGTGAAGGTGTCACTTCACGACATGGTATCATGTCGTGGTAAGGAACAGGTGGATGAACAGCGATCATGTGTTGGGATGCAAAAAATAACGCTTTAACTCCATACATGGTAGCTTGTGGCAACATTGAGCTGAACCTGTCTGTCTATAGTTTGTAGTGTCGTTTGCCTGGTCATAACGGACGTTATTCCGATAACCTTGAGCAACAGGTGGCCGCCTACAGACCGCCGTGGTCAGTTTGCTACCAGATCATTCTTCTGCTAGCACGTTAACTTTATAAGGTAGATTTAACCTCATTTACGGTAAACAGACTTGCTAAACGTCATGAAAGGATTCAAAGACATTCCTCCTGTTCAGTTCTTCGCATTCTAGCAGCTCAATAAGATTGTCAGGTAACCTTCCATGTAACTTTACATCAGCGAGAAGCTGGACTGCGACTCTCTCATAGTTTTTATTTCCAGACGGTTCAAACCTGTTGTCTTGTACCTGAGGATTTGTTGTGTAATGGATCATACAAGATACAAATAGTCTTCTGTTTAACTACGGGGCCGTAACTAACAGAGCACAAAGTGTTCTCCTTATAATTAATGGTGAATACATATTGCCCACTGCAGAAGGTGCATTCTGAGGCACCGTTACCTTTCTTGAGCCTGTTTGTGTATTTACCTACCTGACATCCTTATAACGGTTGTTCTGTAGGCTTGTAGAGTTTGAACATTTTCAGCTGATCCTACATTTACTTTCTACTCCCATGATATTTATGCGCAGAAATTCGTGTTAGTCGCCTAAAACTGTTGCCCGAAAAAAAGAAAGAAAAACTACGAGAATATTAGGAATTCTCGTAGATAAAAATTAATGTATAATTCTGGTACTGGGGCACAATTAGTCAAATCGAAGAAGCGCGATAATTTGATGTAGCAGTAGTGGTTTGTGGACAGCTTCTGGAACAGATCTCTACGCCCTGGGGAATTTAATCCAGATCTGTTTTCTCAGTTGTTATTGGCATCAGCAGCCATGAGGCCCATTTAGGGAAAATGATCGGAAAACCTCAGATTTTGAGGATCGTCTTCTAACCTTGTTCATTCCAGCCTGGTAAAGTGTGGCTTTGTTGGATGCCTAAAGTTAAATATGACGTGAATACAGTATATGTGTTAAGTTGTCGGTTGAATTCTGATAGCGTTAACTAGATAGATGCCTGTGTCTCCGTGGAAATCGGCTCTGTCCGCGGTTCGGACACATCTATGTCGTGATTGGGCATCCAAGGATTTCCCACAAATCAATAAGCACCTATTGGGAAAGATCAGTTCTGCCCGGAAACAGCAATGTCTCTGCCCTTGAACAAGTCAGAAACTGGTCAAGCTCCAGACAGCGGGGATTGCCTCCAATGGACTGCGGGGGCTGACACATATAATAAAGAAAAGGATTAATCAGTTGGGACTTAAACAACCGACCAAAGCCGTTTGTGACATGGGCAACATTAGCTCTACAGTGAACACATCGTCGTCAGTTCTTTCTAACGGGTACATCCATGACGTGTCTGTATACGTGTCCGAGTTTGTGATATCATCTGCACATGATACCTCACCAATTAACCTTGGAGCCGGAGCTCTTTAAACTAAAATTGGACGAAAAGCCCAAGGCGCATTACGCCATCTTCATAAATACATTTAATTTCTCTGGGAAGATTTTCGATTAACCATTTATTTCCGATTTAATCTATCTTGTATTTCTTCGACCGCTAAGGATTTACAGATGAAACCAGACAAGTATAAATGTATTAGTTTTTACTCTGATTTTATGCCATTTCATCTCACAATGGAAAAAAAGAGCAGGGCTTGGGGAACAGTTGTTGAGTATAACCCGCAAATTTGTTCTTGTTATTGTCTTCTGGATGGTTTTCAATCTTTCACGGAGACATGCGAATTGAAAGCCGAGAAGTCTGACGTAACAACCGCGGACAAGGGTCGGGTTTTGATGGGGACATGGATGAGATGTGAGACCAGAGCTCGGCCTCTTCGACTCAATGGTCGTCATCTCGTGTTTTGCCAGACGTTCAAAATGAATGCTTATTGTTTAACGCCCTACTCAAGAATATTTCACTTATACGAAGGCGGTGTCTCCTTGGTGCAGGACGGATTTCCACCGCATCTTTTATCTGGTGCTGCCTCACCGAGACGACTTGCCGAAGACACCCAACAAGCCCCCTCACCCAGTCACATCATACTGACACCGGGCCGACCAGTCCACCCTCTATCCTCTTATTGCTGAGCGCCTAGCGAGGAAGCAGAATGTACCATTTTTTAAAGTCTTTGGTATGACCCGACCCAGGTTTGAATCCAGATCTCCCCGTCCGAAAGCGGACGCCCAACCAACTGCGCTATCCGGGCGGGTGCCAGACGTTAAATTCTTACCTTCACGTGAGTACCTCGAGCACGTTTCCAGTTAGATACGCTGAGCTGCGCTACATCACAGAAAACTGAAAAAGTAGTGAAGGAGGATACAGAACATAGGCTGGAGGGAGCAGTTCATTCTGTGGGGGTTTTTTTCGTTGACTGGTTTCCTTGACGTAATTCGTTTTTAACTAATTTACTTCGTTATTTATTCCATTATAGAAATTTGATAGCAATGAAGGACATGCCAGCCACAAGTAGGCCAATGGTCATTTATGGAGCCGTAATCAAAACCTCGTGCCTGACATTTTAACAATAACTATTTTCATCCCATTTTTTCCATTTTACTTGTACATTAGCGCCGAGTGTTGTACCTCCATTGCGAGCTATTCTTAAAATAATTACATTGTGCGTGTGCTGAAGGATGCAGACTTTGCAGAGAGAGATCAAAGAGATGGCAACCAGACATTGTCCTAGTAATGTGAAAACCATACAAAAACAAGGGCTGGAGTTGACGAAATTGCCAAATAATCTCCTGGAAACAGCTGAATAGTACGAGAGCATGCACTGAAAACAGCATATTAAGGAGGGCTTCGGGTGAGATAACCTTCAAGAAGTCTTTGAAAGTGCCGGTTTCCGTCTCGAAATCGGGTCTGGAAAGGGATTGCAATGGTCGAGCTGAGGACACAGTTAGTGTAACACGGACTATTCGCTCTCCCTATCAGTTCGGGAGCTGATCTGCGCCAACATAACGTGGCGTAAATTAGGTGACAATCTCTGGAGCACGGCCAATCCGATAATTAAGGATGCCTGTTTTTGTGTACACGTCATTGAAGTGGCCGTTACCCTTCAATCCACTTCACAGCAGTCGGGTTAATCTAGTGTTACGGTTGTGGGCAGTCCAAAATAGATTTGTACACTTTTTGTATAAGTGTACAAGATCCTTTGCAAACCGCAAGCGCATGGAGGTATTCGAAGCCGGGGCATAATCCCGCGTGATTTTTTCAGCGATATCTCCGCGGGAATGATGATTTTTATGTTAAGACAGTAGAGAGGCAGTGTTGGTGAGTGTTTGCCAAATAGTTTAAGGACCAGCTTTTCAGTTCGATCAAATTGGTTGTAGCGGACACAAGGAAGGCAGGTGATATTTGGGATTGTGGGCAACAGAGTTTTTCAGCGCCTGGATTATGTCTAAACGGAGCGCGTGTCCTACTCCATAGGAAATACAATTATAGTCACTGTTATCGCTGTATTCTGCTCCACTCGCTTTGATGTCTCCGGGGCTTTTGTCTGTGGTAACGTCAGGAGCAGAAGGCTAACGTCAGCTGAGGGACATTTGTTGGACAGACATTACCGTTACCTATCACCTCACACCATATCCTGTGTGCTCTGACATTGTGTCTTCTTGGGCGGGCCCAGCTCCTGAGTTAACCTAGTTCTGTGCCGTTGGTGAGCCGTCTCTCCATCAGGTGAGAGAGATTTCAAAATCAAAAGATGTTAAATATAACTCTATTCTCACAAGCGAACGGTGCCGCGCGGAGGTTAACGTCAAGACGTAAATCAATCTGACAATAATAGTCATTTGCTCAAACTGCCAGGAAATCCCGGCTGTTATTTCGCTGTTGGCGGAGGAGGACCTTCATGGAAGGTCATTATTCAGGAGAATGTTGTGTTATTATTGAACAGGGAATGGAAGTAAAATGTTTTCTGGAAAAATACTTTTCTGCACTCCCAGCCTACATCTGAGTTCCCCTTATTCATGTTTAAAGATAGTAGTTTGGGGGTAATGGTCTTCTACATCTGGTAAAAAAAAAAAGCAACTGTAAAATGATGATGCCGTGTAAAAGCCTCTACACTCTTAGGTTAAATGGTACTGAAAGGGTGTAAATTTACTAAACACACCCTGTTTATCCATGAATACACCCTTTAGGGTGTAAATTTTTTAAATTCATGTTGAAAAGGTGTGAATGATTCTGTGGCTGGTCTTGCGCTATATCCCAAGTTGTCTTTCTCATAATTTTGGCTACATGCATTTCGTTTAATTAGAATAAGGTTTGGTGGAATTTCTTTCTTTCTCAAGCCGCTATCATCATTTCTACATTTCTTTGTGGATCACACCATTCACGTATTCATGAATGTGTATGGTTTTCCCTACCCGTATGACATGTATTCTTCCATATGTACACCGGTGTGATAAAATAACACCTCTTAACATTGTACAGTGTTGTCTCTCTGTCGCTAAAATGGATTTAAATATTTGCTTACCTTGGTATCAAACGGGTGTTGATCTCGCATTAAAAGGGTGCTCTGTGGTGATGAACACTCATATGACACCTTGCAGGAGACAACAGCATATTGTTGGAGTTGAAAAAGGTGCTTACCTGTTGTTAAAAGGGCAGTAACTGATACGACACACCCTTTTGGACACCCTAACAGATTCCAGGTAATGTCTTCGGTGTCACAAAGGGGTCAGCGTAATGTTGAATGGGTGTTTATGTAAAATGGCACATTTTTGGCATCTTAGAAAAGGCTGAGGCTAGTTGTTGTATTACAAAAAGATGCATACCGAGGAGTTCAGCAGTGAAACAAACCTGTAACTACATTTGGTAATATAGGCTACAGGGGTGTGTTTAATAGGGCCCGCACTTTAGACCACCTAGCCACTCGGGAATCCGAACACTATTAGAGTTGTTAAGTAAATCCCGTTATTTATGATAATACATATACATGATCAGAACTTGGTTTTCTATTTAGCTTTTGTCTCTTATGGCATTGTATATAACCTCAAATGTAGGCTATATCTCATCCTGTCTGACCATCATTGCTTTGATTATTGAAATGATGGGACAAATTTCCTATATAGACATATATTGAGCAAAATGGAGCTAAATTCTGGTAACCTTATATTCTTATAAATGTTGCCCCGATGTTAAGTAAATACACGGAGACATATTTATATAATACGTAAGACGACAGTTTTATAGCCAAGAATGGATGAGCTTACTCTAAAGTTGAGCTTGTTCTAAAGTTAAGCCCTATATATTATAACAACAGAGTTAAAGCGAGCCAGCTTTTGAAGTTATCTGTCATGAAATAAATGAGGCACAAAGCCGTGTGTTCTTAAATATGCTGTCCTTTGTGACTGATTCAATGCAAATCCGTTTAATGATCAGTCATAAAGTAACTTAGCCCACATCCGGCTGAAGTTCACGCTGTGAGGGGCAGATGGCTACATACAGTCAGCATGGGGCTGATCCCCGCGTACATTTAGAGCTGTAGAGGCCTATATATACACACTGTGTATGATGAAGCAGTAGGTAATGTGAAGTATCATTTCATATACAGTTTTGCAACACAGGCGGATTACATACTTTATATATTCCTGGTGATACTGGTACTGGCCAAAAGATTGGCAACATGGGCGACCTGTCCAGACCATTGCTGATTGGAAAGAATGGATGAGCTTACTTTTTAAGATTCCCGGAGAATTAAGACTCATTGCCTAATTTGATGGAAGAAATAGCAAAGAACGAGAGCTAGTCCCTCTTAATCAACATTCTACAGTGAGTTTTCAAGGTAAGCATGCATGTTAATTCATTTTAACGTCGAATATGTAGTAAGAATTAACCACGGATCCATCTCTCAGACATCTATCCAATAAACTGATGTCATGCTAGGTTACAATCTGATGTGAGCAAGATTATTTATTAAGCTGTGTGATTCATGAATTTCCTAGTTAAGGAAAATAGTATTTGAAACAAAGAAAAAAAAAGGAAAAGCTGTTTGCGGAAGTTTAGAATTGTGACAAAAAAGATGGAAATTAAGTTAAAACTGATCAAGGAACAGACACGGGAGATAACCAGATAAATCCTGACAAAATGTTCACGCTTTGAAGATCATGTGTACATCATACAGTGACATATAAAACAGATTTGAACCGCTACAACCTTCTGTTCAGTGTTTTGCATTGAGAAAGTAGAATTTTAGAAACATGGACGTTCTCACCACTGAGAGTAACATTAGCCCTATACAGAGGGAGCACGCAGACCCCTCGAGTCTCTGTGGCTTGACTCTACTTCTATAGGGTGTTCATTTACACCTGTAAGAGTACCACTTTCGGAAAGGAAAATGATAAACAAAAGACTTGTTCTACTCTCTGACAGCGGTAGGCCTTACACAAGACCAAACAAGAAATACGAAGACGCTAGATTATGTTCAATACATATATTCCAACAAAATAAACCAATAGTACAACTGACAATTATATACAAAACAACACAGATAATTAGAAAAACATATATAGTTTCTCACCTATGTTAGCGTGCCAAATCCGAAGGGACTATTCCGGCTTCCAAAGACAAATCAGTCCACGTAAATATAAAATCCACAGTTCTTCGGAATTCTCGAATTGAAGCATGACAAGTCCTGTAGTGACGTACAGCAGAGGGCTCGATACGCCGACGATGGTAGACATCCGACTCCCCGGCAAGGTGCATGTTTCCTGGATTGACGGGTTGACAATAGCGTCCGTAATGCTGAGCTGGCGATGTATGTTTCACTCCTCGGAAATATCCACAGTCACCTTCAAGGTAAACTGGAATGAAATGTACATAATCGCACAAAGAGGAAATCAGCGATACCGGCTCCAGCAGAACCTCTCACACCAAATAGCAAGTGGCTAAACACAAGCTCACAAAGTGCTACGTACGGAAAAATGGAGTACAAAATGACAAAAATGTCTAAAGGCGTGTAAACCAATATCTCCAAAATCCCACAAAAATCCTTCTAAGTGGACAAGAGCAAACATGACTCGAGTAGACACAATTAAAACGACTGCTTTCATTGTGGACGTAAGTAAACGACTGCGAGCTTTACAACTTTGTCGCTCATATTTATAGCCTAGCGTAAAGAAAATCCTGGATGGTCTGTCCGTGAACATGTTTACAATATTGGTACATCGTTCCAGAATATACGCTTCATGCACAATGACACGAAACTGATAAACACAGAGGGCTCCGAACATGCGACTAAATTCCAGTGCGGGTTATAACGTAGACGGAGAGAAAAATGTAGGTCATACACTCACCCGGTTAGCGCAAGAACAAATAAAAAAAGCATAATTCAATATTTTAAAGACGGGGCTCGAAAGACACCTTTTCTAAAAGGTGTTAATTTACACTTTTTCGTTGAGTTTTAATTCACACCCTCTCCACGGATGTAAACTTACACCTAATAGGGTGTGCGTCCTGGAATAAGCCATTTACACCAATCATGGGTGTATTTTGACACCGTTTTAGCTAAGTGTGTGTCTTTCATTTGTGTCCCATTTTTCATTCTGTATTCTGCAGTCGTCGTGTGGAGCACGCCGCAGAGTGGCGAAATGACGTGAAATGCGACACATGACCTGATACCCGTTTAGTTTGTCCGGCGGTCGGATAACAGAATGGGCTTTCTAAGGTGCTCTCTGGACATAGTGAAAACGGCTTGTTGAGACAGTAGAGAGACACCTGAATGCACGCCTGTACGTCAGCCAGGCCCGAATAGAACTCATCCATCACGTCAGGCAGGTAACGTCAGGATACAGCATTTTTCGACAAGTGTTTTGTCCACGTGTCAGATTCCTGACTCAAAGAAACTGTGCTTCGAAATGATTCTGAGATAACGGTAAACAAACAATCGACGATCCTAACTTATTTACAATTGAAACAGTGAAACAAGGGGCTACTTTGTGTTTCATCTGTATTTTTTAACGTCGCACATTTGTAGCCTCCTGCTCTTACCACCGTTGGTATAGATCACTCAGCACATTAATAGAGGATTGGGTACTTGACTTGCTTTAGAGAGCTTCCAACAATTTTTTAGGCATTTACTTTCTCTGTGATATTTGGTACGTACAGGTCGATAATTTCAATTGTGCAGAAGTTCTGATTTTAAACCACTTTTCCAGATACATCACGCAGAAATTTTCTCAGTTACGTCGGTAGAAAGGAATGGTTTCTTCATGCATGTTATTTTTATGATATCTTACTTACTTACAGCATCAATTTATACCCTTCAGCTACTGCAGCCGTCTTGATTTCCAAACCCCAATTACCTGTCCTTCGCCATCAAACACCAAATTAGCAGTAAACGTCAGATCTGTGACATTTCGCCTTCTCTGGGAGCCCGTCTTACAGTCAGTTTTAGCAGGCCGTGTGTTGGGGACACGGTATGTCGCTCTGAGCACGCTGTAATTAGGGTGATTAGTCAAGGAAGACGTAGCAATGCTGAAGAACGTCGCCAGCCCGCTTTGTCTGAACAAGGATGTGCATAACGAGGTGGTTCACGGACGACAAAGCCGCCAATGGGCACCGCCACGTTGAAGCAACACGATACACGTAAGCCCGCTTAAACCCGCCTCAGGCGCCATTCCCGGACCCTACTTATTCCTGACGCCCATTTTTCCTCCATCTGTTGTTTCATGGTTGCCAGGCGTATGTTATTACCTCTCCGGTCGGCTGGTAGGCCCGGAAAAAGGCGAACAGGTTTGCTCTTTATATTGAAACTGAGAACAGGAATGGCGGTGCTGATGTGGAAAGTAAGTGGTAAATAAAAATGCTAGTTTGAATGAGGACAGCCAGCGGCGTCAGTTAGAGGCCATTGCATAGAATATTCTAACATAGGGTAGCTATGAAGGAAAGATCAAGAATTGCTTGTTAATGATTTCCTGTGTTGGGGTCACTTCTGCGGTAGGATTGGTGTGTGAGACACGTTCTTTTTGCTGACCGCGATTACGCTGAGTAAGAGTGATAGATAATACTGTGGTACCGTGTGACATCGCGTCAAGTCATGGAAAAGAAGTGGTGGGTGGATCGTGTTCGCGTGTCACTATGGCCCAAAATAACGTTGAAATGCTGTAACTAGTGGCTTATGGCTGCATTGTACTCCATCTTTCTGTCCTTGTTGGGCTGGATTTACCTGACCATAACGGAGGTCAACGCAAACACCTTGACCAACTGGTGTCTGGCTACGGACTGTTAGGCTACTGGCATGGTATTTAACTGCCAAGATCTTGACTTCAAGTGGTAAATTGTAATCTCATTTACTATAAACGGTGTTGCTTATCACAACGGGGGATTCAAGTACATCGCACTTAATCATTCCTGCATACTTTTACAACTTTATACTGTTGTCTGGAAATTTTACACCTTTAGCTCACATGACAGAAAAATTAGACGCTCTCTTCAGAGACTTTTTCTATACTTTTAGTTACCGGACGATTTAAAGCCAATGCCCTTGTTTGAGTTATGTACACGGCGATATGTTGTATAACCGGGTGAATGGAAAGATGGAAACCTATCTACTACAATACTAAAACACAATACTAAATGTTCTCCTGTTTTGCTGTGCCGACAGTTAGAGCGGTTGTTCCATCAGAGTTGCCGTAAAGTATGAGTGTCTTTTGCTGATTCCATGTTTATTTGGTATTCCCACAGCATTTATGACTAGAAATTAACGTTACTCACCTACAAGGTGTTTCCTCGCAAAGAAAAAAGCGTCGAGTTTATTGGGAAATCTCATCAATAAGATCTAGTGCATAATTGTGATAAGTACAGTGAAAACCGTCGAACTAATTATAATTTGATGGAGAAGTGAGATAACTTCATGTAGTGATCGTGGTTTATGGATTGATTCCGGAATAGATATCTACACCCTGGGGATCTCACTTCCGATATATTTCCTCAGAACTTATTATTATCTGCATTAACACTCACCGGGCCAATTTGACCACATGATCGGAAAAGCTTAGATTTTGAGAATCGTCTCCTGATCTTTGTCCAGTTATATGTGCAGTTGTTCTTTAGAGCGCTGTGAAATGAATTCCGCGGAAGTTGGATATGTTGGCGTGAATACGGTTATATGTGTAAAGTTGTCGGTTGACGACTGATAGTGTTAACTAGATAGACACCTGTGTCTAAGAGGAAATCGACGTGGTCCAAGGCTCGGAAACAGCTATGGCGTGAGTTGACGTCCTTGGATTTACCACAAATCAGTGACCACTTCTTGGCAAAGATAAGTTCTACTCGGAAACAGCAATACATCTGACTGTGATGAAGGCAGACATTGGTCAAGCCCCATTACAGAAGGTGCTGCCTTCAGTGGGCTGCGGGGATTGGTTGGTGTATTGAACATCGGATTGATTAAATGGGGGTTGAAACAGCTGGAAAAAGCCATTTGTGATATGAGCAACAATAGCTGTACGGCGAACAGATGCAGGCCAAATACAACACTTTGTAACGGGTACATCCTTGGCGTGTCTGTACACATGTATGAGTTTGTGATGTAGCCTGCAAATGACACTTGATCGCGTAACTTCTGAACAATAGCTCTTGAAATAAAATTGAAGCTCAAAGTCCAGGACACATCATGTCCATAAATACATTTTATTACGCCAGAAATTCGGAGAAAAGATTTTCGTTTAACTGTTTCCTTCCGATTTAACTCACCTTTTATCTCTTGGACCGCCCCGAATGTACAGCTAAAGTCAAACATGTATGTTAGATTCTGTGCTGAATTTGTATTCGTCGTATTTTATTCGAAAGTGGAGAAAATAATTAGGAGTCGAGTGACAGCTGCCAAGTCTAACCTGCAAATGACCTGTTTTTATTGTCTTCTGGATGGTTTTAATCTTTCACAGAGATATACAAGTCGAAGGCCGAGTCTCCTGACGTAAGAACCAGGGGCTTTTATGTGGATTTTGATGAGATGCGAGAACAGAACTCCTCCTCGCTGACTCAACAGTCGTCATCTCGTGTAAAACAAGGAATTAAGTTGTTAATCTTACGCGAGGACCTCGCGGACGCTTCCATTTAGATATGCGCTAGATCACAGAAAACTTAAAAAGTGATAAGTTAGGATACAGAATATTGACTGGCAGGAGCGTCACTTCATTCTGGATTTTTTCTGTTAACTGGTTTATATGTAATTCGTTCTTAACCAATTCACTTCGCTATTTGTTATACTGTAAAAATTTGACAGAAATGAAGGACTTGACAGCCACAAGTAGGCCAGTTGCCTTTAATCGTGCTGCACTGAAAGCATCTACTACCTGACGTTATAACTGTAACTAGTTTTAAATTTGTCTTTCATTCGCTTTTCATCACCCCTTTTTCTTTTTTCTGTACATTAGAGCACACAATAATGTACTTCCATTGTGGGCTATTCCTATCAGAATTGCATTGTTCGCGTTCCTATCTGCCAAGGGATACAGAATTTGTAAAGGGAGGGGCAGAGAGATGGAAACCAGAGACTGTCTTAGTAATGTGACAACCATATAAAAACGATAACTTGAGTTGACGAAACCGCCCAGAAATCTTTATGGAAAGAGCCGGCTAGTACGAGGCAATATAGTGAAAACAGCATATTACCGAGGGCTTAGGGTACCCTAACCTTCAACATGTCTTTGAAAGAGACGGCTTCTATGGCGAAATCAGGACGAGAAACAGTTTGTGATGGTCACGGTGTGGAATACAATTAGTGTAACACGGACTATCCGCTCTCCCTATCAGCTCCTGTCCTACGGACCTGCGTCAACGTAACGGGACGTAAATTAAGTGATAATTCCTGGAGCGCGGCCAGTCCTATAATTAAGGATGCCTGTTTTGTCTTGACGTCATTGAAGTAGCCGTTGCCCTCCAATCCGCTTCACTTCATTGGGGTTAATCTGTTGTTACAGCTGTGGGCAGAATAAAGTCGGTTTGTACACTTTTTATCAGCACTGTTATATAAGTGTACAAGATCCTCTGCAAACCGCCAGTGCACGGAGGTGTTCGAATTGCCGAAGCCAGGTTATAATTCCGCTTGGTTTTTGAGCGATGTCTCCTGGCGGGTGATGATTTTTGTGTGAAAACAGCAGAAAGGCAATCCTGGCGAGTATTTGCCAAATAGCTTGAGGACCAGCTTTTCAGTTCGATCAAATTGGTTATTGGCGACAAAAAAGGCAGCTGACATTTGGGATTGTCGACATCAGAAATTTTAACCGCCTGGATTATATCTAAACACAGCCCGTGTTCTCCTCCATAGGAAGTACAATTATAGTCAGTATTATCGCCGTTTTCTGCTCGGCTCGCTTTGATGTCTCCGGGGCTGTTTTCTGTGGTAACGTCAAGACCAAAAGGCAGAACGTCAGCTGCGGGATATTAGGCGGCCAGACGTCACCGTTACCTTTAACTTCACTCCGTATCTCGTGTGTTCAGATATCGTGCCTCCCTGCTCGGGCGCAGCTCTTGGGTTGACCTAGTTCTGTGACTTTGGTGGGTTGTCTCTGCGTCAGGTGAGAGGGACTTCACAATCGTCTTGGACAAAGAGGTTAAATATAACCCGATTCTTCAAAGCGAACGGCCCCACACGGAGGATGGCAGGAAATGACGGCTGTTATTTTGCTGTTGGAGGAGGAGAACCTTATGGAAGGTTGTTATTTGGGAGAATGTTGTGTTATTATCGAAGAGCGAATGGAAGCAAAATGTGTTATGGAAAAAAACATTTTTACACTCCCATCCTACATCTGTGTTCGCCTTACCCATGTTTAACGATTGTACTTATGCAGTAATGTCTTCTATGTCTGGTATAATAAAGCGATTGTAAACAGGGCGTTGCCGTGTAAAAGCCACTATGTTTTATTGTCTCACATTATTCCTTTTTGTATCTGGCACACTCGTCGGGGTGACGGAAAGACGTGAAATATTCCACATCGCTGACCAGATACCCGTCAATAGTTTGTGCGGCAGTCAGGTAACAGAGTGGGCTTTCCATAGGTGCTCGCTGGCCACGGTGAAAACGGTCTGTCAGAAAATAGAGAGACGTCTGAACGCACGACTGTACGTCAGTCCGGTGCGATTAGAACTCATCCATCACATCTGGCAGACAACGTAAAGAAACGGCACTTTTCTGCAAGTGCTTTTGGGCCCTGTTTTGCTCAAAGAAACTGTTTTTCAGAAATGATGCTGAGATAATGGTCAAAGACCAATCGATCATAGGAACATATTTACACCTGAAATTGTCAAATATAAGGCTGGTCAAATCAACAAATTTACAACCTGGTCCAAATAATTTTCCCCATTGTAGACTAAAAATAATTATTCTTAAGCGACTTATATTGTATCATTTACGTCGAAATATGCTGATGACTCAATATTAGTTTAATGAGTCAGCTATTGTAGCCTACTTTTGCCTGATCTAGTTAATGTTCCGGATATGATTAGCAGTAAACATCAGAATTGTTACATTTCGTCTTTTCAAGGAGCCTGTCTCACAGTCACTGTTAACATGCCGTGTTTTGGAGGTTCGGAGGCTGTAAGGCTGATTAGCCAGGGAAGACGTAGTAATGCTGAAAAACTTCGTCAGCCGCTTCGTCTGAACAATAATGAAGTAGCTCACGGACGACAAAGCCACCGATGGGTGCCTCCGCTGTGATGCAGCCCGGTTAAACCCTCCTAAGGCGCCCCTCCTGGCTTCTACTTATTTCTGACGCCCATTTTACCTCCAACTGTTGTTTCATGGATGCCAGGCGTATATTGTTACTTCTCCATTGTCCACGACCGGATGAAAGGCCCGGAATAAAGTGATTTATAAGCAACCAATGCCCCTGAACAGATTTCCTGTTTAAATTTACCCTTAGTACAAGACTGGCTTTACTGATGTCGAAAGTAAGTGGGAAACAAAAGTGATAGTTTGAATGAGGATGGGTAGCCTTGTCGTTTCAGTTACCTGATACGGTGTACATAGAGGTTACACAACGAGAGCCCGTGCGTTACAATGGATATTACTCAGGTCTATTAATTTTGAAATTCTGAAAATTAACAGACGAGAGTGATGTCCATCGTAATACACGGACTCGAGTTGTTTAATCTTTTTCTAACACCACACAAAGTGTTCACTATTTAAGTCGTTTAAACACAGTCTCATCATCGGGAGATCGAGTTTAGCTGGCCTTTCATCTTCATGAATATTGATGGTATCAGAGGCCTTTTTACCGTTTGAAAACAAGATATATACATTACGAAATACAGCATAGGCCACACAACAGAAGCCTGCTGATGACAAATGTTTATAGCTGACAAGTGAAAGAAATTTACCATGTTTTTCGAAAGCGAATTTTTTTACATCTACAAACACTGGATTAAAAGAATAGATTTTAAATTACGCGTGTATGTATACCCAATGACCCTGCTTGCACAGCACTCTTGCTGCTGGAGCCTGCCCAGGGAAGGCAAATTGTGAGAGCATACCATCAATTTTACACAACAAACTGACAATAAAGGTGAGCGAAAGATCCTTGAAACAGCCACAGAGAATAACTACATATATACAAGTGCAAAAAATCTGCTCGATGACAGTTTATTATTGACAAAATGGGACGAAACTTGTTGGAAGAATGCGCGTAAAAACTTCTAGTGACAACAACAACGGCTTAATTTACTGAAACCATGACCCTGTCACTGTCTGATTGTAAAATCTATAAGTTTGAAGAGCAGCAATAAACTATGTGTCACATTCTTGACAGAAATGTTATTGGAAAGAAGAATCACTACCTGAATGGATAGCAATAAATCACCGAATACTAAAAACTTACATGTTATGACGTATAAAATAAAATTTAAAAAATGCAGGTTTAGGACTGACTCTAAAGCGCATTCGTTTAGTGAATCCTGACCCGACTGAAGTTTTATCAGTGAACCTTGGATATTTTTCTGTTATCATTATCCGACAAATCATGTGCCTTACATTACTGAAAAGCGGTTTGCTAATGATCCAGATCTGAAAGATGTCTCACGATCAATTTTTGCTGTGGCGTGTGTATAATTTGCCTTTTAAAGAAATAGTGTCAGGAGAAACATGTTTTATCGTGTACTTCCACGAGGCCTACATGTTTTCTTTCAAGGTAGCGAATTAGTAGATGTGACGTGCAATGCATCTTTAGCATCTCTTTCTTAGTATTTGTGGCATTCTTTAGAAGTTTAATGGTTATTCTGACATTTGCCACAGTGTAACCAACTGCAAATTATATACATAGACACTTTGATTAGGTATGTGAAATTTTAAAGAGTGAAAATTATTTCTTTATGCAATAAAACACAGTAAATTGTTTGGTTATTAAATGAATGTCTTTTCTGATCTGGTTCCTCTTTAAATACATGTACATATATTAACATTAATATTCATGCAGCAGGTCAGGATTTTTATTTTTTCAAAAACATAGGAAAAGAAAATATTTACCTCACCTTTTGTCTCACCTTTTGTTTTCAAAAACATGTTAATTCCTATGGTCAGAACCAACAACACTCTCTCAGTGTTTTCAGTTGTCACAATTGTATTTGGAACAGGTTAAACTATTTTAAATTGCAAAACATAGGGTTGTTCATTCTTCAAAACAACAAATGTTTTAAATGTTTAAAGGTTCACACGTTTCCCATGAAATGTGCTGTCTTTTATGAATGTATAAAATGTGGTCATTTTTCTCTTCAAATTCACTCAAATATCAAATAATATTGCAATCCTAGATTTTAGTTCCTTATTATCTTTGTAATTTTAGTAGATGTTAATGCAAAGTCATACTGGTTTGAAGCATTTGATTAAGTTTGAAAATTAGCAATGAAGAATTTTGCAGTTAAATATTTAAATAAATATGCTATGATTTTACTTCATACAGGCTGAACTTACTTTGCAACACACATGCCTAAAGAAGAGACAAAGAAAGAAAAAAAAACAAAAGACATGAATACTAGTGTAGATTTCATCCTTATTTATAAAAGAAGCCCCTATCCTCATTTTCAAAGCGACTTTTTAGTTTTACTTTCTTTGGCATGTCTTCTGCACGAGTTGTTAGCATAGTGAGGATTTATTTTTCAGCTGAAAATGATTTGACACAATGTCAATGGACCATCAGTTAATTATAAATTTCTTCTTCGTCTGTGTGTTTTTTTCCACGATCATATTCAGATGTGTGGTGATCATCCAGCCGTCAGTAGACACATTATACACTGGTTTAAGCTTGCTATCGGAAGTAAAGTGTTGACAGTGCTTTGTGTCTTTGATTATCTACAATCACTCTTTCACTATGACCATATATTGTCTTCATGAAGTCTTCAATTTTCTTTTCAAAGCCCACAGTTTGATATAAAGTAGTGTTTGAAGTCAGTGAGAAATCGGCATATGGAACAATGTTTAGGAGACAACGTTGTACCAGTTACCATATAAGGTATACAGAGACAACTGGTCATAAAAGGATTTCTCCAGATTATTGAAGGGTCATGGTCGGCTATTTTGCATAAATAGTCTTGATTATTACTCCGCTGCCGTGAAAGCTTTGTCTTGATTGGCTATTTGAAGCTTGACACCATAATTTCATGAGTTGAAGTGACCTATGAGTAACGAGTGACGTCATCGCTATTTGTGTGTGACTTCACGCTTGGCAAATCTAGGTCGTGTCATCTGCTCGTTTTTAACGAGCTGACCGGTATTTACTACTTACGAATTTCCGAGTCAATATTTGGCGGTTTCATCTGCTTAGAACTGAAATAAAAATGGAAACGACCTATTCCTGAAGCACTATTCTATCTTATGTATAGATTTTTGGTTGCAAAAAGTAGAAATTAAGCCAAGGAAACGTTATTAGTCAGCTGCATATAGGGTCAAGTATAAGTTTTTAATTTGTGCACCGTGTTGAAAAGCCGAGACCGAGAGTCACAGCTAGTGAGGCGAGGGCCCGGGAGCTGCCGAGAAACTGGAAGCTTTGGGGTGTGTAAATGACCGGAGAAGCATTCTGGCTAATTTGGGGTGATAAAATTGAGATTTGTTTAATTTTTTTTATCATTTATTTGATCGTAGTTTTATGTCCTACTCCAGACTATTTCACTTATATGATGGGAATACATTCATATTAAATATACAATATTATATTAAAACAGAAATAGTTTAAATTGTTTTTTAAATTAAATAGTTTTAATGATTGTTTCGAATCAAGTGCTTGCGTTTTAATTCTACACCTTTTTTAAATTTAAATCTTTCCTAAGGTCAATTTCGCAATAGATGAAAACAAGGGAGATAACAAATTGGATTCCGTGTTGACTTGTCTCCCCTGTCGAACTTCTGACCTTGATCCAGCTGGTTGTCATTCGTTCGACCGCCTTTGTACGGTAATAAATCTATCCATACTACTGCCAGTCGATATGAGATAGTTCTCGTTTTTGACAGTGCACATAGCTGGCACTATTTCTGTTGTAAAATTTCCTAGCTGTTTTCGATTGGCGTGTGGCATTTTACCACATTTTTGACCGCGCATTGACAAAAAGTCAAAAAGACGTTTGGAACGTCATTCCCATACGCATCCTACAAGCTATCAGCGCACTGAACGGGAAGTCCAATGCTCGCTCATGCACACGTGCAGATCACGCACTGGGCTCAGAAGGTACGCGTTGTTGTCGAGGCAAGACGTATGTTTATGGATTAAGGCAATAAGTCGTATACAGCAACAACAACTTTCACACAACCATCGCGACTACATAAGGCAGACTCGTTGTGTTTTGTAACCTTAATTTACTCGGCATTTATTTTTCATCTGCATTTAATTTTTGCGTTTTGAGATGTTTAATTTGGGCATTTTGCAGCATTTTTTTTTAATTTGGGCTATGGTAAACCGTATGAAAAACGGCCTGTATTTGACCCTGCGCATGTGTTTCATGGTCACGATTAGCAGGGCTGCTGTTTTTATAGGCCTATGCAGCTTTATTCCTGTAAACATACAAAGATCGTGTTTGGTGTTCGCGATTCTCCTTTTACATACCAGATGACTTCACGGAAATAAAAATAATTAGTCTTATTTACTTCATGGGTCCTACTCGTGCTACTCGAGTAACTTAACAGTTTTCGGTCGCATCGACCCGAGTTTGCGGGTCGTACCTGCAGCTCGTTGACGAGTTCCTTAACCTCTCTAATAGCGTATCGCTGGCGAGTGGAAAAAACTGGGATTGTAGTGTGAGAAAAAAAGATGATAACGGAGATTGACTTTCTCCAGACACGAAGGGAAGAGATGCAAGTCAATATTACCTGTGTAAGGGGTCACTTCAGCAGT
This sequence comes from Acanthopleura granulata, assembly GCA_016165875.1. Lineage (NCBI taxonomy): Eukaryota > Metazoa > Mollusca > Polyplacophora > Chitonida > Chitonidae > Acanthopleura > Acanthopleura granulata. The sequence goes on along the minus strand of JABBOT010000002.1, from coordinate 41,878,642 downwards.
AGGGCTCGTGTCTGAGACTTCGTTCTAACTTGCTGACGGCGATGGTGCTGAGCAAAAAGTGATAAATAATACTGTCAGTAGCTTATGGGTGGGGGGGGAGTGGGGGATTAAATTAGGCGACATGGTGTTAAGTCGTGGGAACGAACACGTGGATGAACAGTGTCCAAGTGTTGGCATGCGCAAAATAACGTTGTGATTCCATATATGGTGGGTTATGGTAACATTGACCTCCATCTGTCAGTCTATGTGCAGCGTGGTTTGCCTGGTGATAACGTCATCGCGATAACCTTGAGCAACAGGTGGCCGCCTACAGACCGCCATGGTCAGTCTGCTACCAGATCAGTCTTAAAGGGTAGATTTAACGTCATTTACTGTAAACGGCATTGTTCAATGTCAAATGTCAAAAATTGTCTGGTAACTTTATATGTTTTGCGAACGTAACCGAGAAGCTGGACTTGCATTTTTATAGTTTTTATTTCTGGACAGTTCAAACTTTCTGTCTCGAGTAAGTACCGGATGATTTGTTGTGTAGCGCGATAGATAAGATATACATATCCTTCTGTTAAACGGCGGAGTCTTAACTAACACAATACTAAAATGTTCTCGTTATAATTTATGGTGAACACATTCCTGGCCAGAGCAGAAGGTGTATTTTGAGCACCGTTGTTTTTCTTCAGCCTATGTGTGTATTCACCAACATGTGTGGTGAACAGTGATCGGGAAGTGTGATGCTTTGACGTAGCGGTAGTGATTTGAGGAGAGCTTCTGGAATAGATCACTATGCCCTCGAGAATATAATGCGGATCTATTTTCTGAGTTGTTATCTCCATCAGGAACCAATGCTCTTTTTTTGGCCAAATGATCGGAAAAGCTCAGATTCTGAGGATCGTGTGCTGACCTTGTTCATCCCAGCCTGGCAAAGTTCGGCTTTGTTGGATGCCTAAAGTCCGCGCGAGTCAAATGTGTTGTTAAATGTGGCGCGAATACTATCTATGTGTAAAGCTGTCTATTGACGGATGATAATGTTAACTAGATAGACGCCTGTGTCTCCTTGGAAGTCGGCTCAGTCCAAATCTCGGACACAGCTATGGCGTGAGTGGACATCCAAGGATTTCCCACAAATCAATGACCACCTATTGGTAAAGATAAGTTCTGCCCGGAAACAGTTATACCTCTGACCGTGAACAAAGCAGACATTGGTCAAGCCCCAGACATAAGGGATTGTTTCTAATGGAGTTCGTGGATTGATTGATATATTGGGCACGGGATGAATTAATGGGGATTAAAACAGCTGACCAAAGCCGTTTGTGACATGGGCAACATTAGCTCTACTCGAACACATCGTAGCCACCTGTAGCACTTTGTGTTCATATACATGTAGGCCTACAAGTTTGAGTACATCCTGCGCATGATAGTTGACCAGTTAATGTTGGAGATTGGGATCTTCAAAGAAGATCGTGCTGAACGCACAACGACTTAATCTGTATAAATGATAAAAATGGAACCATTGCAAAGAGGATGCAAATCGACCCATTCTGATGGAATAGTGTGTGTAATTTTTTTTTCATGCTGAAAAACAAGGAAGAATCCGTTGAATCTGAAGGACAATTACTACACAATATCTCTGTAAAGATTGGAGTTATGTGATTCATATTTTACCAGAAGATAAAAGTAGGGTGAAAATCAGATTTCGTTATTTTAATGCGTTTTGCTGTTGGAATTCCCATCATAATAAAAATGTCATTTCGTGAACCCAAATTATTTGTGTGTATTTGATATCTAGTTGGAGGGCTGTAAACTGGTTCCAAACTATCAGGTTGTTTCACTCGATCATGTTTTCGTAAACCGAAAAAAAATAATATCTCCTATGGCCAGTGGAACTCGTTATTCATCGTGAGCCAGGGGCAATTCGCGCAGCTTACATGCTAGTTTCTATATGACGTCGAGAGTTTTTGTAGTAACTTGAGACACTGAGAACACGTTTCCCCCCGAGAGAAGAAACCAGTCTTACCTGCTTGTATTTTACAAAGCTATATATTAGATAATTTTTCAAAAATTAAAATAAATACACATGGAAGTATACGTGGACTTCCGAAAATATGTACCTCGTCTCCCATGTTTGTCAGTCAGATTCGACGCTCGACTTACCACATGTTAGGAATTAATATATAGTAAGATTACATTACGGGAAAGGCACTTACTAGTATTTATTAGTTTACCATGTGGACAAATGGCCAACAAAGGACGAGCTATTTTTTCCAAACTTGTTTCTAATCCAACTTTTCACAGATCTGATAGGAAGAGATATCAGCCGAATTGTTTTTTGTTTTTTTTTTGTTGTTGTTGTTTTTGTTCTTTTTTAAAACACAGTGTTGGCTTATGGTTAGTAAAGATTTTTTTTTGCTGACCTGTTTCATGGGCTGGGGCTGTCATCGTCCCGCACCCATGGGAAGCCCTAGAGCATCATTTCGCAGAAGATCTGTCACTGTGAGCAGGTTGGTAATCGGTCTGCGCGACAGTCGAATGATTTCGCATCTAGTTGCGAGAAGCCATTTCGGAGAAAACCTATTTCCGTTTAACCGTTTGCATCCCCGATGTTTCCGAACGCCCGTGCTTTACAGCTCAAACCAGAGAGAATTGCAAATGATTTCACATTAGTTGCATTATATTTGGCAGTGGAGAAAATAATTAGGAGCCACGTAACAGCTGTTAAGTATAACCTGCAAATTTGTTCTTGTTATGATATTCTGGATGGGTTTTAATCTGTCATGGAGACATGCGAGTCGAAGACCGAACCGCATGACGTAACAACCGCGAACCAGGGTCAGGCTTTGATGAGGACGAGATGCGAGAACAGAGCTCCTCCTCACTGACTCCGTAGTCGTCATTTCGTGTTAAAGAAGACAATAAATTCCTCCCACACACCAAACAAAAACACCATTACCCGAGGACCTCAGGTACCCATACAACTGTAATTTGGCTGTGCTACATATCACAGAAAACGGAGAATATGGAATATAGCAACGTATGTATCCTGGGCAGTGAGATATGAGTTATGGGAGGGGTCTGCCGATATCTGAATTATGACAATAACCGACGGATGGGAGGATAAACAGTTTGGTAATGAGGACAAGTGAGTTATGGGAGGTATCTGCCGATACCTGAGTTATGAGGATAACCGACGGATGGAAGGATAAACAGATTGGTAATGAGGACAAGTGAGTTATGGGAGGTATATGCCGATACCTGAGTTATGAGGATAACCGACGGATGGAAGGATAAACAGATTGGTAATGAGGACAAGTGAGTTATGGGAGGTATCTGCCGATATCTGGGTTATGAGGATAAAGGAGATTGGGAGGACAAACCAGGCCGTTCTTGAAGAAATTCACATACCATGTATGCATCAACTGCCTAGATGGCGTTGCATATCAATAGTTAAGACACCGGAGAGCACTGAAGTGGTCTTTCAACATGAGGCAATGACCTCAAACCTGTTAGTAGTTTTATGTCTGGCACTAATCGTGCCATTTCGCCGCCTCAGTGCGCAACATCCTTTAAGAAAATGCGTTAAATTCACCTTCGATTAAAGCCCAGACATTTTTACCATCGTTTGAGACCATCGTTTTCTTGTAAATTATTTTGTGTCCGTACCAGCTTTACCTCTCGTCATCTGAATTTGAATAAATGACCGCACAACTTTGCGTGTTCAACCAGTTTGTTTAACTCCAACTGAGCACACTCATTATTATCAACGGAAATGTGTGTCGACAGTAGAAAGGATTGTGTGATTTTACTTGCCATTCGAAAGAATATGAATACAGAACGTAATTCGGTGGCTGCTCAGTGACAGATGAAGTGAAGTGGTAGTTTGTCATTTGCCTCAGGCTATTCGCCGAAAATAACATCAGATATTTGAGTAATTCTTCGCCATTCCATGATTTCGTCAACTGGCCTAAAACGTGGGCACAATATCTCGAAGACCAGTGTACCGCATGGAGGAAGGGGTTTGGTGGGGTATGAGGGGGCACGCCTGCAAGCAGGACAAGTGCCTGTGAACACAAAATTACACAGGAAGCCAGGAAATCAATTGACTGATGTCGTATAAAGCCAACGTTTACATAACCAATCACCGGTTTGGATACACGTTTATCAAACACATTTCTTTTGATCTGTGAAAGTGCTAGTTTCTTTGATGTTATTGGTTGGTCGATCTTTTGACGTGTCGCACAAGTGAGGCGAGGAAAGGCTATGTCTTACCGTATACTAATCTCAAAGCGTAACAGGAATTACTGAACGGATGCGGAGGGGCGCTTTTCCGGAACTGTTAGTCTATGACTTGGGGCAATATTTAACACAGATTCATTTACTATAGAAACTCGTGTGTATCATTCACGGGAAAAAATCATTTCGGGCAAATGATCTTAGTGATCAGTCAGGTCTCTGTTGCATTCTGAAAATGATATTTCGGTAAAATATGTTTGTTTCTTTTTTTTTGTTTGTTTTTTTTTTTTCAAATAAATGGCATATATTTGATAAGTGGTGGTCAGGTATCGGTTGTGTTCCGTAATTTGGTACAGGTCATAAGACCGTTCAGGTCGGGCAAATGGCTATAAATGATCGGTCATGTGTTGGTTCTGTTTTCAGAAGTCATTCCCTTGATAATGTCTTATGAATGGTCACATTGGTGACAAGTGGCATAGACAGAATGGGCGGAAGTCCACCCACCTGTGTATCTATGTACGGTAACAAGACTAGCGTCCTTGCCATACCGCTTATCTTGTATCTTATTAGATCCAGTCTAGTCCAGTTTATGTGTTTTTCGTTCAGGCTGTGCATGTTTAGGGCGTACATTGTCGTCTAGCCCGACATTCACAAGTGTATCAAATAAAAAAGGTGGGACTGATTTATGCGAAGAGAAGCAGTAGACAGTTTTCAATGATAACGAAAAGACGCAATGAATGTTCTGGGCGGATGAATAAAATCAGTGTCCAAATTCTGCACAATTCTAGTATATGTGGTGTCGTTAATCACTTATGTATCTGATTTTACTCTTTGATTGCAACTGTTCATATATCCAATTTGGCGATCATACACAACACAAGGAACATGTCCAGGATTAAGCAGAGCTGGACACAATTATGAAGGCGTTTGATGAAATATCCTTGACATACTAGTTTTTGTAGTAAAAATACGTGATGTTGATTGAAATCATCACGCAACATACAGGATCGAATTAATGCTACACGACGAGAGATGTACACGCTATATGCAGGAGCCTTCCGTATAGTACCCTCCAAGTGGGGATAATTCACAACATCAAAATCGAAACTATATTTTGTGTGGTGAAGTCGGCATGACAGGAAATTTTTGTGGTCTTTGTACAGGTGAGGCGAATGGTCACCCATGTATGTAGCGGAACTGAAGAAGTTTTTTGCCATTCACATTAATGTAGCCATGACCGGTTTTATTAAACACCGAAATGTCATACGATATGTTTGTATGGGCGTCCAGTTCTTCAGTGAGACGTTTTGAGTTACTAAGAATCCACATACAAATGACGCCTGAATTTATTGAAAGTGCACAGCAATATTCGTTACAAAGTGACTATACTTCTTTCAGTGCCTTCATTAAGAAGGTAGATACAAGTTTTGGGCTATAGCTCCTTGACTCCTCAATAAAGTGAGCTTTATATGTGATTTACTCATATAGGGAAGCCAGTAGAGTTATGGTACAAGGGTGTGACCGGAGCGTACACATATTCACATTTCTTTAAGAAAGTCCTCCTGGTTTTTACATATATAGTCCCTTCAGAGTGTATATCGTAATAGAATACGTTCATGAAGCGGCATTTGTGACAGCTGTATTTAACCCCTGTACTAGAAGATGATAGTTATAATTCCTGCAGACAAAGATAATATTATTAGGAGTTATGTCCACGGGATGTATAACGTATTTTCTCTGAAGGTCATGGAGTACCTTTCGTACGGCGGGGCCATTCAGGACCTGTTTGGCCGCTGGAAGATCATTGATATTAAAGCTGTTCCGGGGCTATTTTCTTCAGGTTGAATCATTAATGCCGCGTCGTCTTGAAAATGTGAGGATCTCGCTGGATCAGAATATTCACGAACTTGCTCGCTGCGACCACCAGGCCCCCAACCAAAGGACTGGTGTGTTCGAACCCGGCAGTCGATGTTTTGGATGTCGCTGTCAGTCGAGGGTTTTGTCAGGCAAATCTGACCAGGGTTAAGCACCAATTAAATCAAATCAAATCCAGGCTGTGGATATAAATACCATATCCACGTGCATTTAACATGTGTTCCCAGGGTAGTTTTACTCAACGTATCCACCGACTGATTTGTTGAACAGAACTCGTATCACCCGCATTGAGTCATTCAGGCTGCTTCTCATAGGCTGTATCCTGAAGGCGGTGTAGGTAACGCCTTGTCATTCAGCTAGTATCATTTAGGCCATAACAGTCAGGCCGTATCATTCAGTCCGTCTTGTTAAATAGCATGACGGTCGTTTTGTGCAGGTGGTATCGTCCAGGTAATAACGTCCAAGTTGTATCTCACAGACTGCATTGTCCGGGCCTCAGCATGCAGGCCTTTTCCTGTAGGCCGTGTCGTCGGCCCTTCGGCTTCCTTGAGTGTGTGTTGTTGCTAACAATGCGATTACTCCAGATGATTACAACCTCCCCACAAGTCAGTAAGTGACATCAACGGGCTCAAATGTTAAGCAGTTTACGTATCTGGACCCAGTCAGCTTAGTATTGATATGGTTTTTACACGCATTTCACAAGCCTTTTCACGGCACAGAATACACAAGCATTATTTAAGGATTAAAGAAATATGCAACGCCGACCAGCTAGTCGTGTTTACCTTCTCTTTCCTCTGAAAATACAATCCGTATGTAAGATCTAAACAAAATTGCAATGGAGATGACCTAACCATTTGTTGAATCAGGTATAAATCTACAACAGACTCTAACCTGTGAATTATCCGGACTGACTGATGGCTTCAGAGGTAGTGTGTTCGAATCAGGGATGGCTTCCTTCTCTCATGGCTTTAGCGGGTACCTGGCCAGGTGCCCACGCTCGAATTCCGACACCCATAATCCTGAAATTGAATAGGTCTTGACTGTAGCGTTTTACACAAATCAGATAAATAATATTGGAAAATAATAAATATGGGTGGTTAGTGCTATGTAGACGCCTCCACCAGTTGACGTGGGCGGATGGCTCATTATGGATGGTGCTGTTTACAGAATAAACTGTACTCTAAACTAGTTAGCATTTTCACCTCCTTCCATAAAACAATGCCTCTAGGCATCACGGTTGAGAATTTGATGCGTAACGTAAAATACGTACATTGTTTTAATAATTTCTTTCCCTTAGGTTGAGAAGGTTCACGTGAGCTGTATTTGCTCGTTAGTTTGATGAGATACATCTATATAGTGGTCTCTGTGTGATTCTTGGGAATGTTAAGTCCCGCCACCTTGTTTACTGTTTTATGTCACATCAGACAGGATCAGAGTGTAGGCCATTCTGGGTTCTTTAAGCCAAAGTAGTTGCCTCCATTGTATTGGGATGTTACGTGTTCTCAACACGGGGGAAATTAAAGGTTTCTATTCAGAAAAGCCTTGTCATACGATCGTCTATTTATATGTCCCTGACAGCTTCCCCTCATCTCTGTCCGGGCGCCTGTAGCCATATCGATTCCGGCAGGCCACTCCTCCGCACATCCAGTATGTGAAACAGGTCCGCTTTATTCAACATCTGTGTAGCGTTTCAACGCCTCCTTTTTTTGCCTCAACATCATTTCCGAAATCGCCTGTAGAAACACTGAGCTTACGGAATCTGACTCGTCCCAAGCAGGCCTTATTTGAAAGAATGACTCTTGAAACAGATTATCGATGCCTTATGTAAAAAGCGACATCTAAACATCACTCTTTAGTAACGGTATATTCTTGAAGAGAAACATTTTGTGTTACCTTTGAGATCTACCCAGGGTCCTATATCGTTTTTGTTGTAGTTTTCATTCTTCCTGTGATGTTGTCATGCCTTGTTTTAGAGTGGAATTTTCTTGGATACTAGTAATTCGTTTCCAGCCAAAGTGCCCATATATATACTGTTGAGTTGTATTTGATCAAGAGTTTATAGGTCCTTTAGATCAATTGATTATGCAATATGGTCATTCGCATATTAAAAATCGTTAATCGTGTTTTTCTTGTAGGAAAACGGCCAAAAAAATCAGAGCAAAGAAAAGAAAACAAACATAGGATCAAAAACTAAAAATGACATAAAAGCAACCAAAAGAGAGCTATTTCAGAATACTGCCAGGCGTCCTGAGTTCTTTTACACTGATGTTCGTGATACAAAAACCCATTGTTGTGTAGTGAATCGCAGCGTAAGTTAAATACCTCTGTGGATAAATTTTTGTAGAGAAAGATCAAATGAAATAAGGCTTACCTGGCTATTTCGTACAAGTTATAACCAGAAACGGGAAATTCAAATTTTTTTTCACACTCAGATGTTAAAAATCAACAATTATTACACGAATCTTTACTGATTTATACCGTCTCTCTTTGTGATATTCATGTAGTTGATACTTTTATGGTATGCATGTCGCACTCATAAAAATCTAATAGAGAGATGGCCATGGCCAAGTGGTTCAAGTGCTTGTCTTTCAGTCGATAGGACACACTCGGTGCGTGTACAAACACGACCTTGTTCAGGGTATTTATAAATTTCCCGCTCTCCCTCTTCGTTGACGTCTTGGTGATAACAGGCCGCCGACGATGCTCTTGTGGCCTTCTGTGGATTCGTTCTCTCGTAGAAAAGCCTTCCACCAATATCATGTGTATATTTGTATAACACGAGTAGGAGAGTTCGACAATAATTTGTGAAAGGTCACTGGTTTATGCTGTGCAATACGGCTTCCTCCACTCATAAGACTGGCATTGCACCATCTTATGAGTGAAAATTCTCGAGTACGACGTTAAAGGACAATCAAATAAATGCGCGCCGCAGATACAATTTACCGGTTTATAAAGTGTTAAAGAGCACTGGATCGTTTGAGATGACATAAAATACAACCAGTCGGCCACGTGTTCTGGACAACCAGGTGTAAAGTGGTTCTAAGTGGTTTGAAGTGACATACATGTATACAGCCAGTTGTTAACGTGTTCTCGTGGTTACGTACTACCAGATGGTCACGGGTTGTGAGTGGTGATACATACGACCAGATGTTAACTGGTTCTGGCGGATCGAAGTGACATATAATATGTATATGTACTAGCGGATGGTCATGAGTTCTGGGTGGTGAAATATATCACCTGATGTTAACTGGCTCTGGAGCATCGAGATGACATGTGTACATACTACCAGATGGTCACGGGTTGTGAGTGGTGATATATACGACCAGATGTTAACCGATTTAGGTGGATCGAGGTGACATATATTAGTATATGTACATCCAGGTGGTCAAGGGCTCTGGGTGGTGACACATACCGCCAGATTTTAACCGGTTCTGGATTGTTTGAGGTGATGAACAACCAGTTGTTAACGGATTCTTGATGGTTTATGGTGACTTAACTTGGAAGAGTTTACAGGATCTGACTGGTATAGGATGTCGGATATAACTGAATGGTCACAGAGTGTGGATCCACAGACTTTCAGGAACATAGACGCATCTGATGCAATTTACTCTGCCCAGATTTCTCTCCCAGGACACCACTCCGAACTTGAGTGTTGTCTACTCGGCTTACTTTTTGAGACTGCTCCTTTTACCAGTCGCTTTGCCAACCTTCCGCTCTAGCCATTAGCATGTCGGTTACTTGGTTACAAATAACCTAATCAATTGGCAGAGAGACATGTGGAACTGGACGCAAACACACAGTCTTTACGGCTGTCTCTATACTTGTCGCCCAGCCTTATAATGCCTTTTTCTGAAGTTCGGATAATGTTTTGTGCTTGGTCGAACGCTCAAATAACCGACAATTCTATACATCTTGGCTTAATTATGCCATTAATAAAATGTTTTACATGCGCAGCTGCCAATAGACTTCGATTTGTAGGCGCCTTGGCCCTTCTACTCCCACGGCTATAGCCCTGTGTCGAGACCATTTACTTCACGCCTTGAAAATCGAGCTTGACGTTTCCGTACAAAACAGTGAACTACCTTCATAGAGGTGGTAATAAATCCCACTAATTTAACGATTCCGTGCATTTGAATGACGTGCCCAGCGTACGCTTTGGGATCGGTATCTTGAGACGAACTAGAAGCAGGGAGAAAAGCCATGGGATGATCTTATAAGGCTGTGTCTTGAAATGTGTATTTCTCTCCAATACAACATTGTTCAGTTGAATCCCAATAATCAGCTTTCGTATGACTCCATATATATACCTGACGAGATGCTCAACGGTGTAGTAAGGAGAAAGCAGGATACGTGCCATAACTGACCATGTGCCCATCGAAATCTACTTAGGTTTAGCAAATCAGGACTATATTTCTACGTGTGAATATATATATATATGTATGTAGTTCAATGTTGAATTTTTACCAACCTCGTTTACTGACTGGCCATAAGTGGGTAATATTTTAGTGACGGTGCTCTCCTTACCGCTTGATGTCAACAAGAAGACATTGTTCAAATGACTTACGAAGAGTGGATAGTGCGAACATTTTCGAAGCAATAATTTTGTTTGCCAACTCTACATTACATGAGTGTTATAAGCTGGATGCTGTTTTTGTCTTTATGACACACTTATACTAATATCCTTCGCTTTAACTGTTGGAGATACCGCAAAAAGTCTTTTGGTTGAATAGAACAAAAAGGTAGCTATACCATTGCATTTTAATTTGGGAGAATGACATTATTTGTGACCTCACAGTTTAATAAAAATCATCCATAGAATTACCTTTAGCCTGACTTTGCAGCCATTATTATCCCCACTCACAGCACGTGCCTGGAATGAGCTATACAGTGGAGATATATATATTTACACAGAACGATTCAGAGAGCCTTCCTACTGATAAGGCTGATATGTGCGCCTGCTCTAGTTGCAGATGGCCTCATACCTTAATGAACAACAGCTGGTTGCATCATCCTGAAATCATACCAATTGTTACATGCTTTGGGTTCAGCATTGCCATTTTCACATAGACGACTAAGCTGATATAGAGTAAGGAATGTGATATTCAGGATTCTGAAGATGTCTGATCTACTCCTAATCTCCTAATCGTTTCATTTGGGGAAAATCTTACCTCGCGACGCACAGGGGAAGATACACAGAACATAAAAACATGGAGAGTAAAACCAGAGTAGTGAATACAGTGTTATTCAGTGGCCATTCTTGACAGGTTCCCGGTGAAATCGGGTCTCTGGTCAGTTTATGCCACTGTTAGGGTTGTATGCTAGCACTCCGTGTCACCCTGTGACAGGAGCAACTTAAACAGCCCCAGGAAGTTAAGCATGGCTTATGCAGGAGTAGTGACAGAGTAAGCAATGATTCCAATGCGATACTACAGTCTGTGTAAAACAGTAGTAAGCAAGGATAATTTCATACTGACGTAACACAGCAATATTCAAGAATCTCTTTACACTTACGCAATGCAGCAGGATGCATTCACATTAATATAGAACTGCAATATGCAATGAGAATTTGTCACCAGCTTGTCTTTTACCGCCATATGCAAGTATCAGACTGTATTGACGTACGACAAAGTGAAGTTTAGTTTGTTAGGCTACACCGCTTTATGCAGGCATAGGTTTCCGCTGATCAATAGATTGTTACTGTGAATATAATGTACAATAAAAGAATCAATGTTCAAAGTACCGTTGATCAGTGTGGTAAAATATAAATATGGACTGGTTTAAACTTCCGTGCACTAATATAGCAAAAGAGAGAAAGATCGTTTTATAGGAGTATTCATCACGACATACATGTAATTTTATTACATGGAGCTTCTGGGACACTAAACCCAATACATGCGCGAAAAGATAAAATGCCTTGGTTGTGGCACAGAGCTATCTTTCCGGAGTCTCTGAACAAGGCGGACGATGGTGTAGCGCTCAGCCCCGGTCCACCGCATGACTGCTATATGTTCCACCCCTTTACAGCCTCCATTAGGCACTGTGAATAGATGTATAACACGGATATGTAGTGCGGGATTGGTCGTATATCACCGTGTCATTATGTTCGCATATCTCCCTCATATGTAGTGCGGGATTGGTCGTATATCATCTTGTCATTGTGTCCGCATATCCCCCTCATATGTAGTGCGGGATTGGTCGTGTATCACCGTGTCATTATGCCCGCTTATCTCCCTCCACAATCAGGCAGTAGGTGTATAGAGATGTCAAAACGTGCATATCTAATAAAAACTCAAAATATCCGGCGAGACATTGTAATCCTGCCACCTCAAAATAGACACTGCTGGCGTTATGGTACGCACGATTGCAATCGATGTAAATGTAGTTACCAATAACAGGGCTTTCCAGAGATCAATCACAGAGAAATCCACTCTGAGAGTTATCTGAACAGAGGCGATAAAAGTAAGAAACAATTTGATATGTCAGAATATATGTGTTTTCCTCCGGTTCAGATACTCTCTGATGCAATTTGCCGTCCATCTCACATCCATCTGTCTGTGTGAATGGTATTGTAATTCGCCAAGTGCCCTCCAAGTTCATTCATTCATAAAAACCATCTGCTCAATCCTTAATTGCAGAAGAAACTAATCTGATTGACCAGCAATCTTATCCAACAGATATGTTCATCAAGTTGAAGTAGTTTGGTAACTACTGCTTAATCTCACAATCTGCAATATACATAGTTATCACGAAGATATCTTTCAATAACTAAATTGCCTTTATCATTCATTATTCAATGCTGAAGGCGTGCTGCAACATATACTTATATTTCATACATGGTTAAAGGACAAACGTTTTACCAAACAAATTCATGAAAAGGAATAGCCAACAAGGTGGGATAGAGCGCTTTCTCCATTATTGACTGATGATTTCAGTCTAAATATCCTGTGCATCGACGTTCTTTTCAAACAACTTGATTAAACGTTGTAGATGAAGAAATAGCCCCAAGGAAAAGTTAAGATAATAAATAGCAGGAAGTGACTCTGAATTCTTATATTGGTAAGTACACGGGCAATGGACAGAACTGGATGCATACCTGCATGGGAAAAAACTACTTTAGGCAGTCATTAAATCCATTACCTCCTAAGTACTTCCACCGCCACCTTCCACCTGTAGCAAACACCACCTTGTTTGTGTACCAATAACACACCCGTAGCAAACACCACCTTGTTTGTGTACCAATAACACACCGTAGCAAATACCACCTTGTTTATGTACCACTAACACACCCCAAACAAATACCACCTTGTTTGTGTACCACTGACTCATCCCTAACAAATGTCACCTTGTTTGTGTGCCATTTACTCACCCTAACACACTCCGCATTGTCTGTGTGCTGTCAACACACCCCTGGCAAATACTGTTTTTTTGTGTATTGCCAATACACCCCAAGCAAATACCGCCTTATGTTTATACCACTAACACACTCCTAACAAATACCGGTTCTCTTTGTGTACCACGCACACGTACATGTTGAGTATCTAGCGCCTAGTCCCTTAGTATAGCTAAGAAATCCTTAACATTTGTCCTCCACAGGGTGGACATATCATATCCCTAAAACCACCAATGAGTTTGTAACCGGCTGTTGCTGGCGCGTCCATGTCACCTACCACCGTGTCCACTTTCATCGCTGAGCATATAAATCACATGAACTTGGTTGATACTTACGGTCTTGTCCCGAACATTTGCAGTCAATGATTCCCGTTGATCGCCCACCTTCAAAGGACAGAGACCAGGCACAGGTCATACCAGCCTCCGCACTCGGACATGATGTAATGTATTGTGTACTCTTAATTGCTAATCAGTCGTCAATCACTAGACCAACGGCATGACCAAAGGCCGTCTCGTGAGAGCATTAAATTATAAATTACCCAGTTATTTCCAGCACTGTCGGCTTTGTTCACAATTCCCCGTGATAAATTTAGACTGGTTGTAAAACATTTCTGTGGACAACCGACTTCCGCCAAATGCTGTATCAAACTGTTTCCAAGCAAAGGTACCAAAAATAGACAAAATAATGCTGATGATTGAACGTCATGTAGAAAAACTGCGTGTAGAGTCGGGTTGTGTAGGACATTAGAGAGCGAAAGAGCTACTGGTCGCACCTTTACCTCTATTCCTATATCGATCAAGGCATATCTAGTACGACACTTAGTTGCCCAGTCGATTCGTCCAGCTGCGAGGATGGGGGGGGGGAGCAGGAGGAGAAGGGGGCGACTGCCTCTCTCGTCACAGGAAATGAAACAAAACATGATTCCTGTCAAGACTATGTTAACGGAGTTTTTAGTGACCTGGCGCCAAATATCCATCAAGTCTGGAAACGCCGTCCACTTGAGGAGTTTGAGAGAAAAGGCCTAGACCTCTCAGAGTGGTGGACAAAGGGTAGAGCGCGGCAGTCTGATCTTAGCCAGCCAGAAAACCAATATACATAGCGACCCACGGGCTCAGGACGACGTCAGACCCTGCCTGTCGCCCACAATCCCCGTTAAAACGTTTATTACACACTGACAATATCCAACAAGGGACCTATAACCCTGGGTCGAGAAGTGCCCGCAAAGACCGTGCTCTGTACAGTAGTGCGTGATTACTTTTCCCCCAGTCACAGCAGTCGGCCCTTCCCACGAACGACTCTGGCACCATCGAGAGTCGCCGCTCTTGGAGATATAGGTAACAGAAACTCAGGATGCTGTGCACAGAAAGTCATGGTGTTTGGCTGCACATTTCTCACACAATTTAATTCTATGTACCTATGAAAATTTGAATTTGAATCTAAATTTGAAAATGAAAGTAAATTTGGGTTTTGCTGATCAGAAAAGGTAATCTGAAAGACGGTATGAGGAATAAATATGAGAATAACTTGCTTACATGTATAAAGCGCCTGTGTCAAAAGTACGTCTTTTAGCGTGCTGTCAATGTCAGTTATGAAAGACGTCACTTCGGCAAAGATCACGTGCTAGTCCTACGACTATGATATCGTGTGTTCAAGTATAACTTCCGGTCAGGAAATGAGTCAGGGACGGACCTAGGGTAAGATTACTGGGGTCCCTCATACTCATAGACATAACCGGTGGCAAATATAAAAATCCTTCTCAGTACGGATGTAAGCGCTACAGTGTATATAAGTATTTGGTACTGCGGCTCTGTGTCCCATGAAGCAGAAAACAAGTGTCCCTGCCCTGTATTCACTAATTCCTGGCCTCAAAAGGCAGACTTCAATCCCAGTTCTAGTCACATACTACCACATACTAAACGGGGTCTCCCTTCAGGCTATAATACCGCGTTTAAATTAATGAACATTTTGTGCAGCTGGTCCTAAGACAGGTGCAACAGGTATAAAATTTGCTCACAAATTTTTGAACAGATTTATAATGATTGAAAAGTGCCTGTAAAATTATCAGACGGCACAGTGACTTGACGTTTTCACATATCTTATTTACATGCAACTTATTATATTGGTTTACATCTTGTTCCATTCAAATCGTAAAACATTACCGGCAGTAAGCTACTAAAGTTCTTCTAATTCAATGACAGCATGCAATCGGCTTCCTGCCTATCTAAACACAGTACGTTAATCCATCACTTCTCCGGTGCGGAGATGATTTCACTTTAGAGTTCCCTAGGTTTTACACAAAAGACACATTTATGTGAAATTTGCTATGTTAGACGGAAAATTAAAGCGCTTCGATGTCGAGAGTCGCGGTTATTTGAGCAGGCCCACGGGCCATGTGCCGATGAAGTAACTAGAACACACAAAAACTGAACGTTGTTCCCTAATTTTAAAGCTTGGTAGGCCATTAGCACTGGATCAGGATCCATAGAAAACATGCCCTTGGCCAATGCGACCTTCATTAAAATATACGGGATTTTACAATTATTCCACGTAGGATGAATTTTCAATCGATGGGGTCTTTTAAAATGCATAGCCAATACCGACAGTGCAGCAACAACAGCTGTATGTTGCATGGTGCCATGATATTTCCAGGCCTGATGTGAAACACGTTGAAGTTCACCCAAACCAAAGGATCAAGTTGACATTAAACACTGATTTATATACATCCTTATACTGATTAATTTCTTGTCAAATTTCCACGTTTTGATACATTTTTTTTCACATAAGTGTGCTTTGAGTTGATATCATGGAATCGAATTAATTTGTGCAAAAGGCCGAAGTTTTATACAAGGATTCTTGCAAAGACTGTGGTGATCCGCTAACTTAGAAATTTACAGCCTGATGTCGGACTCGAATTGCAGGATCGTCCCTATTTGCCCGTCCTGGCACTGTAGCGTGGTCATTCGGTATAAATGTCACAGAATGTGGCCTAAACACGAACAAAGAAGATGAAATCGACTTTTTCGTAATAGACAGATGTAAATCTTCTGGGATACAGGTTACATCATTAGGTACTCAGCCTCTGCCTTTCCTAGGCCAGGTGTTTTTCTTACACCAGACATCATTTCAAGATGAGATTTCCCAGGAGGCCTGTACCATTACAGATAGAAGTATGGCCGGTTAGCTTCCCGGCCGCGAATACAATTAGCCTAAATACAGACGTCTATAACGCAACAAACCATTGTGCAGAGATCCCCAATTCCGTAAGTTTTCGTCCATTGTAGAGCAATTACTAGAGGATGATATTCCATTCCATTGATGGCCTGTATTGTATGCTACACTGGTGATGATGCAAGTGCTTGTCACCGTAGCATGATGAGCCGTGACCTGTACTGCAAGCTACTCTGGTGATGATGCAAGTACCTGTCACTGTAACATGATGAGCCATGACCTGTTCTGTATGCTACTCTGGTGATGATGCAAGTACCTCTCACTGTAACATGATGAGCCATGACCTGTTCTGTATGCTACTCTGGTGATGATGCAAGTACCTGTCACTGTAACATGATGAGCCATGACCTGTTCTGTATGCTACTCTGGCGATGATGCAAGTACCTGTCACTGTAACATGATGAGCCATGACCTGTTCTGTATGCTACTATGGCGATGATGCAAGTACCTGTCACCGTAGCATGATGAGCGATGATGCAAGTACTTGTCACCATAACATGATGAGCCATGACCTGTTCTGTATGCTACTCTGGTGATGATACAAGTACCTGCCACCGTAGCATGATGGGCCGTGACCTGTACCTGTATGCTACTCTGGTGATGATGCAAGTACCTGCCACCGTAGCATGATGGGCCGTGACCTGTACCTGTATCCTACAGTGCCCTCTAGTGCTGACACAAGTACATGCCACTGTAGAGTAGCTCTAGGATCAGAAACCAAAAATACTAACTAAGAAGTCAACTATTTTTCATAATAATCTTATTTCGGCGCCATAGTCAAATAAGCAAGTTAGTGAAATGTGAAAAGATGCTGACCTTCTGTGAGCACTCACATATCCTGAAATAAGTTCGGTTTGTTGGTGGGCAGGTGTTGGTGGGAGAACTTAGCCAGATTGTGAAGAGTTGTGGGCGTAGTTGTTCCTACACTCAACAATGTGCAAGGTACAGAGAACACTGGCCTCAACTTTAGCGTAACAAACTGGACAATTATGGAACCTGTCTTATTCTTCTTAGCTTCCAGAATACATATTACATTCTTGCACCGGCAAAGAGCTGCCACCACCGAAACATCATGCAGAAGACACCAGACATGACACTCTACTCGTTCGCGCTACACTGACACCAGGCCGAGCAATTCTGTTTCCTTGCTCTTACCTCTCAGTTCTGAGCGCCAGGCAAGGTAGAAACAATTTTTCTAAGCCTTTGGTATGACCCGACCCGGTGTTGATCCCGACTCCCCCGGCCGCGATGCGATCACTCTGAACACTAGGTCATGTTTTGCGCCAAACACTAGCGCTCGGTTTCCGAGATATTACATGTACACACGTATACAACCCTGATGAAAGATGTATAAGCTGAAGATAATTCCTAATTACCGTAATAAAGAAATGAAAATTCACTGTGAAATATCTTTGTGCAATTTTTTTGTCTTTTGGGCGTGTATTTAACCCGACGGTGGGTTTATTGATCATCGTATCCATTTACCTCATTACATGGTTAACACTCTTGTGAACTTTATTCACTTAATGTGTACTCAAATAAAAAAAAAATGCCGATATTAAAGTGTGATTTATTTTGTGACAGGAAGTCAATGTGATGTCATTATATTTAAATACACCAATATAATGGACACAGATCATAAGCAGTCAAATAACTGAAATCAATAAAGATACTTTTTGACAAGATGTTCATTTGTCTTTCATATAATGGCTACTTTAGCTTTAAATAGTTTTTTAACTGCATGTGTAAGATGCAACTCTGAAACACATACATGTATGGCTCTGGCACTAGGTGGAAAGCATACGGAATGAATATGTTCTTGAAGTTTCCTTACATATTGAAATCATGTAGTGCTCTTACCTTTAGAGAAAACTTAAGTGCGAATTTATTTTCGAGAGTCTTGCATGAGACGCTAATGCTGGGATTTTGTGATGACCACTGATTTTAATTGATATACCTGGCTAATCCTCTGTCTTTTGCGTATCCTTCCGTGAGGTGCAGGTGTATTAGTCTTCGCTACGCCCAGTGATCCACATCTATCGGTACTTTGGATACTTCCTGGTAAAAGTTTTCCTATGAAAATCTTATCAAGATTTGTTCTTAGGTATTCTAATGGACATGTGGGTGTAAACAGTTGGAGCGAAAGCCCCTGTACACGATGTACTAATGCGCACTTCTGAAATCCCAGGGCACTAGACTTTGCTCAGGTGAAACAATGGTTATTTAGCCGATACCGGAAGACGGAATTGCACCACTGCATTTAAGTTGCTCAATTTAGCCAGCTTCCTGTGAGGAGAGATTCCACTTTGTATGCGGTATTGACAATCACAGTACTAATATTGACATTTTCTGCCTTCGATTATTCGTCCAGTTTTGTCATAATTATTCCGGTAAAATAAAACCGGCGTGTTCGAGAGTTTCGATCGTTGAGAATTCCCTGCCGGGCAGATGCCCCTTCGCTCGAGCCCCTATCGAGCCTACCTTATCCAGTGTTCTACGCCGTGTCACGAGGTAGTTAACAAGGGAATTCCGGGCGAATACAGCGCTCACAGACCTGGAGACGATAAACACCAGTTTGCATATTTTTACAAAGTTCTGGGAAAGACTTTATGTCAGTTTAACAATAACTCGTTTCATCAGTTTGTGAAATTGGACTTTGTACCTGTGGAGAAGTTAATATCTTATGGGAGTGAGTTGTACTTAACAACATAAAAAGTATTCCTTTTTGAATAAGACGTCAAACACATTTGTTTTGAAAAACATGTAATAAAAGATAAACTTAACCAAGTGCGATGAAAAGAGATAAAAGAAAATGTTTTGCGCTTAATTTTTATACCTGATATTTTAGTTGAGTGGAATCGTTTCATTAGAATTAGAGGCAAGCCTAAAGATTTCATAACTAAGGATAATGTACCAAGGGACTTCTCGGAAGGGACAGTCCATTAGCAGAAAATTTACTGAAAGAACCCCACAAGAAGGCCCAATCAACCAAGACACAATCCATCGAGAAATAATTGCTGAAGAAACTTTTCACCAGGTGACATTCCAGCGAAAGACAATCCTTCGAGAGACATCGAGAGGCAATTCACTAAGATACAATGCACCGAGAAACAGCCGACGAGGAAAGAAACCCCCAAGACACAATTCACTAAGTCGCTATCGCGGCACAATGACCCGAAGCTTCTCATCAATGCGATCGCTGTGAGTTCAAGACCAGCTCATGCTGGCTTCCTCTCCGGCCGTACGTGGGAAGGTCTGCCAGCAACCTGCGGATGGTCGTTTCTTTCCCTCGGGCTCTGCCCGGTTTCGTCCCACCGGAATGCTGGCTGCCGTCGTATGAGTGAAATACTCTCGAGTACGGCATAAAACACCAATCAAATAAATAACTAAATAAACAATTCACCAAGAGACAATTCACCAAAAAACAGTCCATCAAGATAGAATTCACCAAGAAACAGTCGATCAAGAAACAATTCACCATTCTACAATCCACCCAAGACCACCAAACTACAATGAAAGTCCACAAAGACACAAACAATCAATAGACATTAGGGACAATAAAAACAGAAGACAATCCACAAAACACAATCTGACATGACATAATATATCGAGAGGCAATTTACCAATGCCTAAGCTATCATTACACAATCTACAAGGAGACAATATGTAGTACTTACAAAGGCTTCGAAACATAGATTTCACCAGAGCAGTTGAATCAGATGTTATGATTATTAGACCGAGCATATATATGGTCCTACATGTAATGCTCATGTTACTGGGTGTGTGACTCGTGTATCAATGTTGGGATTTGTGACAAATCATGGCTGATGTTTGACAAATGATGATTGTTACAAAGTTGTTACATTTAAGCTGATAACTGGAATTTGTAACAACTGACGGCTCACATTTGATAAATGATTGTTGGGATTTGTTACAACTGATGGGCCTGATCACTGTTGCTTGATGTTTCTGACAACCGATGGTTCATGTTTATGACATACGTTTGGTAAATGATATAGGGGGGATTTTGCAGCTAATGGTAGATATTTGGTTACATTGATGTCAGGACTCTGTTGGCTGTTGCTTTACCACTGTGATGTTAGGCGCTGGCATTTCAGGACTGTGGCAACTGGAAACTATAACGAAACCCGAGTCCACCTGAATTATTCTTCGGTAATAAATAGCGTTACATCAAGCCGCTGGATGGGCTGAGAACTGTAATAAGGCTGCCGTTACATACCTGGGCGCCATGGCAGAAGCAATTTAATTCCTTCTCGGTATTAACGAGGAAAGCTGAATGAAATCTTTTTCATGGTGGGAGTCTTTGTATGGTGTTCTAAACCTAGAAAGGTAATTTAAGAGATGACTATCAGTCTGAGCGGAATGCCGTCGATTCGCCCTCTTCTGTGTCGGTGTATGAGCCATATACAGCCACAGGTGTATGCGGACATCAGCATTAATATGCGGACATCGCTCTTTCCCAGGTATGATATTTCACAGTGAATTTTCACCATTTCCTGATCTCTCCCGCTTTATTGACACAGATGCTATACCCACGGCGTCGTCACCGGATCATTGAGCAATGCCCATTTAGCAATGTACTATATGCAGACCTCCAGTTCCGAGAAGGTAAAACATTATTTCTCATAAAAAAGCGTGATGAGTTTAGGAAAGTCGTGGGTGTAGCTTCTGTATATTCATACATACGTCCATACATCACCGGTGAAGTTATCTAAACACGATTGTCTCTGTGTCATGCGATCATGCGATAAACCATTAGGCTGCTTATCTCACTCCGTTTTCAAAGACAGCTCAGAGAGATAATCACTTCCCGCGTGGCTTTACGCAATACTGTGCTTAGCTTTGTGCCACACGTCAGGTCGCTTTACAACAATGTTATGGCATCTTGTACCACGCTTCATTTCACCTCACAGAACGCTTGATGTCGTCCTACCCACGCTCCATGTTGACTTATGCCAAGCCTCATGTCGTCTTACACAATTCCCCGTGCTGCTTACACCACGGTTCTTATAACCTTATATCACGCTGCTTATTTCGCTTTACGCACCGTTGTTGCCATCTAACAACACCAGATTCGCCTTACACCATGATCCGCGTTGCCTTATTTCACATTTCATGTTGCGTCCCACATCGCTTGACGTCAGTTTAACACTGAGGCTCATAGTGTCCCTGTGGGCATACATGCCGGGCTTTGGTTAGAATTAGAAATTACCGTACATCCTTTGTTATGTTTTGTGTACTGATAACTGCGTTTCTAAATAATATTTAAACTCTTAGTCCAGTCACATATTGAGTAAGTTGCCCATGTTACGCCACCGAGTGTCAGGTTTTGTTACAAATACATGCAACTGATATTGTGTCAGAATTGATGCATGAGGGTGGGAGTAAAGTTTCACAAAAAAAGTTATTTATAGTAGGCATGAGATGGATAAATGTGAGGACCTGAGCATTTGTCAAAGAAGTGTAAGTTGTACCTCTAGAACACGGTGAAACAAGTGATAAATCAGCGTCAACAACAGTTGCTTAACATTTTTGACAAGTCACGTGATACAGTAAGACAACATTTACCTCTGACGACGAAAGAATTCGACCTCAAGTCTCTGTTCATTAATGTGTGAATCATCGGTTAAAGTGTAGTTTGGTCAACGGCCAAATATATGAGACCATACCATTGCGGCAACTTACACGCGTCAGTCAAGGATCGTTCACAATCGTAGAGGAACATGAAAATGTCACCCAGGTATTGTGCCAATTTGTACATTGTGTGGTACTTATAACGTTGACGTTTGAGATATGTCCTGTGAACACTGGTATCATTGCAGTACAGCCATTAAACACACACACATCTGTAGTGAAAAAGCTTGTTAACATGCACAATTGATTTATTTTCATGGAAAAGAATTCAGACAAATTCCTCCCTTTTGTACAGATGAACTAAACCCACATACATTGCAGCTGTCTATACTACAAAACGAAGAGGTTTTAAACAAATCGATTAGTGACCTACATTTTTGTATATCATTAATTCTTGTTTCATCTAGAATATCGCGAATAGGTGTTTTTTGTAAATCAATATATCCAACCTATACAAAGCCTCTATGGTTCTCAATTATTGCTTCAGGGATATGGGCTTATAACCAAGTTGAGATAATTGACGATTGATAGGTCATTTTGAAGGTTACGAATGGAAGAGAAGTAAATTTCTCCTACTTAAAACTGCGTCCACCTTTATCACCTGTGTAGTAAGCATATTACAGACAGGAAAGCCTGAGCAGGAACGACAGCGTGATAACTGTGAAATGGTCATAAGTAACGGGGGAAATCTTCCTGTGAGGATTTCATTCTAACTGTTCATGTAATCAAGTCTTATTCCTTTTTTCCAGTTTATCCTCCATATTCCTTTTTTTTTGCCTAATTTCAGTTAAGTCTTATTGTAACCTGCTTTTGAATTTTAATCAATCCTTAAAGTATTCCTCTGTATGTTTGGGCACTGAACATTACCTGGTGGTACATTGTGTTTCTTTCAATCGTCGGACACACAAGGTGTTGGCTTTGTCTGAATTGTCGATATTTGTCTTCCAATGATCCTTGTGGTTTGATGTGCATTGATATTCCTCGCACTGAGGGAAATGTTCCTGAGGACCGTGTTAATCAATCACAAACGATTAATTTACATCAATTAGTCAATAAAACAGTCAGTCAATGAAATTAAGAGTCAATCAGTCTAGCAACCAATCGATGAAACTACCGATCGAGTTTAATGTTTCACTGTTCTCCAATGTCCTTCTAGCGAGTATAATAGCTTCAGTGTTCCGCAGCTTTACAATGGCTGTATGGCAACTATAACTTTAATGTTTCACTCCTCTGTTATGACTATGACAACTTCAGCTTTAATGTTCCACTGCCCGGCTATGACTTTCTGACAGCTGTAACTTTACTGTTCAACTCCCATGCTATCACTATGATATCTACACCTTAAACGTTCCACTGCTCGGCTATGACTTTATGACAGCTGTAACTTTAGTGTTCAATTCCCCTGCTACGACTATGGCATCTATAGCTTCAATGTTCCACTGTTCGGTTGACTTTCTGACAGTTGTATCTTTACTGTTCAACTCCCCTGCTACGACTTTGACATCTACAATTTTAATGTTCCACAGCTGTATGTTTACTGTTCAACTCCGCTGCTACGACTAGGACATCTACAGTTTTAATGTTCCATTCCCCTGCTACCACTATGATATCTGCAGCTTTGGTGTTCCACTGTTCGGCTATGACTTTAAATCCTAACTATGGTTCCGCTGCTCTGCTATGATTTCATAACAACTAAGGCTTTCATATTCCACTGCTCTCCTAAGACTTTAGATTTCATTTCTTCAGTAATGATCTTCATGTATTATCGATGAGCAATTATATGTAATGTTCTGTTCCTCAACGGTGAATGTTTTATCCATAAATAATGGAATTATTGACTTTGAAATACACAAGATTATATAATAAATTACAAATTCTATACATCGAATATGCCCAGTAGATATCATTGAAAACTAAAAACTGCTTTTTCATTTGGCTGAACTTATTTCAAATGACATTGATGCTTTGAATATTATTTTTTATATGACTAGAGTCTTACGTCGTACACAACAATATGTGGCTTGCGGGGGTGGGGGGGAGGCAGGTTACTGATGTAATTCTATTAATAGCATCGTTCTTTGGGTTCATGTTAGGACAGCACTGCTTTAGGATATGAATATGATTTTGATACTTCTCCAGATGTAATGTGTTTTATCGCCCAGATATGACATTAGGGGTGTATCATACATCAATAACGTCAGTAACTGATGACAAGCAACAACTTTAGTGCTTTGAGGACCAATAGCAAAGCTTCGACAAAATGTCATCTAACTATAGGCTGTAATGTATATTAGCAACGGATTCTTGAATTACCAGGCCATGTTGTTTTTAACAGAATTTAACGACAGAATACGGCAAAGCAAGGCACATGCTTATGATTGGAAGCCATTAAACTGTATAACCTGCTTGCATAGTGTATATGTGCTGGATGAATTACAAATTGGATGCAGAGACTGAAGAGTAACAAATGGAGCCTTCACACAGTAGTCTTATTGTGTTGACGTAAATTGTAATTAATATGCCAATAACACTAACAATTACGATAAAAAAGCCGACTGCTAACTTTACTTAAGTCAACGTGGGCTATAAAGTGTAAACCGATCAGCTGTCATAAAGTGGAGAAATGGGTGTTGGGTAAATGGCCAGATATGGCGTTACAGCAGGCCTAAGCGCTGTTTCTTGTAACTGTCCACATCTTTCCTTATCAGATTGCCTCTGGTAATATCGGTGATTCCACAGCCAAACCTCCATTACCGGACAGGATAGCCCGAGTATTGTCGGCTACCCACTGGCTAATTCAATAGGCTCAGTGACAAACAGCATTAGAGTGAGCAGCAGAGCCGGCATATAATGTTACCCGATGGTGGATCACTAGAGGTGGCCAGCGCAGAGTCTAAAAACAACTCTGAAAAAAACCGACTGGCTCGGAGGAAGATTATCAGCTATTTTTTGCAGCTATGTTTGTTTTCTTGTTAACTAGAAGGAGAATTGATCAGCGACTTTTGTTTGAGGAGTGTATCGTCCTCGTCCAAGTTATCCAGTGTGCCTCGCGCACCGGGCTCAGCGCCCGGCATCCGCCGGCGCCGATCCATGCCGTAACACCATTCAGTTGTCAGCCTCTCAACCCAATCGATGGCTTCAGTCATGGATTTAACCATATTTTCCCCAACCCTTCGATGTTTTATCATCATAACTGTCAAAGATGTAGCAGCAAACATATTGACTGGCTCTCAGCTGATTGGAGGTCTCGATGCGTGCTTTTAGTCACTGGTCAGGTGAAGACAGTGGGTTTTATGACTGGGTTTTATGGCTGGTCTTTGTTAGACGTAATCAGGTGGCAGATCAAAGGCCGGCGTGAAAGCCCACAGGCTGCGTCTCTTCTCCAGGTATATTACCCCCAAGCCAACTTTAAACACATGGCCAGAGGTTACCGGATGTCCCAGTGGGGAATAATTGATTTTCATTGGCTTGGCTATCTAAACCTCTCCGCTAGTCCCATTGATAAATAACCGCGGTTCCCATGGCAACAATATGCGAGGAGTCTGGGTAACTAGTCGACACCACGTGCAGTAGGATGCGAGTTTCTTTCATAAAGAACTTTAGCTAATCAGATGAGGGTTACATGGTGGCTCATATTGACAAGCGCTTGGTTTTGCTATTCACGGCACGTTCGGCCAGATTCGATTTACCAAATATAAATTGCGCTGACGATAAGACAGCTCTCCTAACCTGGTCTAGAGGAGCACAACGTGGCTCTCATCAGTATGGCCGACCTAACGGCCGTGCAACACTCTGGAGGCTTCCGTCTTCACAGGTCTTTCATCTTCGGCACAAGCTTCCTCTTTTTTTCTATGCAGTTTCTGGCATAAAAACGCTAGCGGCATACACGGGTTTAGAGCTGATGTGCGTGCGACTTGAGCAGTATTGACATTTTGACATCCTGCCAGAAGGGTGGAATATCATTATGAAGGGTTCAGCACCAGCTATGCCAGATTGGGTTGTTTTGTGGACAATGGAAGCCGTACACTGACAAAATCAGACTGAATACATCAGTAACAAGCTTTCTTGCAACCGGCAATGAACAGGACATGAATACCATTTCCCGGAACATCTGCCGTCAGTAAATATACATGTATTGCGTACAAATGTGTCTACGGCTTCCTGACATGTCAGCAACTCTCTGCAGGCCGGGACTTTGTTTATCATAAAATCGAACATTCTGCCAACACACTCATTTAACAGTAATACTGAGCAACAAGACCAGGAACCAATTCCAGATACCCAATTGTTTATCGTATTCGAAATAAGAAAGGTGATTCTTGAAAGGTGAAAGGATTATTTTTATTGTTGCAAAACAAACTGCAATTGCCAAAACGTTTATGGACAGTCAATGAACCATATAGACAAAACATTCTGATTGCATATTTGACACTCCGTGAAGTGAAAATATGGCTTTGTTTATTTTATTTGATTGTTGTTTAACGTGGTAGCTTTGTTGAATAGAACAATGATAGTTATAGCTTTTGCCGGAAATTAAGATTCCTGCTAAAGGTCTATTCCACGGGGGCACCCGGTGCGAGTTCAGGCCGTCTACTATATGGCACTTGCCTTAAGTAAACAAATCATTAAGTGGGTCTTATGACCTTCTGTGTAATTCCAATTCGGGAAAGTGTGCTGAAGTGCCGGGGACATATTAGAAAGCCCTCGAGTTAAGAGGTGTGGGTGGCAGTGCTTGTCCATCCCGTCCCGCCCAGCCATCAGGCAGTGCACAGTCTCCACATGCGCTCGCAACCATTGTTCCGTTCTGTTCATATTGTTTCGCAGATTCTGTCGATTCCCTTTGGCCATCTTCGTACGATTGCTAGTTTGTTCAATTAGTGGTCGAATATGCAGCTGGGCGCTATCGATTGATTTCACATTTAAATCTACCATTATAATAGCATCTAATTTTAGTTCAGCAAATATTTACATAGCCCCTGGTCAAACTTTGTAGAGAACATAAAGTACGGTGGAAAATAGAGAGAAACCTGTAGTTATCTACATTGGTTTGATGCTGAGAGGCGATTTCAAACTGAAGGCACACCTTTCAGAGACAAACACTCACCTCCTCCTCCTTCCTCACCCCTGTAGAATCTCTGAGTATCAGCCCACGCGAATCAACTTGTGCCAGATTTTACCCACACTGCTTATATAACATCATAGATTTATATGGCTGACGATCGGAAGTTCTTATCCCGTAAGACCTACAAAATCTTTAGCATCTTAACATGGCGTTTATTCAACAGGTCTGATCCTTTATAAAGAAATATCGTCACCATGTCATGGTGACAAATAACCCATCCCACGCTCTGAACGAGATAATATCGGCTTTCGCCTTTTTGTCTGTAGCAGCAGCTGCCGGAATACAATAAACAGACTAATGTTCAATTGTCTAACTCGCTGAAGGTAAGCCAGAGAGACGAAAACCTGGAAGACCGACTAACAGACAAAGCATTGTGCCGTATAAATCCAGGCACCCAACAAAATTCAGTCTAACGCAGCACTGTTGTTTCTACTCTTAAAACCTCATGCACACCGGAGGGCAGCAACACAATTTACAAACTGATCAGCTGTTGTCATACTGGACAAAAATTCACACGAATATCCTTAATCAACAACTTTTTCGACAAATCCATGCCAATCATAAGGACACAGGCAGTCTGACCAACACTCCCGATAAGAAGGACACAGGCCGTCTGACCAACACTCCCGATCAGAGGGACACGAACCGTCTGCCTAATACTCTCGATTGAAGAGGCAGGGACCTCCTGAGCAATACTTCCGATCGGAAGGGCACGGACCGTCTGACCAGTACCCTCGACCAGACGCACACGGACAGTCTAACCAATACTCCTTATCAGAGGACACAGACCGCGTGATAAATACCCCTGATCAAAAGGACAAAAGTCGTCTGACTAATACTCCCGATCACAGTGACAGGGACCGTCTGGCCAATACTCCTGATGGGAGAGACACGGACGGTCTCAACAACACTCTCGATCAGAGGGACACGGGACGTCTGACCAATACTTCCGGTTGAAGAGGTAGGAACCGTCTGACCAATACTCCCGATCAGAAGGACACAGGCCGCGGAGGCAATACTCTCGATCACAGGGATGCAGACCGTCTGACCAATCCTCCCGACCAGAAGGACACGAACCGTCTGACCAATTCTGCTGAACAGAGGGACACTGACCGTCTGACCAATACTCTCGATCAAAGGGACACGGACCGTCTGATCAGTACTCCCGATCAAAGAGACAAGGACCGTCTGACTAATGCTCCCGATAAGAAGGACACAGGCCGTCTGACCAATACTCTCGATCAAGGGGACACAGACTGTCTGATTAATACTTCCGATCAGAGGGACACTGACCGTCTGCCCAATACTCCTGGTCACAGGGACACGGACTGTCTGACCAATACTCCCTATCAGAGGACCGTCTAACCAACACTCTCGATCAGAAGGACACAGGTCGCCTGAGCAATAACCCAGGTCACACTGACGCAGACTCTGTGGCCAATACTCCCGTTCAAAGGAACAAGGACCATCTGACCAATACTCCCGATCAGAAGGACACGGGCTGTCTGATCAATACCCAAGATCACATGGACACAGGCCGTCTGACCAATGCTCCCGATTAGAGGGACACGGACCGTGTGGCCAATACTTGGTATTAGCAATCATTCCCAATACATGTGCCTACAAAGGGAATGGCGTTAAACTCTAATCATTTATTCTGGTAATCAGGGGGACACATTAGCTGACAGTCAAAGAAGACTTTTTTATGGCTTAGAAGCCCCTGTTCCATACTTCTGAGTTCAATACTGGGTGACGCTATCTTCGAAAGTTGTAACCTATGGTTTACAGCTCACAAATGAAGTGACTAAATCTGCCATGTGCCCTCTGACTTCAGTTGTCTGATCACTCCTTGTTATTTAAACGAAGGACATTTGCCATAGAAAAATATTACATTCTTAGATAGTCATGGAACATTTCTACACAAACATGGAAGCATCTCAAGGGAGATTTCCATAGAAACGTACAGCATTAAAAAAAACATTGATCATTCTTATGGAAACTTACAAGCAGTAAGGGATGATTTAGTGGTTAATTACATAACTCCAAAACAGGAGACACACGAAATGTGGGTTCAGCCCAGGGCTTGGGCATCTAGATACATTTCTCGCCAAGCCTTGCGGTGTGAAGAAACAATCAAATAAATAAAATAATAATTATATAATAGTAGGATTGTCTTAAAATAAGATTTTGGTAGAAACGAAAGACATCATCATAGAAACACAAAACATTCAAACAGTAGGATGTGATGTTCTTACAGCAGAATTTGAAGTCTCTCGAACATAGGCGAAGACTCATACAGAACCACGGCGTTCCTTCAGAAACATACCATATTGCTAGACACATGGAGAGTGAATCGTCACCATCTCAAAGCGCTATCCTGTCGAATATTTAACCTGTTTCAGGGCGGAACTGGTATGTTTAGGTCACGTAATTATAACGCATTTATGTGGTGACGAGTTAGAAAGCGAAGACCGTCTGGAGGCGAACAGCTATAAATAGCGGCTTGGACTGAGAATGAAGACGTAGAGCTATACCTACATACTGTACATATATGCCATTCGGATTGTGATGTGAAATCAATACCAAGTACTTGGGCTGTGCTTATATCTGGCTCATACGTCCTTAGTCAAATCTGCCATTTTACGGTTTGCTGTAGATTTAAAGCTGTAATCTTTTTTAATAGTTTAAATATACCCTTGTTGACGTAACAGTCGGTTCTCCATGGTAACCTATAAACCATGCAGGTGGTGTGGGGCTTAGCTGTCAATCAACCAGTATACTTACGCACGAGGTCACTGTGAGCTATGGTCACACGAACCGATAAATCCTCCTTAACGCGCTGACCGTTATCTAAAATATTTGTCGCAAATTAACAGAATTCCCATTTTAGACGGGCTTGACGCAAAAGATGGTTGGTTCAGTGGTTCGTGTTACGGTGATCGTGTCGGCGTTTCCCGGTGGGCGGTTGGGGCTTTGTACTGCTCTTAGTCTTCATTGATCCGCCGAGAGAATTCTCCCAGTCTTATTTCGTGTCGACTGTAGCAGTGAACACCCACCAACCGAGTCCACCTCACTTCCTCATGGCTGTTATATTAAAATAGGGGTTTTCCAAATGTGATGGCGGATCAGGGCCATAAAGGCTTAGTTTATGAACATTGGCTGGTGGCTGTTACATTGTAAATGGGCCGGGTCTCATTTAATACCCACGCGGGAACCGATATTGTAATCAGAACTCACAGCCGGCCTTACCTACTATTGTTATCCTATCGTTTATCCTGTGGCTTGCAGTACGACGTAGACGCCGGTTTCATTGGCTGAACAACCGTGCCATGTTATTAAGCACGCCATGGTCAACATCTATTTCCGATTTGAGTCGGCTAAATACACCACTGAGCAGGCTCAATCAGCTTTGCCATAAAGCTTTATAGTAGAAGTGAACGAAACGTTAACGGTTCGGCTTCAGTAATACGAATTGGCAAGCACGGAGAGAACGTGGCCGACTTGTGGTATGCTACATCCTGTAGCAATTGATTAAGCTGTTGTGCCGTCTGGATTAAACTGATGTCTCTCAATATTCGTACAATACAACAGTTTGTAAAATAAATGTATACGTTAAGGACAATTCTCCTTGTATTGACTCAGATGTCTCCAATGGAGCAATACCAATAAGAATAAATCAAGACTGTGTAAAATTCTCTATATAGGCCTATTTGCTGTGGTGGCAAAGGGATAGAGTCTATGCTTCGTCAACGGTACATCCGGAGCTCAATCATGAATTGGCTCACACCTCAGACTTGCTAATCCTGGTACTACCTGCCTTGGTTCCCTGCAGAAAAGGAATACGCTAAGTACTGGGCACCGGTGTGATTATAATATGATTGGATGGTCTACTTCCTATAAGGATACACGAAATAATGCTTAAAATGACGGCAAACCTTTATTAAGCAAACCCGGTCAAGGTGGAGGCGTTACAGGAAATAAATGTAAAGTGCCATTCGTCATGCATTTCTCTAGTTTTCACCAATGAGTAAATGCTAGTGGAAACAATGTGAGCTCTTTTCACCATGCATGGCATAGATGCCTTCATTTTAGCAATGAATGTAATGTGTGCTATTCTCTATGCATTCTCCTTGCATATGTCTCAAATGAAACAGTGGTATATAAAAGTGTAAACTACGTAACATTCTCCTTGTTTGGCTAGTCTCAAATGTCTCCGATGTACCAATCCTACAGGAAATAGATGTAAAAGTCTGCGTCTTTCTCCGTTTTACAGATCCGTTCTTCCGAATGATCAGATCAAATTCTACCTCGTTATTCGCTGTTTTATTAAAACTTCACATTGCTTATTTAAACATTAACGTGAAATAGAATGACACATCGATTAACTGTTTTCATATGGTTTTACTGGTTCGGCTGTGGTTTTAAGTTGAGAGGTTTCTCTCGTACCTGCCAAAGAGCGATGGCTTACGTTGAGTACTCCGGTTGCTGTCACCAGACAACTTGACATTCATCGCGAAAGTGAATAATGGTAGTCTGGCGTTAAACTCATGTCAAATGAGTATATATATATATTGTACATTATATTATCTTGTTAAAGTTCATGATTAGACTTTCTGTCATCATGACTGTATCACGCAGTCTGTGTAACTTACTTATAGTAGTCCGTGTCATTTCTCTTCACGGAGTCAGTGTCACGTTGTATATGTCAGGCTGTATGAGGTGATGACGACAAACTAATTTGCTACATGTGATCTGGATCACGAAGTCTGCGTTTGTCAGGTATGATTCGCGTAGTCCAGGTCATGTAGTTTGCTTCTGTCACTTTTGTTACGTATGAGTCGCGTATTCCGTGTCATGTAGGCTGTGACACACAATGCGGGGAGACGACGACACACGTATTTATCATAATTCTTTGGTAACTACAGGGCAGAGCAAGATTGTAGTTTGGAAGGATGTTGATTCTGCTGAAGTATACATTTGCCAACAACAGGGAATCTGCGCGTGACTGGGATGGGGGAAATGATACAGGATTAGCCAAGACCACTGAGCTTACTGTGTAATTATTATCCTGGCTGTTCCTGAAATTTATTGCTTTGTTACGTTCCAGCCCGTTTCTTCTTCCATAAGGAGAAGTATCAAAGCCAGCGTAACATGTACGAAGTGTTGTACTTATACTTACTGATTGTCAGCCTGTGGGATGCACTGCGTTCACGCTAATATTAAAGTCTGCTTGGAATAATACCAGTTAAAGCAGTGTCTTTCACGTTCCTGTTTAGTAAATATCAATTAATAAGATAATTGCTAAGGTCTCAAGGATGCGTCTTCCGCGTATGGAGCTGTTCCGGATCTCAGTGTTCTCATGTGCGCCAACGAGCTCTCTCCCCAAACCCTCCTATGTTGTTATAATTTGCAGATGAATGTATTACCTCGGTTGAATATGACACACGCCACAAGTCATAACTCCCATACAATTCCACATTTTGCCGTCAGCCTTTTAGGCCCGTGGCTTCCGCCCCATGGTCAATCTCGCGATATAACAAACACTCACGCAGAACTGCTATGTATTTCCTATCTCATACACTGCAGGCCGACTCATTACCTTGCCTACCTTCCTTCTGTCCGTTTTGTCGAGATATTTACATGCATTTTGCATAAGCCTCATTGGAGGCTTACAAAACGTTATCAGGTATAACAATTTGTCGCCAGAATCAATCAGCAGTCTCATTCTACACATGCCCCCGTGCTTAATATCGGCTTGTGTCCTGGTCTCAGCTTGTCTTCACCGGCGTCCACTTACCGCCATATGAGCTTCCAATAAAGGATATTGCACTGTTATCTGGTTTCTAACTGTAACGCCGAGTAAGTCGGCTGATGCAGATACAACTGAAAAGTGTGTTTAATATCACTGAATTTGTCATTGTGCACTTCAACTGATGACATCACAGTGCAATAATAAGGAAGTGGCGGTAAGCCTGCCATAACGGTTCATTCACTTAGTCACTGAAGTATACTTCAGTTCATTTCATATCTCTTCAACATATCTTTTGGACCTACTTAGTTTAGTGAGCGTCATGAAATCGTGGCCAGGACTTGCATTTATTAAAAGCATGCTTAATGATATTTATGACAGATTGCCCTTTATATCTCTATAACATTTTCTAGTTTGGATTATTTATGGTTTATGGTTGTCCGGATTGTGGATTACATACTGGGGTGTGTGGTTGTGTGGATCACATACTGGGGTGTGTGTTTATGTGCATTACATACTAGGGAATTATGCTTCTGTGGATTACATACCGAGGATTACGGTTGTATCTATTATGTATTGGAGTTTACTGGGTTGTGGGTTTCTTTGGATTACATACTGGGATGTGTGGTTGGTTGGGTTATATACTGGAGATTGTGGTTGTATTTATTACATACCGGGGTGTGGGATTTTGTGGATTACATACTGGAGTTTGTGGTTGAGAAGATTGCACACTGGGGGTTGGGTTGAGAGGATTACGGGTGGTTGGGTAGATTACATGTTGGGGTGAATGGTTCATAGTGGGGGTTGTAGTTCTGTGGATTACATGTTGGGGTGAGTGGTTCTGTGGATTACATAGTGGGGGTTGTAGTTCTGTGGATTACATGTTGGGGTGAGTGGTTCTGTGGATTACATAGTGGGGGTTGTAGTTCTGTGGATTACATGTTGGGGTGAGTGGTTCTGTGGATTACATAGTGGGGGTTGTAGTTCTGTGGACTACATATTGGGGAGAGTGGTTCTGTGGATTACATAGTGGGGGTTGTAGTTCTGTGGATTACATGTTGGGGTGAGTGGTTCTGTGGATTACATAGTGGGGGTTGTAGTTCTGTGGACTACATATTGGGGAGAGTGGTTCTGTGAATTACACACTGGATTTTTCTGAATGTTATGGTTACACGCTGTGGTTACGATTTTCTATAGTTACTCACTAGCAAGTTTATGGTTGTACATACTTGGGTTAGTGGTTTTCCATGTTACATGTATGGTACAGTCGGAGTGTTTTTGGTTACAGACGGCGCTTTATAGTTGCCCAGGTTACGTTCTAGAGTCGGTGTGTTTTGGTTACAGACTGTGGTTTATAGCTGTTCGGGTTACATATTTGGGTTTATGGTTGACACGATGACTTATACCGGAGTTCATGAGGACAACCGACTCAAAGATGTTTCCAAATGACAATAATGGCTATTGCAAGTAATTATTAATTACTGCTAAGCGTAACGTAATGGAGACCCATTCTCTGGTGTCGCCTCCGAAGGAAATGGACGGCACAGAGATCATGACTATCACGGTTAAATATTTTTTGACCTGTAGTGTTTCCTCTTGGACGAATGACCATGAAAAATCAGATTTTTAAGATGCTTCCGCCATTGTTTGCGTTCCTCTGGATAATTTCTGACATTTTTTCTAATCGTAATCCTGACAGTGCAAGTTAAGATAAAACTGTCGGAGTTTTCTGCTACCGGTCTGTCTGCTGACAATTTCCTTAGAAGACGATACAAGGGAATGGGACCTCCATCACACCACGCTTAACAGTGGTTGCTAATTACTTGTAATAGCTATCCTAGTAACATGACTTCATCCGTAATTGTCTCATTGTGTGCCTGGGTGCATTTCATGATGTCAGGTAAATATTTGTCGTATTTTTAGCCCACATCTGCCTTATACATTTGCTGTCAATGGTTACCGACGCACACTGAGTTATTTCAAGGTTCCCTTTGATATCACACAGTATCTTGAGCTTTTCCATCCTTCAATCACAAACATGATTTCCAGGCGTTTCGATGCCACTTATGTCTCCAGAGTATCTCAAAACTATCACAGAATAGGATCGAACCCTTGAAAGACTGAAGTAACAAAACCGGTTTCTGTGTAATTGAGCAAGTACCTCATGCAGATTGATTTATCCATGACGTGTTTATGTACAAAACAGCGCAGGTCACGGCAAATCTTTCATAGAGATAATCTCCGTATAAAGATTTGCAGAATCGGGTATGAAAATGGCCCTAAAGAGTCATATTACGTATCAATCATACTTTCTATACTGCAAGAGATTGAGATTTTAAAAAAATGGCATTTTTATTCAATGAAAAAGCTCGACTTGTTCTAATTTTGGACACATCTCTACTTTTGGAACAAATGCTGATTTGTCCCATGTGTCATTAAGTTTCTTTCTGAAAGCTTCTCGCTTTTCTGTGCTCTAGTAATTACGTGTGCATTAGTTCTGAGATGCTCAAGTGATGTTTTCTTGGGAGCGGAAACCATGCCCGTTTTCATAGCACGTTAGGTCGTAACGCCACATCTATCCATGAATTATATAATTAACCGGGGTCATGAGCTGAAGACCTTCTGATCCCTGGAGTGAAGACAGGGAAGACACGAAGTATTCACGTTACTAAGGCACTGTATACGTGTTATTTAGTGTAGATCATTACTTTGGCTGACTGCTAACAGAGTTTGCGGCGTCCGTCGAGTGTACCATCTATTACAGGACGAAATTGGTCCAGAAAGCCGAGTAATTTCTGCGCGACAAAGGTTACCGTGTGTAAGTTGATGAAGGGTAACTTTTACGGTTTCTCTATAATCAAGTAAGGCTTCTTTCCAGGTAATAGCCTGTCACAAACGATTGTTGAGCAGAATCTCCGGCGGTTTGTCCAGACTTCTGTGGGAGCGGGGCTCTGATTTCCGTCTCCCAGGAGCCACAGTATGTCTGATTAAAACATCTCATGGCGTCTCTCATCAAAAGTAGTGATTTGTTTGTTTAGACGTTCTCTGATTGAGGTTAAGTGAGGATTACCCAGTTATCTAATTAAAAGGTCTTATAGCTATTTGGAAAATGTGAGCAAACACACCACACACATGACTCTGCGGCCAGCATTATGGTGGGAGGAAACCAGGCAGAGTCCGGGAAATGCACGACCATTCACAGGTTCCCAATCATGATATCCCAAATAAAATTAATAAAAACTGTACAACCTTCTGTTGTAACTGGAAATGAAGAAGGCTGCATGACTCTCGTGAGAGTTTGGGGTGTTCGCCAACGAAAGGCGTGTCTCTTGTATATCTCACGGAAAAACAGATTGTCTCTAGGTGACCTTGCTTGCTTTAGAAAATCTATTCTCTATTGTACACAATTGGCAAGCTGAACAAGTTGCCGCGTACGTTGCAGACCGCATGTAATCTGTAAGGGTAGGTTTGTGGATTGTAGGTCATGGGTACCCAGAAGGATTGCGGTGTTGTAGTCCGTGGATGCTTGAAAAGTGTCGGGGTGTCTTTTGGATATTTGGTGTTCAGCATTTAAATACCTTCAAGCGGGATGGCAGGAAAGAATCGGTGTGAATATCAGCTGTAACACTGTTGTGACTGGCGATAAATGAAAAACAAGCAATTAATGTGACAAACATGTGACAGCTTCCAACGTTTGGTACGCCCTTTTCTGATACCGAAAAACCCTTAACACCAGTGATGCATTCTGTAGATTGCCCGCGTTGGCTTGACTTCTGCGCTAAAATTCCCCTGGGGGTCTGTGCATGGCTGCCGTCACCTAATTCAAGTGTTTCTGAATACAGCTTGATCACCAGTGAAATGATAAAATACTAGCATACACAAGTATATCAAGCATAAAGAGTTAATGTGCTACAGTTAATGTGCTACAAACTGCAGGTGGCGTCATTCGGCGATCGCAAATGAATGAAATAAATGTTTATGTATGTGAAAACCGATGGACGGATAGAAATTACTGTTTCATTTTGACAGCTAAGTACTTCACGTGATTTCCAAAGCATCCACATCTTCGGCCGTCAACATGGCGATGTACGTGCTGGCAGGGATATATAGTCGTCCGCCTATTCATGCTGAAGCGGTCTGACTGCTGTCAAAGAATTACCTGTAATACCACAGTCAAAGATGCTTTTATCGCCGAATGATGGATGGTATTGTTTACTTGATTGAATTCTTCTCCAGCCTAAATATCATTCATTGATTTTGTACCCAAATGAATAAGGGGACAGGTAAATAGGCCATGCACGGAGAACTGACACGGTTTGTTTGCGTGTCGATGAACTGTTGATTCAGCAAGCATTGGAGATCAGCGGCCAAATGATCCGCAATGTAATCAATCTGAATTACATAGACGTGACAGGCCATCTGAGAGAGTGCGGTGACCTTTACAAGCTCACAAATGAGTCCCATCCCATCGCAGTAGGACTAAGTCTGGACTTACCCGTGTACGACATCCACAATTCCAGAGTTTACAAAGATACCCACCTAGTAATCCGCGTACTCTATAAACACCCCCCCCCCCTCCCTGATGTCCAGACTGTTTCAGTGGACTTAACTGTCACAGTTCGTAAAAAAACAGCTGTCTGTAAACATAGTTCAGGGTCAACCCTCAGTGTATATAAGGGGTTTTGTATCAAACTCGCAGGCTACCGCGATAGTTCTCTATCCAGTCTTCAATCTGTCTACAGAGTTCTACATATCAAACCTTCAAACTTCAAATTTTCTGTATCCAGCCCTCAGTCTGCCTATAGATTTCTGCATCCAACCTCCAGTCTGTCTATAGAGTTTTGCATCCAACCGTCAGTCTGTCTAAACAGTTCTGTATCCAACCTTCAGTCTGTCTACAGAATTCTGTATTAAACCATCAGTCTGCCTCTAGAGTTCTGTATGCAACCCTCAGTCTAATTACAGAATTCTGTGTAAAACCTTCAGTCTGTCTATGTTTTTCTGTATCCAACCTTCAGTCTGTCTACAGAGTTCTGTATCCAACCTTCAGTCTGTCTATAGAGTTCTGTATTAAACCTTCCGTCTGCCAATAGAGTTATGTATCCAACCTTTAGTCTGTCTATAGAGTTCTGTATTAAACCTTCAGTCTGTCTACAAAGATTTGCATCCAACCTTCAGTCTGCCTGCAGAGTTCTATATCCAACCTTCTGTCAATAGACTTCTGTATTAAACCGTCAATGTCCCTGTGGAGTTTTGTATCAAAGTCCATGTCTGTCTACAGAGCTCTGATTAGAACCCTAGGTCTGTGTAACGTGTAAAGGATCAACTCCCAATCTGTAGGTCAACTTTCCCTCCGGGCCTCTCATAATTGACATTAACATTGCCATGAAGTCGTAATTAAGCATTACCGCATTAAAATTGCACGTACAATGGACACACCGTCAAAGGAATCTCCTCTGACGTAACTTATTTTTGTCTTCTCTGTGCTGTTATAGAGTGTCTTCAATCTTCCTGTGAAGTAAGCTATTCCTAACGATTTCCTTGTGTGCAAAACCGGCTAATGACCCGCTGACTAAACCGGTGGTGTAACCTGGCCTCACCCTGGGCTGATTGGTCTTCTGGGGTCGCCCCTCGATGCCTGGAAATCTGGCTTCATGGCACACATATAACAAACGCTAACACACAACTCAAGCTCAAAATGAATATTCTATTAGATTCCCTTCGTCGTTGACGTCAGACATCAGCAGGGAAGACAGTGCTCAGACCAGCCTTGGTTAGTGGGCTGGTCCCTGGGGGAGAGGTGGGGAGGAAAACCGGGACCCTGTCTGACCTCGAGTGATCTTCAGCTCTGCCCTCATCACGTGGCCGCGACATTGAGAGACAATGTATACCCAGTTAAGGGGCTCATACACTGACCCACCCATTTCGTTCTTGTACAGTTCCGACAGTTCCCTGCTGGATGATAAAACAAAGGGTACAACAGAAGAGAAAATGCACAATCCAACATAATCACCACAACACGTGGCTTCAGACAAATTTGTTGTACACCGTCAACCATGGACATCACTGCTGTCCGTTTCATCACTTCAGCTATGTATATACTTTATTCAAAGTAGATGAAGGCAACCGTATCCTGTAACAGAATGTTCTTGGCCAGTTTTTTTGCAGCTTGTTACTTTGTCAGTAATACACTGTCTTGGTTCACTGTCTTTGTTCTGATGGATAGTACTACCATGTTTGGTCAGTCGACTATTGTTTCCCATGCGTTCCTAGTTACATGTACTGCACCATGCTCAATACCTGCGGTGTTTTACAAACTGGGTCCAAGACTTGTCGGTTTATAACATGAAAAATCACTGAACATCCAAGAAGCAAGCTTTCAGCCATTTGGACTTACGTAAGAACTAGACTATATGATGACCAGTCTTAGGTATAAATATTTCTTGTTTGGTCGACACCCGCAATTCTTAGCAGCTTTCCAATGGAGGACATTTAGATTAGGCGCATTCTTGTACCAGGAATGGTGTCCAACTAGAGGAAAAGTAACAATGTCATAATTAATTAACATGGCTCCTGTCGATTTTCTAATGAATATCAGAGCTCTCGAATGTACAGCGATGCCTACACTTAACAAAACTGCTGTCATTTCGTTTCTGATTTTAGCAACGCCAAACTCACCTTAGTTACCATTCAAAATTCAGGCTGAGCTGCCGGAGTGTGATTAAATCCGGGAGAATTTCAACAATATGGCGGGTAATTGAGCAAGAAGTGCTGTATCATTGGTTATGTCAGCTCTGACAACTCGCCAACACCTTTTTCCCTGAAACTTTTTAAAACTTTTCTTTGTGTCAATCATTCATGTGCTGAATTACTCCACATGGGTGAAATGAAAGGAAGTAAGGTGTCAAGGAAGAGACATTTAAGGACTTAATATTGTGCCTATTGATTTACAGGAAGCTTTCCGTTAGCCGGTGAGGAGTAGCTATTGCGTGTGTGTGTGTATGACGTTATATGATATCCCACGAGGGGCTTCTCTGTCGTAAGATATTCCATGGTAGCTATCCCTGTCAGAACACGCTAATGAGCATAAGAGCCAACGCATTCAGTCCGACGCAGGCGGTGGCCAAAAAATACAAAATCTTGTGCTGCTGCTAATGACTGTTCAGTTTGCGGTCAGCGAAGGCGGCGTAATTCTGTCAACGTAATTCTGTTCTTTTTATTATGGTCCCTCTCCCCATCTGAGTGATGAAGCCCGTCGGTGAGTGTTAACAGCGACCCTAGAGGATCCGGTCGATATCTCTCTTCCCTTTTCTTCGTCACTTTACGTCTGGGAGGCCGGACTTTCTAGATGATCATACATGATAACCTGGTGACCACACAGGACCGTTATGTCGTCGAAATGTCAGGACAGAAACAAACCAAATTGCAAAAGCCAAATGTGAAGGTGATGTCACGATGTCCATCAGTCAGTTGCTAAAAACTCCTGACCCTTCCAAAATGCTCCGCGACGTTCAGATGTGACTATATTTTGAATAATGAATGCACAGTTAACGCACATCGATCTGTTAAACAAGTAGCATTATTTCCATGTGAGGCTAGTATTTCGTAATTAGCCTCATGTCTGTGTCAGTGTGCTGTTTGGTATCTTAATACATTTGTTTAAGGGAGGATTGTCATAGCCCACTATGTTGCTTGTCGCTACTTATATATGTGATAAACACGAATACAGAGGTAGCTTGATTTTGTCAAATACGAGGTTCCGGAACTGGAATGTTACGCTGTATTGTGATCGCTATTCTCAGCTATATTAAATGACCTTAATTCTCAGCATTGTCATCTGAGATCTTTTCATCATCCAAAAAAAATACTGACTTAGTTTTATCAATTGAACACCTCTCGCAGTGATATCAAGTGATTATATAATTTTAACATTATCACCTAAGAGCGATTTTCAGCATTATCAACTGAACGTAATTTTAGCATTCTAAATGACCTTTAATCTCAACATTTTCGATTGATCGTGATTTTCAGTGACTTCTTTGGCATCTCAAAGTTTGTGAACAGAATTAATTAACTTGGGAGATCTGCGAGTTTTCAACGCTGTGTGTTTTCCTTCAACCATTAACGTATGAGACACGATAATTAACCGTTTAATATACAGAAACAGAGGCAAAGTACCGCAAATATCACGATACTAAGATAACTAAGGCTTATTGATGCTGTTAGAGCATGGCTGGAAATGTCAGACCAGCCGATGTTCAGCATGGCCTAAAAATCAATTCAAAACATCTGTTAAAACAATGTTTAAATTCTTTAATGTACGGCACATTGTTGATCTTGAGATCCAAAGTGTGAATTTGTGATAGGATCAGAAATTTGTGAAGCCAGTTCTAATGTATGCTCTACATATTATACGCCTTGGTTCGGGAGGTAGGCGACAAGCGTTAGAGAGAAACTGCATCTGCAGGCTACAAATGCTGTAGTTATAATACTTGTCGAGAACCACAGGGAACCGTAACAAAGAAGGGTGGCTCGACAGTGCGTGACACCTTTGGCTCTTGATATTTCCATTTAGCCACGTTTGCTGGAAATTTGTAAGTGAAGTACCGTTGGAGTTTTGGCATCCAATACAAACCTGAGAAAAGCTAATCCTTCTTTTACCGTAGGCATAAAAACTTTGTAATTGGGAATCTGGAAATTGCGGCATTATAAATGTTTTACACACGAATAACATCTTTTTGTGCCGTTTTTAGACGTGCCATTAATCTTTGCAATCGCATTTGTTTTGGAATTTGTAATGCACTTAGTGCGAGCTCGGGCCATGGCTTAGCCTTGCCACAGTCAGGATCACGCCATCAGCAGCAAACAAACAACCTGTCACTGGTTATCTTTAGTTGGATCGCTCAAGGTTTGAGACATGCCATTGGTCACTTCCGCAATGGAATCACAAGAAAGTCAGCTCTCACACTATTTTACAAGTCGAGAATCCAGGACGTATTACGTGCGACCACCGTGAAATCTGGCGCTACAATCGCACTGGTCGTCTGGCCACATTATCACTAATGCTTAATTGGTGATACACTCACCGAGTATAGAATTTGCATGCTTTCAATGATTTACAAACGAAACAGGTTTACAACTTTCCCAACCGATGAATGTATTCAGCATATAAACGGCAGTGTTGAACATTCGGTGATTCTGAAAACAATTCCCATATTTTGAAAGCAATGGCGTACATGTACAGCTATATGTCACATATACACAACCCACCAATAAATGAATGCGTGTTGTTCAGTCTATTTCCTGTGCACATAACAGTGTCGAAAATTTGGGGACTTAATATGGGATCATAATTTTAAACTAGACTTTGGAAAACGGTTTTTCTGGAAATGGAGTTTAGAATGCTTTTTCCGTGTGTGCACGATATGTGGTCTGAATTGTGTTTATTTCCTACAACGTTGTACACTTCGATTTTTTCATTTGTACAACGGACTTCAGATTTGAGGATGTTCCCAAAGTTAACTGCTTCCCTTGGACATGTACTTGGTAAAACTCATGTCTTAAAACAGCCGAAGTAGAGAGGTCGGGATTCGAACCTTCACTGGCAGAGACCAGCGAGTGGCCTTTAAGGGAATAATATGAACTTATGGGGCGAACACAACTGAAGTTGTGGGATCGGCCCCCTTTGGTTAAACGGGTCATCGGATGATCAGGATTCAGTTATGTTGGCGTTTTGGACCTTGCAGTCTAGCACCTCTGCAAAATGCTCCATAGACAATATTATCACCCAACCAGTCTAGCTTTCCTGAGAAAGCTTCCTAGGTTATGGTATCACTTTCCTTGTTCAGTGATCCGGCAGTTCCCGAGGTAATGGTGCCACAGTGCAATCACCTTTCTCAAAACACTGAGCTTTATCACCATCATCATAAAAACTTCTTTCTAAGTTTCACATTTTACTGGCTGACTTTGCGAATTTAATCTGATATAACGTCAATGAAGAAGTGGTCGATTGCTTTTCCGCTTCACTTAAGACTTCAGCTCAGATTTTAAACCGTATAGGGAGATGAGCGTCGAGCCTCCGTCGAGGTCCATATCATCTGACAGGCCAAATGGAACTGGGAGGGCCATATGGACCTAGGTAAGCCAGCCCATTGCTCTTGTGTAAGACAATTACAGCCTGGCGTCCGGAGCGCAACTCCACCGTGGATTCCAAAGAACGCTACAGCGCCATTTACTGTATCTGTAGCAGCAATAATGCCACTGTTAAATCTTCTTACTTTGAGTACTGATTTCCTCCTCGACCCCTCCCTCTCCCTCTGCCCTCCCGTAGGTTGTGTGGCCTTGCCTGACGTTGGTGTCAACAATGTATCAGGGTTTAAGCTTTTGTCACGAGATGCAATGTGTCGATATATATGTACATCTGTGCCTAGGGATGTTCGCTGGCCAGAGTTACATCGGAAGGTCATTCACATTGACTACTATACAGTGCAATATTCTTCCTTAACAATAGTACATTAAATTACAGCGACCGATGCCACGTGCACAGAGTTAAAAATAAATGACGTCGTGCCAAAGAATACAGTGTATTTTAAGAAATGTTAAGAGCTTAGCTAATTACAGTACACACATATGTCAACACACATCAGTACACAGTACACACATATGTCAACACACATCAGTACACAGTACACACATATGTCAACACACATCAGTACACAGTACACACATATGTCAACACACATCAGTACACAGTACACACATATGTCAACACACATCAGTCATTAAGGTTGAGGTATCTTGTCTTGTAGACGGAGAACCCCTGGTATGTACATAACTAAATTTGAGTTGTTGTATATTTGTTCCTTGCTTGATAATCAGTTCCGAGGTAAATCCACGACATGATGAGCGTGATAAAAGACATTACCGGAAGAAACAGTGAGCCATTTGACATCACACCGTGATCGCAGCTGTCCCTGAATCCCGCTTGAGCTCAAAGATGAACCTCAGGGAATGTGGTAATTGCCATGTGATCACACAGATCATATGGACAAGAGCCGGATAACACAGAGCATCAAATGCTTGGTTAAATATGATAAGTTTACAT
This sequence comes from Acanthopleura granulata, assembly GCA_016165875.1. Classification (NCBI taxonomy): domain Eukaryota; kingdom Metazoa; phylum Mollusca; class Polyplacophora; order Chitonida; family Chitonidae; genus Acanthopleura; species Acanthopleura granulata. The sequence goes on along the minus strand of JABBOT010000002.1, from coordinate 41,834,295 downwards.
GATTACAAAAATGTTGTGCTGGCTTTGGAGATCTATATTCCTGTGTGTAAACTGGAAGCCGAACCGGGTCAGCCAGAGTGGAGTCTGCCATTAAGCTCGCCAGCAGAAGGCCATCTTTCCGATTGTCTCCTATGCCTGCCTCTCACTTTCTGCGGTCCCCGGGGAGTGGTTCAAAGCGGAGCACTCCCCTTGTAAATGCCACACTAGGGAGGCTATTCGCTGCTGTGAAGATAACCCCCATAGCAGTAAGAACCAATTACTGTAAATGCTCGCCATGCTCTGACTATCAAGTTGCGACATTACAGAAATGAAACGACCAAACTCTGGTGTGTTATCTCAGAGCCTATTAGAGACGACTTGGTCCCAAAACGCCAGGGTATCCTTTCAAAATTGTGTTAACATATTTAGATAAATGTCTGCCAAATTGTGCAAAAAATACTGTGGTACTGAAAAGATGTGATTACAGATGTACTTAACGTCTCAGTGGCTATGTACTTTATTTTCAAGTGTCCACGTACTTCACCCTCTCTCCCATTTTATATGTACTTAATTCCTCAGTGTTCATGTACTTAACCCCCCAGTGCCCAAGTAAGTACCCCCCTCCCTTGCCCATATAGACCTTCCAATGTCCATGTACTTTAATTCTAAGTGTCCACGTACTTAACCCTCTTTCCCGATGTCCATGCACTTAATCTCCCAGTGTCCATGTTCTTAACCTCCCGGTGTCCAGATAAACGTCCCAATATCCTGCAGTTTACTTCTCAATACTTCTCAGCACTTAGCTTCTCAGTCTTCATGTACTTATCCTCCCAGTGTTCATGTACTTAACATTCCATTCTCCATGCACTTGACAAACCCAGTGCTCATGCTCTTAACAAACCTTTTGCCAACGCACGTGAACTTCCGGTGTGTATCCTTTTCGCAAGAAACCGTCCTCCTTTCTTACTTTATAGGGGCTTTTAGTTCTCTGGTGGTTTGTGTTGAAGTCCGGTCATATATATACTTGTATACTTAGAAAAAAGCATGACGACTCATTTGATGTAGTTAACTAGTTTCACCGTAATAGTGCTGTTCTTAAATGCCTTGATAACAGTTGAATGGCGAGTGGTGTGAGCAGGGGGCATTACAGGCATACAAGCCATAGATATCATATTACTTGTGTGGGTCTGTTTGTCGACATCAAAATAACCTTTCAACTAATTCCAGTAGATTGATCAAAATGACAATAAGCTCTCAACATGCATGGGTTGGCTCTTACAATACTGGGCAGATAACTAAAATAGCACGAGACGCCCACTGGATCCCAAAGTTCACTTTCTGCAAAGGTCAAGTTATTGAGTTTACGCTAGGCGTTTTATACAGATTATATGTAGCCGGTTCATCATCCAAACAGAGTATTTCTATGCAGTTCATCATCTACAGGGAGTGCTTTCCCCTTTCATTATCCGCACATTACAACGGGTTAATAATTCAGACAGAATATCTGTGGTTCTTCATTTAGGCAGCTTGTCTGTATGCGGTTCATCATTCACAAAGAGTATGTGTCTGTCGTTCTTCATCCACAAAGAGTACTCTCATTCATTATCCACATTATGTACCCGGTTCACATCATCCACACACACTGTCTCTAACAGGTTCATCATCCAAACACGTTATCTCTAGCAGGTATATCACCCATACACATTAAATCTTACTGGCTCATCATCCACAGCCCCAAGCTGCTGCTGCACTGTCAACAAACTTGCCTTACCTCATTCGTTACGCACTAATCACATTCTTGATTACACATGCTGTAGGTAATACAATTTGAAGTTAGTAATGTCTGGCATCGTTACTGGCACGTTGCACCACACATCAACCTAACCTAGAGGCTAGGCAGAGCCGATAGTCTAAGCCACAGATGATCAATATTCCAAATGATATGTCATTCTCGCAACAATCATTAAACTGATGAGATATTATTCCAGTCATAACTACTCAGCTGATATGTGGTTATTCCTATCATAACTATTCAAGTAAAATGATGTTATTGTCGTATCAACTACTCATTTTCTCCATGGCGATGCCTTCAAGATGATGAATGTACATGTAGTTAAAGAGTGCGAAAAAATATTTAAAATTGATATTTCTTTATCTTTGTAATTATTTTTTTATTTCAAAGATCCCTTTTACAATCCTGCACTAGCTTTATAGCTCTAGTTCACTTAATCATTTGTACACTTGGACCCATTAGATCTTTACCCTCTTCTTTATCAATAATATTGGGAGGCTTTTAATTCATCTGGAATTTTAAAAGCCTTTGCTTTCAGGGATATCTTCAGGTTTTTTTCGGTCTAAAAATTGTTTTTGCCAAAGAATCGCAGTTGTCTTAATGGCTGGAGAGCATTGTAGGCGCGGATAATGACATGTCACCTTGTAGCTGTGAGGGTAATTCATTTCCGTTACAACATTTCCTCCCACGTGGTTTTATAGAGGAAACAGACAGCGCCACCTGTGGGCAGTTCCGGGACATTGTTGGGCGGAAGTACTGAACTATGCTCATATTTACCCGGGGAAAACCCGAGAAGCCAGATTGAAACATGTAGCGCTTAGCTCTCCGACAGTGCACAGCCATTTTCACGGAATAAGATAAGTGTTTAATAAAAAGAGTGCGTTGGGAAAGCGCGTGTTGCCAAGTCAACGTTAGGCGAACGTTGCCCTCAACAATCCCGTATTCCAATGCATAGTGAAATTATTAAATTAACTTTCAAACGTCATTCATTTTTATTATCTGATTTACGTCAGATATGGGATGACGTTAAGTGCTACATCAGTAGCGATGAAAAACAACCGTGAAGACGGACAGCATGTGGCGACCGGTGTCAGGCACACGCATAAGTACATCGGCCCAAATGTGTCCGATAGCGGCTCCGGCCACTATTGCAACCGCACACATGTGCCCCATCTTGGCTCTAGGAATTTTTTTCATCCGCCAATATGTGCCCCATTTTTACAGCTGGCACGGGTGCCCAATCCCAGTTCCAGACATTTATATGTGTGGATGATGAACCAGTGAGAGATAATGTGTGAATGGCCAGTTCGTTAGAGATAATATGTATGGATGATGGAGTGGCTAGAGATAAAATGTGGATGATGAGCCAGTAAGATTTAATGTGTATGGGTGATATACCTGCTAGAGATAACGTGTTTGGATGATGAACCTGTTAGAGACAGTGTGTGTGGATGATGTGAACCGGGTACATAATGTGGATAATGAATGAGAGTACTCTTTGTGGATGAAGAACGACAGACACATACTCTTTGTGAATGATGAACCGCATACAGACAAGCTGCCTAAATGAAGAACCACAGATATTCTGTCTGAATTATTAGCCCGTTGTAATGTGCGGATAATGAAAGGGGAAAGCACTCCCTGTAGATGATGAACTGCATAGAAATACTCTGTTTGGATGATGAACCGGCTACATATAATCTGTGTTGATGCTGAACCGGATACAGACACTATGTACTCTACATATAGGTGATGAACCGGGTGCGAGTGCTGTTTGTGGATGACTGGCCATGTAAAAGTTATCTATGCGAGAGCAATGTGCATATATATTATCTACAGAGCAGGAGGACGAAAACAACTGGCAGTAGCTAGCGTTTTTAGTACTGGAGCGATCACAACAGCTTCTCTCAGAATGAGCGCGTGTCCGTAACTTAGCTTTGTGGATTGTGTGGTGGGGCTAGCGTGACCTTACTGTGGTAAACAAACCAAAGTAATGACGCTGCCCCAGTTGGCAGATATCACAATCAACATGTCGTTATCACTCATTACTCCCACACTGTGCTCAATTATGCTGTGCATAAGAAGGGCGTTTTATTTAATTATATTAAATTAGCAGTGTGAGTCGTTGTGTATTGGTATGGGACCAGAGCTATAGCTGTACTGTTCAGAGCTGCTCGCTACAGTGTGAGTCGTTGTGCGTTGGTATGGGACCAGAGCTATAGCTGTACTGTTCAGAGCTGCTCGCTTCAGTGTGAGTCGTTGTGTATTGGTATGGGACCAGAGCTATAGCTGTACTGTTCAGAGCTGCGCGCTACAGTGTGAGTCGTTGTGCGTTGGTATGGGACCAGACCTATAGCTGTACTGTTCAGAGCTGCTCGCTACACTGTGAGTCGTTGTGTATTGGTGTGGGACCAGACCTATAGCTGTATTTTTCAGAGCTGCTCGCTACAGTGTGAGTCGTTGTGCGTTGGTATGGGACCAGAGCTATAGCTGTACTGTTCAGAGCTGCTAGCTTCAGTGTGAGTCGTTGTGTATTGCTAAGGGACCAGACCTATAGCTGTACTGTTCAGAGCTGCTCGCTACACTGTGAGTCGTTAGTGGCTTATCGAAAATCCACAGAGAAGTGAGTAAACCGCCAGGTTTGTCCTGACCGCCAACTTAGTATGTCGACCATAATAAACACATGCGGCCGAGACAGGATGGTTCTTCCCTCACGTCTGTTGAAGGCGTAGAGAGAAAACTTCTGAACAGTCCCAGAGTGAATGTTTGTCAGCAGTGACCTTTGAAAGCATTTTTCACAGTTTGTCAAGGTGACCTTGTTTTAAACCCATCGCTGTGAGACGTGATCACGTGGGGTCTGGCATTCAGATGCGCACGAGATGATATTTCTCAACGTCAGCCATGTACGGCTGTTATCATTCGTACACTGGAAACGTATGAAGTGCATTATTGTCCGATCGTCGGTATGGATTGCAAACATTTCTTCCCATTCAAAATCAGACGTAGTCTTCCTTTGTAAAGCCATTGCGTACAAACGATTACATCCTTTTTGACGTTCTTAACACAGACATCTGATGTGGTATTATTGTGGCTTCCAGTTTAAGCTAGCTGAAATGGAAGCCATTTCATAAAACATTTTACTGCTTTAAAAAGATAGATTCTGGTTTAGATTTTTGGCTGAAGTTATCATATGAAATTCATTCACTGTTTTTTTCTTTCTAAAGGCGGATGTATGTGCCGGCTTCACGCCATTGTTTGAAAAGCACAATTACACGGGCTATTTTTACAAACTCGACGCTTCATATGACGAGATAGCACTTGATACTGTGTATTAAAGCTTACTAAGTGTATTAACTTAAAATTAGCGCATCTTTCCAGCAGTTTTATTACTTGATCGCCGTAGAGTTTCGGGACCGCTCTCAGCTATTTGTATTTGGAGAGACCTGACCTCAGATTTTAATATAACGGAGTGCTAAACTTGGTATTACTTGGTTGTTTGTCACTCTGCGCTTCACTGTTTCATAAGTACGGACAGGTTTGCATCAAGATGTACATCTGCTATTATCAGCCAATGTGTCCGTGGTACACCGAAATGATGCACGCTACCGTTTCCACAAGGCGAGCGTATAAGACATGGTAACCGGACATAAGTCTTAGGAACCGTGGCACAAGACAAGAAACAAGATACGGAATACTGACACAAGGTGTAGGAACGTCTGGCATAAAACAAGAATCCCTGGCAAAAGTAAAGGAACCCGGACACAAGACATAGACACTGATACTAGGCTTGGCACTAAACAAAAATCCTTGGCAAAACCCAGGGAACCGGACACAAGAAATGAAAACCTGGCACAAAGCAGAAACAATGGCACAAGACAGATGACCATTGCACAAGACACGGGACTCTGACGCAAGACAAGGAGTAGTGGTACAAGAAAAAGGAACCCGGACAAAAGACATCTAACTTTTGCACAAGATATGAAACCCTGACAGGGGAATTTTCACACTAAGTCACAATTTTCCGGCCTTTTTTCAAATTACAAATGACTCTAGGCAGGAATTGCTGGTGTTCACACTCACCAAATGCTCATTGTCTATAAGAGGGTCTATTGGCATTTTTTTCAGATTATATAGATAATCTAGCGTGAAGAACCTGTGAAATCACGCTGCACAAGCTTTCGGGTTTTTTTTTTTTTGTAGCTGGGCGTTAAATTTTAATGATTGAGAGTGATTATTCAGCTAAAAACAACTGCTTTATCTTAAGATTACATAGACGGATGTGTGAACAGTGGCATTCTAAACAACAGTACACACTTGGCTGAGGACTGTGTTTTATCCTAAAATCCACTATTATGAGCATACTCTGGCTTAATTGCGCCACCATAAGGTCTCCAGGCTTCATCAATTTACTTACCCTCATGTGCCTCGTTCTCTAACCTCCACTGTGGTCCGCATCCATTGAAATGCCAGGATAAAAACCAGCTGAACGTTGTTGTAAGTATTGTGCTCGGTTGCTGGAGATACAGATAATGGTATAAATAATGGACAAATTGCTTTGGCCATTGGGAAAACAAACTGCCCTCTGCGGATTGAGCTTGTTTCAATTACACAGATTATGTTTTTGTACTGGTCGTTAATAGTCCTCAGCACACTCTGCTTGATTTGAATGGTGATGAACCATACATAGACTTGTCCGACTAAGGTTCGTTCCATGACAGATTCTGTTATCTTCGGCTGCATGCAATACAAAAGCTGATTGTGATAGTTAGCCTCGGCGATTATGTACGTCACAAAGAATACAGCCGCCATTGTTACAGGCATTATATCATGTATATCTGTCGGTTTTATGCAACAACTAGGATTCTGCTTTGGCGCAACACACATCTTTGAGTACTGCATAAACAGATTAACGACATTCAGGATTTACTTCATATGGACGCAGTCAATCTATTACTGGTATTCTCTTCCCACATTGACTAAGAGAGATTATGTGACCTCAAATTTTCAGGCTCGCTCCAAGGGCTAGTATTCTCTTCTCATATCATTGTGGTCAGTTCATTTAAAGGTGAGTGAGGGCCAATGGTTTTCTCCATTTCATAAGGGCAAGTGGTGACACCACTCTTACATGTTCTCGTCATTTCATAAGGGCAAGTGGTGACACCACTCTTACATGTTCTCGTCATTTCATAAGGGCCAGTGGTAGAAACTTCCTTGATTCTCGTCATTTTATGGGGGTCATTGGTGGCAACATCTTTACTTCTCGCCATTTTATGAGGGCCAGCGCCCATGGTTTTCACAAATTCGCAAGTGTGAATGAAGGCAACATTCTTGGCTGTCGCCATTTTATGAGGGTCTGAGGGGCAACATCTTTGGTCCCCACCACTTGAACACCGGGCGTAAATAATGTAGTTTATGCTGAAGAGCGCTGTTCTATCGATTGTAGGCAATTGCCCATATAATTGTGTGTAGCAGTCTGGCGTTTATGACCTTCTACTATAAAAGACATTATTGATTGGTTATCAGAGAAATTGACATGGATTAGGTAAATTTGATTCGAAGCCATTATGCTTGAATAGAGTTGGGCCGCCGTCAGTTTCTTTCCACTTCAAAAGGGGCAATTTTCCTAGACATAGGCCGGACGGAAATTGCGTAAGAAACTATCAGCTGGAAACGGATAAATGTGTATGGACTACTGGATGACTTGTTGGCCGAGTCATTTCATATGGAGCCGAGGATTGCCCATACTGGCAATCTCCAGGGTTTGCCTTATTAGCATCACCTGGGTGAGGGAATAGATTAGCGGATTGGAATCTCGTGGCAATTGGCGGACAAAACACTGCGCATGCTCACATCAGCTCTGATCCACATAGGTTAAGTAGTCCTGCTTCCGTAGTCGAAGACTATTTAATGGAGATAGCGTGGGGTTTTGAATGAGGTTATTGGTCAGCTTAAGATAGGAATATGGTCGACAGACCATCGCGGACATAAAGTCACTGAGATTTAGTAACTGAACAATAGCATGTTCACACACTTGAGCAAGGTTGTCAGGTTTTGCATCATGAAAATTTTATTTTTCCCTTTTAACTCTTCGCGTGATTTCCAGCCAGGGGAAGGAGGGTGTGTATTCTGTAAATTGGTGGCGGTGAGCAAAGTATCCCGGAGCCACGTATGATTTATAGGTGAAAAGGTGGTGCCGAGACCTGCTAAAGATAGGTTGAGTCGTTTGTAAGGGAGATCCGAGAAGAATGCCTGTCTTTAGCGAGTTTTATCTACGCATGCTTGTCACGAAACGGTCCAATAAAAATGCTGATGGCTTGGGAATTGCCGCTCGGGACAGATATACGCAACCAGAATACTCGTCTTCAGTCCAGCACGCCAGTCTTTACGGGGCGCCTATTGCTGTCGTTTAAAAGAGAAGGTGTCACCTCCTAGATTTCGGCGCCAGTAAGACTTTCAGGACAGACCCTCCCTAAGTGGAATGTTTATCAGAGCTCGACACGAAGTTATCAGAGTCTCACTGCTGTCCTATTGCGAAATCTACGCATGCAGGTAATTTATAAAATCTATCACCAGCTGAACAGCAACAATCCCTGTTGGACAGCATCAAAGACGGGAAATAATAACTGAGGGAGAGCAGCTCAAGGTACTCGGCTACTGTACTGACAGGTTCATCCCCACGTTCAGTGCTCCTAATCAAAGGGTTCAGCCCGATGTTACAGCCGGAGCTTCGGAACATCAGGAGGGCTTATACATCAACAGTAGGCCCAAGACATCGAATCTTTGTAACGGACACGACATATCCCTCCACAAACGTCCTCGACTCTATGGTACAAACACAATATAACGGACAGGATGTATTCCCATACATACTTCTCCATCAGGCTTTTACGACACGAGTAGGCCCAAAACATACCCTTTGTTGTACGACAAAATATATCCTCATACATACTTCACCATGTGGCTTGTACAACAAAAGCAGATCAAATACATCGAGATTCTGTAGTACGGACACAATATATCCCCTCATATTTCCTCATCTGATTTTTATATCAGAGGAAAGACCAACACATAGACTCTCGGTGGTACTGACACGGTATATACCCATTCACACTCCCTCATTTGGCTTACACACAGCGGGTAGACCCAAGACATCTACACTTTGTGGGACGCACACAATATATCCCCACACACACATTCTCCATCTGGCTCAAGCACAATGTGTAGTTTCAACACATAGACTCTCTGGTACGAATACAATATATCCTCTCACACAGTTATTCATCTGATTTGTACACCAGAGATAAGGCCAACAAGTACACTTTGTGGTAGCGACACAGTATACCCCTTAAATTAATCAAAGATACCAAACGATTTGTGTAAACGATCTATTTTTTGTACATGTATACCTAGTTCTACGACAAAGAATGTACACAAATTGTTTTGTCATCTTATCTCTTTCATATGAATGAACTTATTTAAAAGTCTGTTATAAATGTTTGCACTTCATTATATTTATGTGATTGTCGATACACTATGACTCCACTAGTGATAAGTCAATTCAATATAACGCCATTTTTCCATTGGTTAAGTTAATGTTGTAAACTGTTTCGTTGTGCTGTTACCACATATGTAAACGGAGCAATACTATTCCGTTACCTAAATAAAATATGTTTAAGCCAAGGACACCCTATACCCCCTCCCCACCTCACACACACACACACACACACACACACACACATTCTCCATCTGGCTTGTACACAACGTGTATGTCAAAGAGATCTGTCGTCTGTGTTAAGGACAAAATATATCCTCTCACGTAATTCCCCATCAGATCTGTTCACCAGAGGTAAGCCCAACACATATATTCTCTATGGTACGGGCACAGTATATCCCCACACGCAAATTCTTGTCTGACTTATGCACCACGAGTATACCCAAGACATAGACTCTGTGGTACGGACATACTATATCCCCCAGTCTATCTGTAATGCTGCTAATTCGTATGAATGAGATATTTTGTTTTTCTACTTGTAACGCTGTTAATTCATGTGAATGAGATGTTTGTGTGTGTTTACATGTAATGCTGTTAATTCGTGTGAATGAGATGTTTGTGTGTGTTTACATGTAATGCTGTTAATTCGTGTGAATGAGATATTTGTGTGTGTTTACATGTAATGCTGTTAATTCGTGTGAATGCAACCTAATAGGTTGACATTAGACGTTGACTATTTGCGATTGTGGTTTATGGTTCCCCTGGGAACTGCTGGGTTTCCTTCCACCAAAATGCTGTCCGCCGTCGTAAAAGCGAAATATTGTTAAGTTGTTAACAAGTGGTTCGGATTTTAAGTGCCTTGTGAACACTAACATGTAACGATAAAGCATATATTTCTCTTTAAGTCTACCATGTGTTCGGAGCGAAAGTATTCGCTTTTCAACTTGCTCCCACTTTTGATTTGCCCAGAAAAAAGATAAGACACCCAAAACTGTATTCATGAATCGATGTACATTGTGTCGATTGTTTTGTCGGCCGTAAAGCCAAATCGATGTTGACTTAGTAGGACCACGTAGCCTGATAGATGCTTTGCTGATCTGTGGCAGTTAGCTAAATCACCTTCTGGCAGTTGCCTGCCGCGCGTGCGCGTGGAAGATAATGTGTACAATATGCTAGTGCCCAATTGGCCGTTAGTCTTTCTGTTTTTTTTGTTTTTTTTGTTTTTTTTGTTTTGTTATTTTTTTTTGTTCGTGTTACTCTAAGAGACTGAAAAACAAGCCGCGCATTAGCATGATCATGTAAGTTCACGAAAAGGCTTAATGAGATGAACATATAATAACGCTTGGGTAGTTTGGTCGACTAGTCTGACCATGGGTTCGGTTTATTAACCCCACTCCCCAATTTCCAACGCATCCGCCCCCTCTCTGCCAACCACTTTCAGTGTCCGTGGCTACGTAAAGAGAGACGTATGACAGTGAGGGGATCGATACGGCCGCGCTTTTTCCCACTGTCCACTTGGTCATCAATTACCCCAGGGGCTAGGCCGTTAATTCGACAAAATTGCCTTGACCTAGAAATAATTTACTTCCTTGAGATGATACGTGAACAAACACTAGCGTCTGACTGATCAGAAGTCAATTTCGCTGGGTTAACTTAAGAACCGAAAAGGCCGGCAATGCAATCATTTCGCTAACAGTTTGTACTCGATGGCATAGGCCTCTGCTAATCAGGTGTATGACGGCGCTATACATAGCAATACCAAACATTTCTGTGGTAGCTCTGATAATGAGCGGTATGACGCTAGTATATAGCGATACGAAACATTTCTGTGGTAACTCTGGCCTCTGCTAGCCGGCTGTATGGTGCTTCTATATAGCCATACTTAGCACCTCTGTGGTGCCACTGGCCTCCGGTAAGCAGCGGTATGACGCTAGTATATAGCGATACGAAACACCTCTGTGGTATATCTGGAATCTGCTAGTCGGCTGTATGGCGTTAACCTGTGAGAGAGGGCCGAAAGGAGACCTTTGAGGGAATCTGGATAAACCGGTTGTATGGGAAGTTTTCAGTTAGCTCAGATAACCTGGTTTTATGAGAAGTTTGGAGTTAGCTTAAATAAACCGGCTGTGTGGAAAATTTTGGGTTAGCCTAGATAAGCCTGTTGTGAGCGAAGCTTTCAGTTAGCCTGGATAACCGAGTCGTATGGGAAGCTTGAACGTAGCCTAGAACAACCGGTTGTATTGGAGCGTTTGAGTTAGCCTAGACTCACCAACGAGCTTTCCGCACAGTTCTGTAATCAATGAATCTCGGAATTCAGGAAGAAAATACTTCCTTCATGAAGAGAAAATTTTCAGATTCAGATTTTCATGAAGGTCAAAAACCTTTTTCTTGATAGGAAACACACCAAATGTATTTTAGTTGCTCTTAACGTTTTCTTTTCTTATTTTGTGTTTGGCCGCTAATGTCAATATGCGCAGAGTGTTTTATACACATATGTGTGCTTATTCAATATTTATATCGCCTGGGAAATTTAAAGTCGTCGTCATCGGGCAAAGCTTTATACAAAGCTCGTATTACAAAGCTGAGTGTTGTGTTCATGACGGTATAAACGGAGACTGAAACAGCATTACTGTTTGTTTCCGTCGCTTTCAGCATCATTTCTATAACATCCCAGGTGTGACTGGAATAATTGTAGATGATAGCACACTCAAATATCTGCATATACATAGACGTAATAATTACAAATACAAATACATTTGATCTTCCAAAATTTCCAAAAAAGACAAAAAAGTCCAAACACAAGTATAATCTTTAGGCCTACAGTATTGAACTACTAGCAAATTACGCATTTGTTATTACATTTGTTATTACAGTGCCACGAGGTTCCAACTAATCAATTTACGCTGATACCTCCCTATCTGGCACACGGCAAGAGCTAGCCATCTAACCCCTAAGGAACTTTGATACTCTAAAATGAGCGACGCGATCTTGCGAGTGATTCGACTGAATGTCATCACAATTCTGTTGAACGTGTGTAAAACGATTGTTCAGAAAACGTTCTGTTATGGGAAAACTCTCCCTCCTGGACTCTCACTGGGCATGTTGCCTTTACCATCTCGGTCAGGTCACTTGTAACATAATGATAATCGTTTCCCGCCTAAAGTTTAGTCCCAAGTTATGAAGTCTGTTGTTCCTTCCAGTATTTCTGGGAACGATTTGTGGGCAAACTGTTAGAGTGGTACAAGTGTATTACAAGAGAACAATAGTCAGTTCGGCATGGGCCCGATTCTCCATTGCATGGGAAAAGGTATTTCATTAATTGCACATTTATATCCTGTGTTGAACAACAAACAAAGGCCAAGAAAGAGAGTCGTCATATAGTAAGAGTAACGTGAGATTGAACAACTTAAAAAATTAAAAAAGCAACTCACGAAATTTGTAATTTTTGAATTACTTAGGAATTACAAAACCAATATTTACATGTAAAATATGTACCAACATGGTTGATCAGTCCATGAGAACAATCGAAGCGGGATCATGTCGACGTGGATAACCCTCATTCCTAGACTGGATAGATCGGAACGTAGAACGTAAGTGAAGCAACAATGAAATAAAAAAAAAACAATATGAAACGTTTATGCCGTCCCAGTTTTGTCAACACCATTCTCAGCGGAGATCATTTATCTTGTGTCAGTGAGGTCACGTGTATTCAGATCAAGCGCCCCATTGGCTAGCTTATCAGGTGGATTATGGAATCACGAGGCTCGCTTGTTTCATTCTGGGTTTGTCCTATTTGCTTCCTCCTAAAACTGATTATCGTTATCTAAGTGAAATACTCATGCCCGGTTTCCTGCGTTCATAAAACTGATTTCCGTCACGACATCCTGGGCACGTCCTGTTTCCTTCCTCTTATAAATGACGTTGTCTTTTTTCCATAAGCTCATTGTCGTTATGTAAGTAAATGACTCACACAAAATCTATAAAACAATTACGTAACAAGGATATCTTTAGAACAACAATGAGCACACTTCAATCAACTACTTGGGTTTCCAGTTGGCTATAGCACGTTAACGCAGCGTAATGACCCAGAAGTCTCCCACTCCCGATCGCTGTGAGTTTAAGTCCAGCTCATGCTGGCTTCCTCTCCGGCCGTACGTAGGGAGGTCTGCCAACAACCTGCGGATGGTCGTGGGTTTTCCCCGTGCTCTGCCCAGTTTCCTCCCACCATAATGCTGGCCGTCAGTGAAATATTCTTGCGTACGGCGTAAAATACCAATCAAATGAATACATAAATCAAACAATTACACATCACACGTGCTGTCTGTATATATATTTTATCTTTTCTCTGTAGGCCCCTATTTATGGCGATGCCACAGATCTGGGATTCTAACTCCAGATACATGACCGTAAATGTGCAAATAAGGCATTGTGACCGCCATGCCGTAATAGGCCATTATTACTTGTAAAGGAGATTATAACCTTTGTTATTGACCCTATGTAAACAAACACCCCTACGACACGATAAGCTTGGCAATATCTCTATAGGTGTTACAGGAGAAAATGTGTGGGGAGAAATGACCAAACATAAGGTACGAGTGGAGGAACAGCTGACTCCGCATGCCTTGTTTCGCTTTTCGGCTTTGTGCAGTTGAGAAATCTAGGGCCGGCTAATTGACAGCGCCTTTAGCTGTTAGCCAGATTTGGATGAGCACTGCGCTCTGTTCTGGTGGATATCACTTGGCTGACAACTTTCTTTTTACAACGCAAGCACTGCCTCCTGTACCTATTTCCTCAAGCCCCCGGCTACAATCCTCTCAGTTATCTCCTCATCACTAAATTGAATTTCAAATTCTTTCTTTCAGTTCAGGTGATTTTGAAAAATATGTAAAAAAAGCTGCAGTTTTCAGGGGTTTTTTTACCCATTTTCCGAAGGCCGGGTAACGCTTTACGTTATGTGAAAATTAAGCATTCTACATTGGAAACCCCAAATTTGCGTAGCAAACCACTCATGTAGACTTGGCTTCATGTAAACACTCTGCTCACTATGGCTTCAATTACGTATAGTTGATTACATGTAAACACTTTTCTCACCATGCCATAACTGACGTCTAGTGCAGCACATATAAACACCCCGCTCCCCATGACGTCACTCACGTATAACCGCACTACGTGTAAGCATTCTGCTCACCGTGGCATCAATCTAGTATATTAACTGAATTCATCTCAGCTCTGGGGTTCCCACGACATCACTCACATGTATCTGACCACAACCAAGCATTGGGATTCCCACAATATCACTCACATGTATCTGACCACACTTTGTCTACCGTAACAACATGCGCATATAGCTCTCTATACTCAAACACTCTCCTTACCGTGACATCACGCATGTACACATCGCTACAATTAAACATTTCCTTCATAGTAACATCACGTATGCACACTTGACTACATTCAAACACTTTCCTCACAGTGAAATAACCAGTGCACACATGGCTACATTCAAAAACTTTCTGCACCTTGATAGCACATATGCACACATGACAACATTCAAACACTTCCTTCATATTGACATCATACATGCACTCATTACTACATTCAAAGACTTCCCTCACTGTGACATCACGCATACACACATAACTACATTCAAACAATTTCTACATCTTGACATCATACATGGACACCTGACTACATTCAAACACTTTGTTCATCTTGACAACATACATGGATACATGATTACATTTAAACACTTTCCTCACCGTGACATCACTCAGGCATGCATAACTACATTCAAGCACTTTTTAACACTACCTTTACGTTTATTAGCCCCGGTCACTACGAAGAATTTAAGGCAGACGTATTGCTGTGAGAGTACTTTTTTAAACATGGCTGTTTCATATACGACATGATAAAATTTGGTACAGTGTCTTATCAAATTTTCTGGGAATTATCAGTATTCGTTTATTTGATAAAATGATAAAATGCGTGAAAATGAAATGACATGATCTCCTGTTTCCTCGCTGACAGTTGCCTCTTAGGTAATTGATTTGGGCCCGGAGGAATTGCAAAGATTACAGATCTATGGACAATAGAGTGAAGTTGTCAGCAATGTAGATTTGATTTATCTTGGCCCTTCATTCTTCTGTTTCATTGGGTGCGATGAAAAACAGGGCTACCTTATCGAATAATCTTAGGTATTTTCGCAGAAAATCTAAATCTGGTTATTTAGCAATCCCTGTGATGAACATCATCGGATCAAGCGACATCTGTTTTGGAAGAGGGCAGGTTGCATAGGTGGCGATAGCATACAAGCCCTTTACTGTCTGGTCGAGTTTCCTACAAGTTTCCAAGATGATTTTCCTTGTCTCTAGATGAAATAACCTTGCACATCGCCTGGGTAGAATAACATTCTTGCGACCAGAATTCTCCTCAATCTACCATGGTGGAATTACCGCTGAATGGCTTTCCTGGAATAAACACGGGGGTTCTGTTGATGAAGTTATTCCGAAACTGTCGTGATGGTAAACACATGGAATTGACATTGTCGATTGACTTACCCAATAAACAATTAACCGAACTGATGAAATTACTCTGGACATGTTCTGAAGGAAGTAACCTACAACTGCCTTGGTGGAACTGGCCTGCAACTGTCTTGATGAAGCTGGCCTGCAACTATCTTGGAGGAACTGACCTGCAACTTTCTTGGTGGAACTGGCCTGTAGCCGTCTTGGTGAAACTGGTCACTGACAGTCTTGGTGGAACTGGCCTTCGACTGTCCTGGAAATACCCTAGAGCTTCCTCCAGTGGAAATACCCTGGAACTTTCAAGTTGAATTTAGCTGAAACTGACGATGCAATAACACTATAAGGATCGGTGGAATTTTACCTAAAAATCTCCTCTTTAGGAGGCACTATTCTGGAATCTTCTTGGTGGCACTAGTCTGGAACCTTCTTGTTGGCATTAGTCTGGAACCTTCTTGGTGGCATTAGTCTGGAACCTTCTTGTTGGCATTAGTCTGGAACCTTCTTGGTGGCGTTAGAACTGTTTGGGATTCATTATTGACAGAGGCTTACTGTCACCCTGTGTCGTTCTTGTTAATGTGGGGTTTGATCTTAACCTAACATTCATAAAAGCATTCTCTACACATGAGTTTGTTAGCATGTCAACAGTTCCTCCTGAAATTGTGTTTATTTATTTATTTATTTATTTATTTAAAGAGGCATGGTCACCCAAATTTGGATTTTGAAGCAAATTCTGACTGCGAGGCCTTAACGAAGTCTTAAAGTTCGTTTTTAAACTAAATCAGTCACTTTGAAATGAAAAATTTTCATTGAGTATGTAGCCTGTACAAGCGAGGAGAAACCCTGCCATTATTCGAATTCAACAGAAAGAGGGCGGGTCATTTTGCCTCATTAATATTCAACCTCCGTTCGGGGTCAGTCGATATTGGCTACATGAACTCGGATAATTTCGAATTTTGATACAGATAGACAGATGCAGATTACAGCACCTTAAACAGCATCAGTGAGATTAACGAAAAACTTGTAACTTTCTTTATTTTCTAAATTTTGAAGAATATTTCACTTATCCCATGCCCTCCAGCATTAGAGTCGGAAGGGAAGCCAGTATGATCTGGGCTTGAATTTACATTGGTAATTTCACGTTCACACCTGGTGAGAGGCATCGTTGTA
The DNA here is from genome assembly GCA_016165875.1 of Acanthopleura granulata. Classification (NCBI taxonomy): domain Eukaryota; kingdom Metazoa; phylum Mollusca; class Polyplacophora; order Chitonida; family Chitonidae; genus Acanthopleura; species Acanthopleura granulata. Next base: position 41,817,341 of record JABBOT010000002.1, on the reverse strand, counting down.
CTGCGCTAGCGTGCTAGCCCCTCGATCACGGAGGCCCTGATCCTCTTTACGAGTAAAACACACCCGTATGCTAGTAAGTGGCAAACTTTTATCATCGTCATGTAGGACGACCAAGGCGTTCCCACGATCGCTCTCCGCATATATTGCCACCAATCTCCAGGAATCCCTATCCGAGGCTAGGATTTATCCATCACCTGCAATGCACTAGTCATGGAAACTTAGGAGCTTGATAACTTGGCGAAGTCCGTTTAGTACAAAATACCTGTTACATTGGCATAGTTCTGGTCGAAAGATAACCATATTCTCAGGGAATACATGTGTCAGAATTTCATTTTTTTATTTTTGAATTTTAGAATTTCAGACGTGTCACTTAAACTGCAAAAACAGATAAAACTCCTTGCAAATGCTTCTGTAACTAGTAATTTTTGCTGTATATTTACACGTTGTTGTAGGGACAAAGTGAACTGTATATTTACAGCATATTCACCTATTTGGTAACACCTCTCTTACGTGAAGAATTACACTGGTTATTAGATTTACGGGTGACACATTTGTAAATTTACAAGTGTGATGAACATTTTCACTATATATTGCAAACTTACAGGAATAGAGTGTGAACTAACAACAAAAATTGCAGCATTATTTCAACACTTGAATTCACTGTTCCAGTTTACATCACTTTGGACTGTAAAATTACGTTCTTTTTTTTTTCTTTTTTTTGCAATGTAGATACACTGAAGTAAAACTGAACTTTCTTCCCCAGTGAATTGAGTTTTTCATTCTTTAACAGAATGTCATATGGTCTTCCCATTTATATATAACCACAAAAGAATGCTGCTCATCAAATACAGAGAAACAAAGAGATATCCCCTTGTCGTGGGTATCCGCTAAATGTGTTAAAGAAGCTGCCATGTGGGCGAACGGTGAGCCTTCCTGTTCGACATAAACGGGTAAAGTACCGTTACTTTTGTCTGGTTTGGGAAAAAGACGATTCTTCCTGTCCTAAATCATCGAATACAGTACATCTACTTCTATCTGATTTTCCTGTCCTAAATCACGAAATGGAGCACCGTTACTTCTGCATGATTTGGGAAAATGACGAGAATACCTGTCGCAAATCACCGAATACAGTACCACTACTTCAGCCTGATTAGGGCAAAAAACGAGTCCTCTTGCCCTAAATCACCGAATAGGGTCGGCCCCTACAGCTACTTCTGTCTGATTTAGGAGAAAGACGAGTTTTCCTCCTCTAAGTCGCCAAATACAGTACAGCTACTTCCGCCTGATTTTCCTGTCCTAAATCACCGAATAGAGTACAGTTACTTCTGCCTGATTTGGGTAAAGGGCCAGGCTTCCGGCCCTAAGTCACTGAATAGAGTAGGCCCCTATAGCTACTCCTACCTGATTTGGGTAAAGGGCCAGGCTTCCGGGCCTAAGTCACTGAACAGAGTCGGCGCCTATAGCTACTCCTGCTTGATTTGGGTAAAGGGCCAGGCTTCCGGCCCTTAGTCACTGAATAGAGTCGGCCCCTATAGCTACTCCTGCCTGATTTGGGTAAAGGGCCAGGCTTCCGGCCCTAAGTCACTGAATAGAGTCGGCGCCTATAGCTACTCCTACCTGATTTGGGTAAAGGGCCATGCTTCCGGCCCTAAGTCACTGAACAGAGTCGGCCCCTATAGCTACTCCTGTCTGATTTGGGTAAAGGGCCAGGCTTCCGGCCCTAAGTCACTGAATAGAGTCGGCCCCTATAGCTACTCCTGCCTGATTTAGGAAAAAGACGAGTTTTAAAGCTTTAAATCGCCAAATAGAGTACAGCTACTTCTGTCTGATCTGGGAAAATGACGAGTCGGGCGGCGCTTGAGTGTCATCTCGACCTTGCAGACTATACTATTACGCTGCAAGCAATATCATCTTCATTCACATCTGTTACACGTTCCTCCAACACAGAACACTTTAGCGTTTGTTTATTGCATACTTTGTATTCATTGTTTTCACTGAACGCCAGTGTTTTTCCTGGAAACCGAAATAAACCTGGTTTGTTGGAAATAGCATGCGCATCTCAACTTTGATGGCGAAGCGCATATCACGTGCCTACGTTGTATGCTGTATTTGATATAGCCAGCACATCATAGATAACGACGATTTTATTCAGCAGACCGACATCCACAGGTCGGGAAAAACCTGCAAACAGCATCATCAGTTATGACCAAGACAATGATCTACAACGCTAACACACGCATAGCAGATTTTAGTCTTGACTAAAGTATTATTGATTCTGATGGGAAACCTGTCCCAGGTGAAGTATTTCGAGGCGTAAGCTGTGTAAGGTCTACTTTTTCATTTGTGACATAAAACTTGAACCCGAGTTGCCATTGTACGGGAACATGTACCCGGTTAGTATGGCTGTTGTGGTCGGAATTAGGATCAGAAGGGGAATCTTGTAAAACTCACCCCCACCTTTAACAAAGGGGTCCAAAGCCGTGAGCTCCTTTGCTCTTTTTTACATTACACACCTCTAGGCAAATGCGCGCTCGGAAAGCACATAGCACAAACACTGCAGCGTCACAGCAGAAAACAACGTGTTTCTGTGCTATTTGGACCCTTTTGTACAGACACCAGTCTCCATAATGGGACAACTCTTAGGAAACTCCAGCATATCACCCCATCCTGACAAGTGATGCAAGAGAATGTGGCACCGAAACTCCATCTCATTGGTGGTTGCCTCAGCTTAAAATTCAGCCAATAGGGAAATGAACAAATGTCATGGTAAGTTTCCGTTATAGCAAGCCCATAATAGTGCTTTTGTGTACCGTTGTTAGCGTAAACCGAACAGTCTACGACTAACTGACATTCTGTCTCAAAAAGTATTCCGGAGATGTATGAAGCATTCAAGAATTCCACAACGTTGTAAAGCGAATGAATTAGCATCACCTTTCATTTTTCTTTCGTTTATTTCTTTAATAATGTTTATTAGTTTTGTTAACATTCCCGCTCTATAACTTGACATCCACGCAAAGAGGCATATTTCACCTTTGGAGTTTATATCTAGTTTTTAAAATAAAGATTTTCGATCTCACCTATCTGCATGATTCTGATGTTCCATATGCTTATCTTGTCCCTTTTGAAACAATGATGAAAGTCAACAATGCAATCCACTGAATCGAAGGACTACATTGCACTGGCTGCGACCGTACTACTTTGAATCATGGTGAAAAACTATTGAAAACAAAAGAACTAGAAGAGTGTTACTAGAAGAGTGGAGAATTGAAGGAGACCGACCGGGCGTAGGGAATGTGCTGAAGGAGACCGAAGGGGATTAGGGAATGTTGTGTTATGGACCATGCTCTCACCTTTCGTTTTGACAGGAAATAGAGAATGTGTTTGCAAGAAAATGAAAATAGTCGGCTACCACCAACACCTTCGAAAAGAGGTTCGTTCTTCTATGTAAGCCCTGCCATTAAAATTGACAGGCCTTGGCTATCTCATGGTGTTTTCAATGGTAGAGATTGCTCAAGTCCCACAGCGCTTATCCATCATACCTATAGAATTGCCTGTCAGTGTCTTATGTAAGATTCCATCTCCTCGGCTTAAAACTTTACTGACTTTTTTGCTTTTTTCTGCACTAGCTTGGCTTTCCTCTGGTTATCTTCTGTTTTCAAGCCCATAAAAAGAGTAGTTATCTTGTCTCCAGTTGTGTTTGTAATTCCCAACCTATTCTTGTTTCGATACCTTGGTGGAAGACAAGTCTTCAGCGAACGTTAGAACCGCCTATCGTATATGTTAACGAGGCCACTCGAACAGCAACAGGGCGAAATGTATACAAATTCCGAGATCTAGGCCAGGATTGAACCTGTACCTCGCGCCTTCTTGCAATTGAAAGACATGCGCCTCTAAGCACACTGCCACGACCCGTTCGAATTTAAAGATGTTTTAATAATGATAATATTATATTTATTTGGCGCAGAGTATAGTTATGCGGTTATGAAAACCCCATAATATATTCTTCATTCACTTCGCATCGACGTCCGCTTGGCGTGGACTGGCGAAATTATTGCATATTTGGCATTCAGAGATAACCACTCACCTCTCCACTCAAATGATCGTCTTCGTCTGGCGTGGATGCAGCTGTGGTATTGCCGAACTGGCATAATCATTCATACAGTCACCCTTTTTGTTGCCATATAGTGTATTAAAAAGCCGCACTTTAGTCTACAACACAAAATTCGATTTTTCTGGACCTCAAATGAGCAGAAGTTCAAACGGGTAATATCACCGTTATTAAGAATTGTCTTAATTGGAACTGCAGTAATTCTAAGGCGACCCGTTATCGGGAATGGCTGGGAAGGTGTTGGCGGGAGACGTACGTGATAATCACAGGATCGCATATGTATGGTATCATCCGGGAAGTTGGCGCAAAAATCCCTTACACTCTGATACATCTCTATGCTAATCTCACAACCCTACGTTATTGGCACAAATATCCGGGAGTGCTAAGATATGCGCAGATTTTCGTTTGAGTTAAAAGTTGATAGAGTAGAGATATTAACACGAGAAGAGGCCATGGAAACAAGCCATCGCTTCAGTCGTATCTGTGCTATCAACCCACAAGGTTTACCTACCGGATATTAAAGGAACAAAAGCCGAGTGGAAGCGAATCGAAACCGCCATTAGGAGTGGGGTCGATAGTGTCATAATGCCTTCAGCTCTCGTCCTGTATGTCGGCTACATATCACAGTCCACATCCCCTCCCTACTAACCGCTCAACCCTCTTTCCCCAACACCCTCCCCTCAAACCCTTCCCACCTTCCCATCAACTCCTTCCCATCCTCCCAACACACACACATACCAAACCCTCAGTCCCTCTCAAGCATCTAATTTCTGGTATGGAACTACTATCCCATCAACAATCGTCAAAATCCAGATCTCATCTCCTGATAAGCAAGTAACTACCTATGATCAATTTTCTGCTAATCTCAGCTTTAGGGGTTGCCGTTGATGGTTCAACTTATTGTTACAACTTGTGATGTCAATATCTAATAACTTCTATATCAGTTATTATTGTTATAGATTCTAACGCCGAGAGAATTCTGTGCCTTCACTTGGCTTAGTTATCACATGAAATGATAATTTAAGTATCAAACGAAATAATATTTGTCCCCCCTTCCCCCTCACCAGGAAATGGTACTTGACTCAGCTGTCGCATTAAAATATACTTGAGATAGATTTCGCGTAATGACACTTTACAGAAGTATCACGCGATGGTACATGGGTTCGCAGGGGCACAAAATGCTCTTTGGCCCAGCTGTTGAATGAAATGATTCTTGACTCAGTGGTCGCATAAAACGGTACAAACGTTGACAGACAGCGTTACTGTATCTAGCAGACGTCCCGTGGAGGAACTGACGAGGAGCATCTCATCTCTGATATGATTACTGGATGGCATCTTGTTGCTGACATGGTATCACGTGAATAATGCATCTGGCCCATATCCTGAATCTGTCTCCCGACAGAGCCCAGTTAGCAAGCTAGCATCAGCTTAATAATTTAGCCCGATCCTCGGGGGTAATGCTAGAGCACGCTGACATGCATTTCTCCGTAGGGATAAGAGGCTGTTAACGGATTGTACATAAGGACTGGTTTTGTTTGAATTTTTTTTTTTATTAGAAAATGCATGATCGCCTGCCAGAGCGAGACGGAAATCCACTATTTTATACACCTACCTAGAGAATAACAACCGTCAACGGTGAGGAAAGCTTTCAGATTTTCAGTCATATCGATTATGCAATTGATTCTTCGAAATACAAACATCTGCCTGATTCTGACAACACCAAGGAACAAGCTGGGCTTTCTGTTTCTGTTTCACTCTGTACGTACGTAGAACAACTGTCACTAAGGTTTGTACCCCCAAAGCGTTTCTCCAGCACCCCCCGCCTCCACCTCTCCGACGACCCTCAAAGCAGGTCCAGCCATAGGCCTAATAAGCAACACATCAAAACCAAGAAGCCATCGGAACTATGTTCAAAGTGTAAATTCTCAAAAACCTGTCTTAATAAAAAAAATGACAACAAAGTTTCTTGACAGCTAATTACCAGGATGGGAAAACATTGAGCTGTGTCCGAGTGGTTAGGAAGGGTCATGTATGTGTATGAGGCCCATACCCTTGTGAAAACATCTGGAATACATTTGTTTTGTAGCGCATAACACTATGTGTTTCAGTATAATAGATTCAAATTTTCAATTTGTTTCTCCTTGTGATAACCGACCAGTGTAGTTGTTACTTTATCACACTTTAATTACGACTGTTTATTTGAGAATGATGTCTGCGACCGAGCATTGTACATTCTGGATATATACGTAGCTTGCATTTTATGGTCTGTAGTTTCACAAAATTTCATAAACTATATAAATGTCAACTGGAAGTCTACATAATAACGTAGGTTGAAGCCGTCTATATTCGTAAGCCTTCATAAATAAATCTGAATATTCCAAATATAAGACCTGGAGTGAAACTGGCATCAATAATGGAATAGCTAACAGCATGAATGCTGCAGAAAGGATATCAAAGAAATTGATGGTACGTTATAGAAGGTATGGAATAGGGCAATGGATTGGATAAAACTGTCTTAACCGTGCGCCGTGTGCGTGTGTGTGTAGGCCAACAGGTCATTGACAATAGTGGAACGATGGAGGCCTTTCTCTTTGATTAACTGCTTCACAAGGCTTTGTGGTTTCGTTAATGAGTTTTCATTAGACCTGACACCAAGTTAGGTTCGACTTGACCGCTCAAGCCTCTCCAATCACCTGAGCACGGCCACTGAGGTATCAGGCATACGATCTACCGATACTGAGGCTGCAATGCCATTGAGGCATACTGTTTCTCTATATCTGTCTCAACGCTTGGAGGAGCTCCCGAACGTTGTGTGTTCACCAGAGTCGTAATCGTATTGCGCCTCTCCCAAGTTAATATTGACTGTGTAATGCTCAGATGTAGCCTAATCAGTTTGAACTCTAACACAGGGTCGTCTAGATTTATGGGACTATTTCTAGCACGGCAGCCATATTACAGTTTCTGTAAGGTAACCTGAGTTTGGTTAGGGAAGTGGGGGTTGGGAGGTGGGGGCACGTTATTGTTCAATGTCGTCTGGTAACGGCTAGCGGAGTCGATGAAGAGTTCCTGGAGAGATACAGAGGTTCCCTATTTACCCAGTTTGCTTACCGTTTATGCTGATCTGGGAGAGCAGAATAGTCAATACGGTCTGTCTGGTGCCAAGCTGGATGTTCTAACCCGATGGTGGACGAATAATGACAGTTCACTAACCAGACCGCTCTAAGTAGCCCTTTGATTTGATTCTGGCAAGTAGCTGTGTCATAGTGCAGGAAGAATGGTACCGAACTCAGAAGCTGTCCAGACAGACTAAGCCATTGCCCTATAATACTAATCACATACTAAGGAGTCGGTCATTTTCGTTTTTCTACCTGTATGTCTGATGCCATGTTGACTTATACGACCGTGCACGATTCGCACATTGGTAAACGTGGTGTGTCTCTTAAGCTATGGGTTGAGGTGTACCGAAATACACCGTCTTGTTCCATTTTTTTCTTCGCTTAATGTTGCTACGGCGTTGCGCAGAATTGTTGATATGGCCACAAAACTTGTCCACCGATTTCTTGCTCGTGGTTTTCACCGTGCATGACCATAAGTTCACACTGCTTATTGTAGACATTAACTGTCGTGTTCCACCAACACAGGAAGTACTTTCCTCCACTTAGAGAAGAAAGCCAACAATACACCCCAGTGCCTTGCATAGCCACTTGATCCGCCAATACCCAAGACTCCAAGATAATAAGCGTGCGTTATGATCATACATCACACTACATAATCGAAGCCAAAGAGCGTTCACGTGACAAAGATGGAGTCGACAGCGCTGGATTGGTGTGGGAGGGAGGTGAAACCTACATAGCGATATCTGGCGCTGAGAATTGGCCGGACTGGCGAGATCGAGATACTATCAGATCGATCCTAGGTCAGCCTATACCCTGACTCGCACCAACAGCACTTCATATTTTATAATCTCTGCAAGATTTATTGTCATCTTCTTTTCATTTTCTCCCCGGATCATTGGCATGCTTCTCACAGACTTGATTTGTACGTGAAAGTGATGGTGTGGAATTTGATAACGGTGTCAACTGCCCCTCTCAGATGCCTCCATAGGAGGAGAGGGTCTCTTGGCGCCTAGCCGCTCCAGGGCACAAACTGGCAATTGGCTGTATTGTTCACACCACTCGATTTAACAGGTGATGTCTTTGGAAGCCAAGGCTCCTTTCTCCATTCAGTCCAGTGATATCAGGCAACCTCTGTAGTATCATCAGGGGACGTAGAATTACATCGATCGCGTAGCGAGTCTCCTTCATTATCAAGATAATAATAATTCTATTTACACATATAATGTCTTCACCGTGGACTCCTCTCAAATTTTCCATCGGTAATACAATACTTAATCATTTTCAAATCACAACTCCGCTTGCGTCGACATCTGTTATGCTTGGCCGGTAAAAAATCATTTCATTTTGCCTCAGCTGTAGTGTCTGAACTGCCATTTGTCAGATTTCCCTTCTTCAACCGAAAATCACCAGATTTTGTTGCACCAATAAATTACTTCACTAGACTGGTAATATGTCTGATACTGACTGTAGGAGCTCGTTCCTGTGGTGTATTACTGCATGAGTGTCCCAAGTTATTTACTCACAAGAGTGAGTAATTGAATGCTTGTGTCTTCCTGACTGTCAGGTTGTTTGTGATTGTTAGTGTGTATATCACTGTTTTTGTGTTGTGTACGGCTTTGTGTTTCAGACTGTTAGTGTTTGACTGTTGGATTATCCTTGATTGTCGGTTTGTTTCTGGTTGCTAGTGTTTCATTGACTGCTTTTGTCTTCTTGACTGTTGGTTTTTTCTAATTGTTAGTGAGTGACTGTGTGTTTCTAAAGTTGATAATGTGTTGCACAATGATGTTAGTGTGTCGCAAAAATTATGACAGTGTGTTGTTATATGACGTTAGTGTGTAACTGATTAATTTTGCGTTGTTTACTCTTTTATGTTTGTGATTGCTAGTGTGTAACTGACCGCAGTGTGCTTCTTATTATTAGTGGGTAACTGTTTGCTTGTTCTTAAATGACTGTCAGCGTATTCCTAAAGGTTGACCTATCACTGAAAGAAGATGGTGTACTCCACATTGATGGTAGTATATTGCCAAATGATGAAAGTGTGTTGTTAAATTAGTCTGTTACTAACTGACAGTAGTGTGTTTCTGTTGCACAGGTGAGTTTAGTCTTGACGCTTACAAATCACATGGACACTTTGATGAAGAGCCGAAATAAACCCACTCTATTCAAAGTTTAGAATTATTGACAATGTGCTGTGTATTTCAAAACGTACGGAAGGATGTTAACATGAGGATGGGTTCAGTATTGGTGATATATACACAACCAGTTTAACTTTACAAATCCAAAGTATACGATGTGTAAACTTAATATATGAATAGCAATAAACAAGAGTATTTTTCTATGTACAAAATATTGTTGTTAAATTGGCTGAAAAGATAACTAGATAAGTTGAGAAGATTTCTGTAATGACTGTTTGGTTGTGAGAAATCTTGTATAAATAAATAAATAAAGAATTTATCTAAAGTCAAAAAGAAACCTTACAGCCTGGACAATTTATTGTATGTATTCAATAATTGAACTGAACGCTAAGACCTACTTATTTTTAGCTACTGAAGTTGGCAACGATACTGCATATAACTGGATTAATTCAGCCGCGACACTGGGAAGTCTTTTGTCAAGCATTTAGATCCTCCCAAATAGATGTTGGTTGCCTTGTATGTTCAGTATTGCAATCCTGGGCAAGGTCTAAGTCAAAAATTCAAACTTCAAACTCGTTAGTGCACATCAATCTAACAGCCACAATTTGAGTTCTTTCCTGTTCTGAGTATGGCTTTTTATACCTTAGCAATTTACGACATATATCGCTCACTGATTAAGAGCCCCGGATGAAAGTTTGTGTAATGTGATTGCTGTGGCTTTCCTTCCTTAAGATGAATCTGCCTTGTGAGTTAAGGTTACATGAGCGCATTGATTTTCCTTGCTAGTTATGTGGCAAATTTGTCAACCTCAGTATATATCCCTAAACATTGGTGGGTGCGATACCATACCACCACATGCAGCTTGGACTTTTCTCTACAACATATCGAAAAATCAACGTTGTATGACGTTTTTGCCAGGTTGCCAAGATTGCTCCTGGAATCGACGTAATAGCATTTTGTCCGAGGTTGGGGGGGAGTAACGCTGACAAAAAGTTTTCAGTTCTATCCTAAGCAATTAAAATTCTGATATACTTTAACTAAGTGTATAATAAGAGTGTAAAATTTTGTAGTGTATCAACGACCTAGACTGTCTGTGTGCCAGTAAAATCCAATCAGTGCTCTAGCACTTCATAGGGAGGCAAATCCTGGACGGGCTACACTAAAGGGTCCAAACTGCAGTAAAACACATCGTTTTCTGGTGTGCCGTTGCAGTGTCAGTGTATTACGTAAGTGTTTCACGAGAACACATGCACCAAGACGTATTACGTAATACAGAATAGAAGCAAGGAGCACATAGCTTTGGGCCACTTTGTTAAAGGCGGGCATGAGTTCCCCATTGCTCAAATCGCGCATGTGTATCCTTAACCTCTCGGTGTCTGTTGTATACATACTGCGGGCAGAGAGGGGCTGTCCCTGTGCCGGATATAAGCATAAAACCACCAAAAAATAGCCTTACTATTTATGTAGTAATTTCACAAAGAACAGCCACCTAAAACTGCATTCCCTAATTTTTGTTGGCCCAAATGACACATGCTGTCAAATCACTAGATGCCTGGCCTACAACATATCCAAATATCATCAGGGGTTGACCACCATTTTCTCAAAATAAATCAGCTGGAATGCAGGTACTAGCCTCCTATCGCCATAGAATCGAATTAGTGTTTTTATACCTGTAGCTGTGTACTGGGTTACGGGTGCCGGGCCATCTGTCGGGGACCGTTCCGTGACGGTCGTGCTGGTAAGGGGACAGATGAGGCCTGGTAGAGATAACCCCTTAAAATTTGGGCGACAGCTGGTACTGACAACACAGTCCCCCCACCCATCACTTTGACACAGCCATACATGAAATTCGTTCAGAAGTTTTCCTTTTATTCTCCTTATCTTCCATAACGTGACCTTCTGACTTTTATAACATGTGAGATAGATAGATTGCATGTTCTCCGGCATTTCTTTATTTACAGGGTGTTGATGTGGATCATTAAGCTAGCACACAACATTGATGTTGTCAGTACTGGAGGAGACCCCAAAACAGGTCACCGCAACTACTATGAAAGACATCCTCAATTACTCTTTGTGCTTAAGGAAGCCTTCTCAATACACTATCCCAAACGGTCGGGATTTCCCTCTACAGTTTTTGCCTTTTAGAGCCTGTATTCGCTGTATTAATGTCTGATTTTTGCCTGTGGCGATGTTGTTTTTCACCAGTAGGCCCTGTTGTTTCTACGGTATCATTCTCTTTGTCTTTCCGACTGATCAAGATCTTAATTGGTGTTACCGCTCATTCAGTCAACTCAAGAGGTTAACCTCATGTTTACTTTTCTGAAATGAGCTAAAAACCGGAAATCTACAAAGCGTGACCGTTACCGTATACAAAGCAATTTCCGCGTCTAGGGCACACGGATGACGGTCGCAGCGTCACAAGTCCTACCACAACCAATAGTGCTGATATTCAAGGATATTCCGTCAAACATCATCAGTGTAAGCTTTGAAAAGTATAATCTTGTTGTGAGCAAATATGGACGTGTTGGGTAATGGCGCCTTGTTGGATATGTGAGAAGATGCCACTCACGAACCACGATTTGAATAGTAATTAACTTTACGTGAATAGAAGATCCCTTCGGTCTTCCCGGTATCATTGAAAACTGCTGACTGTTTCTCTTTGCGTGATTTTCCCGCTTGCCTTGTGGTTTGTGCTGAACGTTTTGGAAATTACTCTAACCATAGGTTTACCTGGAGAGTAGATCTACATTGTGGTTTACACTTGGTATGGAGCCCAGATTTGCTCCTGGTTTCAGTGAAACATTTGCTGGCCAAGGTGAAACATTTGTTGGCCATGGCGAACCATTTGCTAGCCCAGGTGCCTGAAAAGGGGCATAGCTCAGTGTAGAGGTTTGGAACCTTGACAAAGCTTCCTGCCACAACCTAGTCAGTCGGAGTTGGGTTGGAGCATGCTGGCATCTTTGGTCAAAGACCGCTCTGCTTGGCGTGAGGGAAGAATGCTTGATACAAATAACACAAAGTGAACCATTTCCAATTTACAACTTTCACCGGCTATGCTTAGGCTTTGTGTCAGAAGGTTTGGTCAAGATTACAACACTCATTTCTTTAACGCTGTTCACTAGCAGTGATATCGGTGTGCCCTTGTACAGGTCTATGTAGTGTAGCGTGGGACCCGTCCAGATGGTACAAACACGACCAACACGCCGATATGGTGGTAAATACCGACCTACAGCTATAGCCGTTACTGCATTAAGAAGCCAGGCTGCCGCTAGTTTGTATAGGACACTGCAATGTCATTTATAAATCATGCTGTAACAATGTGATTAGGCAGACGTGGTAATGTCACGGTGTGATAATGTGATTAGGCAGGTGCGGTAATGTCACGGTGTGACAATGTGATTAGGCAGGTGTGGTAACAGTGACAAACAACAGGACAGACTGTGTCGGTACCTACGTAAAACTAAGTCAGTGGTCAGGTAACCAAGCACCTGCAGTCAGGAAACACACAATGTCAGTAGTCTGAATCAACAATGCCAATAATCAGGGAACACAGCTTCGGTAGTCAGGTAACATAACGCCTGTAGACAATTAACACAATATCAGTCGTGAGGTAACACAAATTCATTAGTCAGGTAACGCAACGCCAGTAGTCAGGCAACACAATGTCAGAGGTCAGATAACACAATGTCAGTAGTCAGGTAACACAATATCAATAGTCAGGTAACACAATGTCACAGGTTAGGTCAGACGAGGTCAGTGGTCAGGTATTGTCATGGTCAGGTAACACAATGTCAGTGGCCAGGTAACAAAATCTCAGTAGTCAGGTAACACAATGTCAGTGGTCAGGTAACAAAATGTCAGTAGTCAGGTAACACATTGTCACAGGTCAGGTAACACATTGTCAGTGTTCAGGTAACACCATGTTTGCTCTCATTTAGCACAATATTAGTAGTCAGGTAATACAACGCCAGTGGTCAGATAACACAATGTCAGAGGTCAGATAATACAATGTCAGGCGTCAGGTAAGACAATGTGGGTAGTCAGGTGACACAATGTCACAGGTCAAGTAACACAATGTCAGTAATCAGGTAACACAATGTCAGTAGTCAAGTAACACCATGTCACAGATTAGGTAAAACAATTTCAGAGGTCAGGTAACACCAAGTTTGCAGTCATTTAGCACAATGGTAGCAGTCAGGTACCACAATGTCAGTAGTTCGGTAACACGGTGTCAGTAGTGAGGTAACACAACGCCAGTAGTCAGGTAACACAACGTCAGTGGTCAGGTAACACAATGTCTCTGGTCAGGTAACACCAAGCCTGCAGTCATTTAGCACAATGGTAGTGGTCAGGTACCACAATGTCAGTAGTGAGGTAACACAACGCCAGTAGTCTGGTAACACAATGTCAGTGATCAGGTAACACAATGTCTCTGGTCAGGTAACACCAAGCCTGCAGTCATTTAGCACAATGGTAGTGGTCAGGTACCACAGTGTCAGTAGTGAGGTAACACAACGCCAGTAGTCAGGTAACACAATGTCAGTAGTCAGGTAACACAATGTCAGAGGTCAGGTAACACAATGTCAGAGGTCAGGTAGCACAATGTCAGTGGTCAGATAACACAATGTCAGTAGTCAGGTAACACAATATCAATAGTCAGGTAACACAATGTCACAGGTTATGTAAGACGATGTCAGTGGTCAGGTAATGTCAGTGGTCAGGTAACACAATGTCAGTAGTCAGGTAACACAATGTCACAGGTCAAGTAACACAATGACAGTGGTCAGGTAACACAATGTCACAGGTCAAGTAACACAATGTCAGTAGTCAGGTAACACAATGTCAGTAGTCAGGTAAACCATGTTTGCTCTCATTTAGCACAATATTAGTAGTCAGGTGACACAATGTCAGTGGTTACGTACCACAGTGTCAGTAGTCAGGTAACACCAAGCCAGTGGTTAGATAACACAATGTCAGAGGTCAGATATTTCAATGTCAGCCGTCAGGTAACACAACGTAAGTAGTCAGCTAACACACTGTCAGTAGTGAGGTAACACAATGTCAATAGTCAGGTAACACAATGTCAGTGGTTAGGTAGCACAGTGTCAGTAGTCATGTAATACAACGCCAGTAGTCAGATAACACAATGTCGGAGGTTAGATCATAAATTGTCAGTAGTCAGTTAACACAATGTCAGTAATCACGTAACACAATGTCAGTAGTCAGGTAACGCAATGTGAGTGGTCAGGTAACCAATGTCAGTAGTCAAGTAACACAATGTCACAGATTAGGTAAAACAATTTCAGCGGTCACGTAACACAATGTCTCTAGTCAGGTAACACCAAGTTTGCAGTCATTTAGCACAATGGTAGTAGTCAGGTAACACAATGTCAGTAGTCAGGTAACACAGTTTCAGTAGTCAGGTAACCCAATGTCAGTGGTCGGGTAGCACAATGTCAGATGTGAGATAACACAATGTCAGAGGTCAGGAAACACAATGTCGTTGGTAAGATAACACAATGTCAGTAGTCAGGTAACACAATGTCAGAAGTCAGGTAACACAATGTCAGTAGTCAGGTAACACAATGTCAGTAGTCAGGTAACACAATGTCAGTAGTCAGGTAACCCAATGTCAGTGGTCAGGTAACACATTGTCACAGATTAGGTAAAACAATTTCAGCGGTCACGTAACACAATGTCTCTAGTCAGGTAACACCAAGTTTGCAGTCATTTAGCACAATGGTAGTAGTCAGGTAACACAATGTCAGTAGTCAGGTAACACAGTTTCAGTAGTCAGGTAACCCAATGTCAGTGGTCGGGTAGCACAATGTCAGATGTGAGATAACACAATGTCAGAGGTCAGGAAACACAATGTCGTTGGTAAGATAACACAATGTCAGTAGTCAGGTAACACAATGTCAGAAGTCAGGTAACACAATGTCAGTAGTCAGGTAACACAATGTCAGTAGTCAGGTAACACAATGTCAGTAGTCAGGTAACCCAATGTCAGTGGTCAGGTAACACAATGTCAGTAGTCAAGTAACACAATGTCACAGATTAGGTAAAACAATTTCAGCGGTCACGTAACACAATGTCTCTAGTCAGGTAACACCAAGTTTGCAGTCATTTAGCACAATGGAAGTAGTCAGGTAACACAATGTCAGCAGTTCGGTAACACAGTTTCAGTAGTCAGATAACCCAATGTCAGTGGTCAGGTAGCACAATGTCAGAGGTCAGGGAACACAATGTCGTTGGTAAGATAACACAATGTCAGTAGTCAGGTAACACAATGTCAGAAGTCAGGTAACACAATGTCAGTAGTCAGGTAACACAATGTCAGTAGTCAGGTAACCCAATGTCAGTGGTCAGGTAACACAATGTCAGTTGTCAAGTAACACAATGTCACAGATTAGGTAAAACAATTTCAGCAGTCAGGTAACACAATGTCAGTAGTCAGGTAACACCAAGTTTGCAGTAATTTAGCACAATGGTAGTAGTCAGGCAACACAATGTAAGTAGTTAGCTAACACATTGTCGGTAGTCAGGTAACACAACGCCAGTAGTCAGGTAACACAATGTCACAGGGCAAGTAACACTATGTCAATAATCAGGTAACACAATGTCAGTAGTGAGGTAACACAATGTCAGTAGTCAGGTAACACAACGTCACAGGTCAGATAACACAATGCCAGTGGTGAAGTAGCACAATGTCGGTAGTCAAGTAATACAATGTCAGTGGTCAGATAACACAATGCCAGTGGTGAGGTAACACAATGTCGGTAGTCAAGTAATACAATGTCACAGGTCAGGTAACACAATTTCAATGGTGAGGCAAGACAATGTCAGTAATCAGGTAACACCATGTTTGCAGTCATTTAGCACAATATTAGTGGTCAGTTAGCACAACGTCATTAGTCATCTGTGACCAAATTGATACTCAATTCAGGTAAAGCTAGAACAGTAACCTGTGAGAAAAGCCTATCAAGGAAACCAAATATTAACAGTCGGAAAAGACGAAACGGGTTCAAGTGTGACAGTGTTGAAAGTCAAGGTCGACAGGGTCGACTGTCGGGTGCGACAATGCTGATAGTCAGGTGTGACAAGATCGAGAATCATTTACAACAATGCTGAGAGTCCGGTGGAACAGGATCAAATGTCAGGTGAGGCAATGTTAAAGGTCAGGTGTGAAAAGATCGACTGTCAGGTGAGACAATGTTGAAAGTCAGCTGAGGCAGGATAAAATGTCAGGTATGGCAGTGCTGAAAGTCGGGTGTGGCAAGATTAGATGTAAGGCGAAACAAAGTTTGTATGAAAACTTTGAGGTGAAAATAATGTTAGACATAGATAACAAGGCTGGTAATCAGCTCTGAACTGACACAGTGCAACGTTGTCGGCAGGTAGCCGCCCTGTTTGTACTGGTAGCCGTGTCACGCATGACCCACTCTTCTCAATGTACATGGCTTTTGTGTAAAACCCGGAAACTGAAGTGCATTCCCTGATGACACGGTTGGCTGCCACGTTGTTATTGGGAGCACACAAATCCGAGAATAAACACGTGTAAATAGACCACTGTCAGTTATGTCCCAAGGTGACAGAAAAGCACACATATTTATGCTCCCTGAGAAGCTTTCATAAGAAAAATTCCACACGAGGTATGCCTTGTCAATATTGTAGTCCTAATATCACACACAAAATGCAGTAAAATATTGCTTCAAGAATATTAAAAATTGTAATCTTATGAATACCTCGTGTACTGAGATAAACCAGGCATAGGTTTTACATATGACAATAGTACAGGTCATACGAATACAGCTGTATAGACTACATGGAATTGCAGCAACAACAAAGTGAACACCTTTACTATCAGTTCTCCTGTAAGCAGTTAGCTATCTGAAAGCGCCAAGGGTGTTTATAAATCCAATTTCTCGAAACTTGTTTGTGTTTTACATTTTGTAGCTTCCTCAGGCGTTAAGAGGAAACCTGGCGTGTTTCGCAAATGTGCGGCCCGATCTTCACAATAGGGGGCGATGGAGTCAACAGAGAAAACACACAGATTTGAAGAGTTGTCAGTTCGAGAATGTCTGCCGACTTAGAGAGAACTGAAAGTAGCCAATCAGAACTGATGTGTTTTAAGGTTGTAGGTATTAGACGAACAAATCCAACTGGGTCAGATTGACGATATCGTTTGTCAACTTGCTGTTTCCTTAAAAGTCACCATCATCAGTCAAAAGTCACCATTCTATCAGGATGTAGGGGTTACAACGGTAACAACTCTGTCACATTTCTGACATTATATCTCACTATTTTATTATAACCAGAAATCACCATGTGAAATAAAACCCACCCGCCAAGAATTTGCTGGTACATTGTAATACAGAAAAGTTGTGTCAGAATTTGCAAAAAAGCTAGCAGTGGTCATTGCGTAAAACTCCAGCCATATACACATGTAAATAGATCGAGCGATTATTAACCTCGTTAGGACGGACAAATCAACGCAGTGAACATCAACCTGTATAACCATCGGTTTCCTTCTTTGTGAGAAAAAAAGCCAGCCGTGACACTGATATGCAACTGTTTGCACACCGTGATGGAAATAAACAAAGGTCTTTAAGCGGAAACTTCGGTCAATGAATATTAACAACTTTCGTGACTACATGCAGTTCCGCATAACGAGTAGCTGTTACGAAGTTCATGGTATTTACATAATCGAGTCACATTCAGTTCACGCCTGTTTTTTGTAGATGCACAAAATTGCATTAACCATTGTCATGGCAGCAATTCAAATAAATTCCAGTGAAAACTTTGAAATTATTTACTTTTGGTATCTTCCGAAACAAGACAGTTCTAATAACAGTGAGTAATTGCAATTAATGCCGTTGGGTTAAGTTGGACTCTGATTGAAGATGTAATAAATGCATCTTACACAGATAACTAATGACGACAGAAAAGTCCGTATCGGTAAAACTCAGCGCTTTATTTTGCATGTCATTTGTGTAATCAACATAAAATAGAGACATTTGTGAATGTTGAATATTGAAATCAATCAAATATTGACAGCTTAAGCTGTTTAATGGAACAATAACAGCTTTAAGGAATGGAGGAATTAACTGTGATATAAATTACCTTGCAATAACAATATGAAAGAGCTTAATAAATTAAGAATACATGTTATCGATCATCATATCTTAGATAATCTCCACAAAACCTACAACCAGCCCGTAACTTTGTGCCATACTGGGGACACGGCGACACAAGTCTTTTGCCTGTCGACACAGCAGTGGCAAACCATAGATGGAAGAAGCCATCAGAAGTGGGACTTTGAACCATGTGTTCTCGGAACACTCAGATTATCATTCACAGTATCTGATTCAGTTTGTTTGTTAGTGTCTGTCATTTAAGGCTGCACATCGAACCCAACTGCAAACCATGAAAAAAATAATCACTGAATATGTGATTGCGTTCACGTATCGGAAACGGAGAATTGCCGTTGAGGAATCTGACGCGACTATGGCCGTATGTTTTTAGATTGGGACTATAGCTGTGAGCTGAGAACAAGGCGAAAACGAAGACATATTGAGAGACAGAAGCTATGGAGGGCAGAGGGTATCACAGATTAGCGGTCTACCCTGGGGAAAGTGGGGAAATGGGTGAGGAGATTTTGCTTCACACAGCTGGTGACAATAACATCAGGCTTCCATAAACGTTGCACGACATCAGGCAGTCGTTAGTTTGTGGTGATGTTCTCACCAGGTTGGAATTCTTCGGCCTTGTTCACATTGCTTAAATGTTGTAGGGGAGCAAAATATCACAACTGAAGATCTATTAAGGTATAAATACCCCGAATGGCTGTCTAGTCGTCAGCACACGGACAACAATGGGCCAACAGAAAGAACTCAGGGCATTGAAACCTTTGTTGTTATGCTCAAAAGATGCAGGTTACGAAGAACTAGACATTGGTGCCACCGAGACACATGTTTGTCAAGAACGCATGCGCGTTTGGGGGAATCAGTTACCCTGAAACCCAAAAGTCCTACGGCTGTTTACATTTCAGCATAATAGTCAAACCGTTGAAGTATTTTAACTTGAGTGAGACACGGAAGTCGCAACACTGTCTGTAGATCATATAACAGAGACAGAGACATTGGTATACCAACACACAAAGCGCCAAGTGTATCGACAGATACAAAGGACAGAGCACCGGCATGCACGCTGGTATACCAACAATAAACAAGAAAGTTGTGAAGATATTGCACGATTTCAGTCTGCAAACGCGTTGGTGGATCCTATTTAGGCACACGGCTCACTACGAGCTGTGAGTCAGTCAGATTTCACGATACAGTCACGGCTTGTTGTACCTCCGCGATGATCGTTGGTTAATCGGTCAGATAATAAGTGCATGAAAGCGTGCGAAACGCGAGGATATTACCTTGTAATGTGAACGTATCAGCTCTCGAAACGTAAGAATGACGTTAAAAACAGTGTCAGCGAGGGTTCGTGATGTTCTGAACGTGGGGCCCAATGGCCTACGAGGGTCAGCAGTAGTTCGTGAATTGGTCAGACCAAACAGGAGAACAGTACCTGTGGTCGTTCGTGATGTTCTGAACCTGGGAACAAAGTGCCGACGAGAATCAGCAGTAGTTCGTAAATTAGTGAGACCAAACGGTAGAAGTGTATGTGCGCTCGGTCGTGTTGTAGGGAATGTGGGACCAAACGGCCGACGAGTGTCTGTAGTAATTCGTGAATAACTGAGGCCAAACGCAGTACAGTATCTGCTGTTGGTCGTCATGTAGGGAATGTGGAACCAACAGACAGCACAATGTCAGTAATTGTCCGTGATGTAGGGAACGGATACGAATGGTCCGATGAGCTTTTGAGTGATCTCCTAATGCTGAGAATAGCAATGCCACTTCAACATCTCCAAACATTACAAGAATGGGGCAGAGTGAAGCTTTGCCTTTGAAACTTGTATCACCGAGACAGATATGACCATCTTGGTTGATTACAGGTTTTGGACACAGTCAGACTTCATTTAAGGGACATCGATCATCATCTATGTGGATTACCACTTTGGGACATGTCGCCGAGATATATTCTCATATAACCCTGTTGGTGGATTACAGGCTTGAGACAAAGTGATAGGTCACAACTCTGAACACAAAGACGGCCTAGGTTGTTTACACCAGTCATTTCTGACATCACACACTGACCTTCCGCCGTTAACGGAACAAAGTTTAAGGAATTGGTACGGCTATAGTAAGCCGACACCCAGTTCCCGGTTCAGTTGTCATCGCCTGGATGTCTCGCGATGTCCTTGTGGCGACCCCAGCCTCGCCTCAGAATCACATCACAGCCATTAGACACAGCCTGCACACACACACAGATACATGGGACCAGCTTGGAGAGGGTAGTGGGGGGAGTCGATACCACAGAAAATATTAACCACTTCATAATACGACGATGTGTCATATTTACTGTGCTTACCGGGTAAACAACTCAAACACATTTGCTTCTTTATCATTTAAAATGATTTGAATCAGACGTCAGCTGGGCCAAAATGTACAGATGGTCTCCCTGCAGTCAAAGAATATTACGTAATCAGAATTACATACTGCCTGAAACAGAATGCCGCCCGAAGGGCAATCCTACACTTTTTACTCGCCAGTCACCTGGGGTTGGATGAAAGCCTTTGATATTCTATACTCAGCAGAGGAGACAGAGCGAAGTGGTTGTCTGGGAGATGGGACTGTGGGTCCCGCCTAACCAACCGCCTGCTAAATGCCCTTCGTCTATGGCAGTGATGTACTCGGAGAGGGATCTATTAGCGGCTCGTCATCTCGTCCATTTGACTCTCCGCCTTTAGGCCTCTGATATGACAGCTGTGATGTCACCTAATGACAATCCGTTGATAGACATGTCGTCTTTTGATTTCCTGCAACACTAGACGATGACAAGTCACACAGTAGACCCAAAGGTATGACTGTTGGCCACTGATGACCAGCTAATCCGGTACAGATCTTTACACACGCAACAGCCCTAGACAAACATGACAAAGTCAAATGCATAGTAACTCTGGATAACGCAATATGTGACCGCGACACACACAGAAGAACATAGATCGTATCCATGAGAATCCCTTTAAAGACACTGAAAAATGGACCACTGACTCCTTTCGTCCAGTAACTCACAGCCATCATGTAAATATAAACAAGTGGTCAATTTGGATCAAACGGTTCTCTGAAAGTTGTATATTCAACAACATTAGCAAGGGTCACTCGAGAAATGGCTTACTACCGTGGCGTCTGGAATGTCTGATCAATGCAGGCTGTTGGTCAGTACAGGCTGGTGGTCAATACAAGCTAGTGGTCAGCAAGCCCATTTATTATTGCGCCATCGCCTCGTGAAATAGAGGCCAGGGCCCAATCAGTTAATGGGTTACTTCACCGTCGAGTGGTCAACACTGCCTTATATGTCAACCAAGTGATGGGTTACGGTACTGCCAACTGGTTAGACCAGGTCGTGGTCAACCCCCTAATGGTTTACTGGAAATCGGCTGATCAGTATATAGACCAGTGGCCAGCGAGTTAATGAGTTACTGGATAATCAGCTGGTCAGCATCTAGGCTAGTGGTCAACCTGCTAATCGTTTACTGCATCGTCAACTGGTCAGTATATAAACTTGTGGTCAGCTCGTTCCAGCCTCATTAATTATTTTAAGAAGAACGACAAGACTCTTTCCTTTGAGCCCTCATAGAAAAGATAAGACTGTACACAACAACTGCGAACAAAAAGCTAACAGAAGATATCTCCGAAGTACTTCCGCATTAAGTCACGAGCCTTGATGAACACGCAAAAGTCTTCTTGTCGTCTGCTTTTTAGTGAAGTCATAAAAGTCATATACCAAGAGTTGTGTCTGTTCCTTTGGATCTGCCCACAGAGTCACACAGTGGTTGCCAGAGCGACACCCGTGCCACTTCCCTCCGTGTGGCAAGTTTCTCGCATTACCCTAGCTGGACACAAGTGTTCGGCAATAGTGACCATCGCGTATCCTTAGTGCTTAACGTAATAAAGAGAGATTTGCTTTCGGAAAGTTTGAGTAAGTAGACTTATACCTAACATGACAATAACAAGGGTATAATAAGTAATAATACCCTGACCGGAAGTATACAAGTGACTGGAAGCATGCGCGGATGAGAATGAGAATGGGTTCATGTAAATATAGGCGATCTTCGTACATTACCAAATAAGTAAGGAAAATGATTTTATCAAAAAATATGTAGCTTTCCTCAGAAGAAAGTAGAAAATAAATATATATATGTCTCCTTTATATTTCAGTCATACTTCAATGGTTTTCTACGAAAAATAAGGTTCATATAGTGAAGAAAATAAATATGGTTCCATATGCCTTTGATGACTAAAGGACTTGATGGAGTAGTATGATGGTGTGAAGGACGTATGACTGGGACACAGCATGAAGTTCTCTCTCTCTGGAGAGGGCGGTCGTAACACGAAGCCGGACAGTCTAGGGATGAAGGGAGAAACAACTGCTCTAAATACTTCCAGTTGTAATACTGTGGCCTATTTGCGGCGCTTGGGTTCTACTCTATAGCAACATAAGCTGAACAAACACCCATATTCCCTCGTATGAAGAGCCTATGTACAGACAATATATACGAATGCTGCTCTGGTTGCCTCTAACCCATCACCAGCGCTACAGGACTAAAATCTACCGTAATATCGACGTACCCCATATTAACCCCGAAATCAACAACACATGTAAACATATAGATTCTGTACAATCGGATTGATAGATATAGTCAAATCTTCAATAGATATTCCCCAGTTTACAACGATTTTTTGATTTAACACCCCTTATTTGGTTCGCAAGGGAGATGGGCAGACCAGGAAATGTATATGAAAATAGTCCATTTAGATATACCTATATCTAATTAACAAATGTATTTACATATATTACTTTGCAGAGAACAACTATGATTAGAATTAACAAATGAAAGAACGGTTTATAGTAAAATACACGATCACCTGTTAATATGTGTATATAACTTATATTTGTATTTATATATATATTATATTTTATATATATATATATATATATATATATATATATATATATATATTGTTTATAAACTCTTTGCCGCCCGTCAGCGCCCCGGTCGGGTGCCATCTTGGTTGTCCTAGTCCAACTTGCAGAGCACACGTTAGTTTCCCGCGAGAGTCACTGTGAATTTCAGCAGAATCAGTGTATAAGTTGTCTTACACAGCAAGTCTTGGCTGGGAAGCCCCAATATCTGCACTTTCCGAAGCACAGGGAATATCCGTGAATAACACAGTTTGGCCAGTAACTTTTTTTCAGATTCACCAGAACAATATTTCAACTACTCAATATTGTATTTCTCCGGTTTCACATCGTCCAGGGTAAATCCATTTTCCGTAATTGCACATTCTTGATTAAGTTTAGTTTTCTGCTTACACTTACCCCTCTTGTGCCGAGAGCCCGGGTTATTCCCATTCGTGTCTAAACTGAAGCTGGATTCCACACTGTAGTTATCCTCCCCTGGGCTGGTAGACGGCGCACTGAAGTCCATTGAATCATCTCCGCCACGTTCATTGGTAGCCTTACCAGGTGTGGCATCTGTAGCGCAATGGCGAGGGTACAGGATTGTTTTTCCTCTCCCAGACACGTTCTTTGAAATTCGACACAGTTCGTTTGGACGGCTTTCTTCGCCGTGATGGTCATCAGCGTCATTGTTGCCATCATCAACATCCTCGTCGTCGTCCTCTTCATCGTCTTCATTGTCGTTATCGTTCTCATTCGAAGCCTCAAACTCGTACGGTTGGGGCTCCCCTCTCATTTCACAAACGACATTTGTTAAAGCTTTGATGTAGTTTTTAGCCAGGGTAAGAGTTTCAATTTTGGACAGTTTCCTGTCCATGGTGACATGGGGTATAACTTCGCGGAGTTCCTGGAAAGCGTCGTTCAAGGAGTGCATTCTCATCCTCTCGCGTTCATTACTTTCGAGGCGCCGAAGATTCCGGTCGCGCGCCGATAGAGCCTTCCTTCGCCTGTGGGCCTTTTTGGGGGTTTTGGCTTTCCTCTCAGACGACTCTTCTGTTGTCGAGCTGGCCCCGGAGTCGGATGGTGACCCTGGAGAATCGCGCTTTGGGGCGCGTTTGCGCATGTGGTAGTCGGTGGCTCGGAAGCCTTCGTAATTAGCCACATCCCATCCGTTCTCCGTAGTGGGGGCGTCCGCTTCTACCATTGGGTAATCCACGGGGGAAGGGAGGTCTTTTCCTTTGCCTCGCATAGTATCTGACAACAGAAAATTAACTTGGTTTATGCTTCAAACGATATCAGAGATGATTTGGGCCTAACCTTAACCATAACCTTTTCCCTTTCGGTGTAGTAACCTTTAGGTGTACTTCTCCTTTAGGTGTAGTAAACCTTTGGGTGTAGTTCCTCTTATGGTGTACAGGTATCTGTACGAATATGTTTCACAAACAGCCCTGGGCGGCCACTTGACGAGCTCATGCAGCGGATTTGCGGTTAGCTAGTAGGTCCACCATTATCAAGCACCTTGTCAGAATTCATCACGTAACCTTCCCAAACTATCCTACTGATCTACCTAGCTGTTCGGACTGTTAAAATGAAGTCATTTGATTACTCCAGGGCGGATTTAGTCTCGGATATTAGGAACTTTAAAGACTTAGAACCCCTATTAAATACACAGAGGTAACCGGTAGCTTAGCTCGGTGTCTATTGATCTTCTAATAGACACAAGTAGCAGAACTTTAGTAAAACGCTGAATCCACGGTAAAATACAAAGGTAAACTACACCTCGGGTAACCATTACTCCAGCATCCCAGCCGATCTGTCTCAATACTCATAAACAACCATCAAATTGTCTGAACACACACCTATCGCTGGTTACCTGTGTGTATTGATTGATGTGTGCTGAGGTGATGGTTACGTGTGAGTATTGATGAATGCGTGCTGAAGGGTTGGACACCTGTGTGTTTTGATGGATGTGTGCTGAGATGATAGTTACCTGTATGTATTTCTGATCTGTCGTACTTACACTTCCTTAATTTCTCAGGTAATATATCTGAAAAGGCCGTTCTAATTTACAATTACAAAGTTCTTTTCAATCTGGGATGTTCGAACGAAATACTGTATATATATATGAAAGGCCGTAAAAGCCGCGGTGGCAGTCCTGTAAGCTCACACGATTTGACACTCAGCCCCTCGTCGCTTTACTCCTCACAGAATTGAGCCTATCACTCATTCTCAAGCTTTAGCTACACATCCACGTGAATCGGATCTATTCCTAGACAGACAATATCAATGCCATCAAGATATCTGTGCAGAAATTCAATCACTCTATCTGACGGTGGCAAGAAGCGAATATCTGAACTGACAGCAGGTCCTAGCGGCCATCAGCAGGCCTGCGTGGGTTGTCTGCGGACTGAGGGACTCGGCTGTAGACATGCCACCCAGCTGGATGATGGTTACTAAATAATTTTTTCTGAGCGTACACCCCTCATGGTCATCTTGCCCCTCGTCACTACCGGCACCCGTGTGCCAAACAGACCCGTACTGCACGACAAGGGCGGCAAAGCCATTTATTACTGTGACGCCACGGCTGCCGCCAGAACGGCCACCAGCAATTATCAGCTAGCGTTTACAACCCCTTACCTTATTAAAACACGCTTATGACCAGAAGTTAGACAGAAAACAGTTGATGCAACCGGTTCAGTCCTGATTACGGTGGGTTTTATTCTTAAAAGTATCCACCACAGCCTGTAATTATTTAGCCTGCTAGAAATAGAAATGGACTAAATATTGAAGCAGTGCGGCTGTACTTTTATTACCCATGCGCTGGGTGTTATTACATCAAATCTCGATCAGCAGAAGTAACAACCTCCCCGTCATAAGGTCGTGCACACCCAGGAGTATCAACATCCTTAACTTAGCACCCACCGTGGTTACCCTACCACAAGGCCGTGTACACCCGAGAAGCTCAACCTCCCCATCCTAGGACAGTGGACACCCGAGAGTGTAAACCTCCCTACCACAGACCCTGTACAACCGGGAGTGTCAACCTCCCTACCACAGGGCCGTGTACATCCGAGAATCTCAACCTCCCCATCCTAGGACAGTGGACACCCGAGACTGTCAACCTCCCTACCACAGGGCCGTGTACACCCGAGAATCTCAACCTCCCCATCCTAGGACAGTGGACACCCGAGAGTGTAAACCTCCCTACCACAGACCCTGTACAACCGGGAGTGTCAACCTCCCTACCACAAGGCCGTGTACACCCGAGAATCTCAACCTCCCCATCCTAGGACAGTGGACACCCGAGAGTGTCAACCTCCCTACCACAGGGCTGTGTACACCCGAGAATCTCAACTTCCATGTCACAGGGCTGTGGACACCCGAGCGTCTCCCTTTCCTATCACTGGACCGTGTACATCCAGGAGTATAAGCAAGCTCAGCTTGCTTATACCTGCTACTCTTCTATCGCTATATTTCCAGCCCCCAGACACGTGTCGGCTCGGTTGATTTTACAGGCATGCAGCAAATAGGCGGCTGGTAGTCCGGTACACGCCCCAGGGCCATTATTAATAACCTCCTGTTCCGAACATGATTTTATATTTGTATGTCACAGATAACAACCGTGCTGAAACATTCACATGCCATTGCAATACTACAGGAAAATGTAAGCCGGCTTTCCTTTCGTCCTAATGTATAGGGATGATGCCAGTCACGTGGATGTCCGCAGCCAACATGCCGCTCACCCAGTGTTATTTTCTGAGGGACGCTCAAAGAGGCATCCCCGGCAAAATGGTACCTAAATCTTAGAAACATGCCAATCAAAATATGAATAGGTTTAATGGTATCCTAATCAACTCCCCTGGAACCACACACTATAACTGTAAGCCTACCATTCATGATCTCGTCCAAATCATATTGCTTTGACCTACGGGTGGATGTCTGTGGGGCAATGGGTTAAAGTGAGACACTTACAACGACGGCCACTAGGTGAAGGATTCTGTCAGATATTTGACAGAAGTCGGCCTAACAAATACCTACCGCGGTGTAACGTGTGTAGACAGTTCAAGGAACAACAGTCTTACGCCGACCACATCATTCCCGTCGATTTTTGGACTAGATCGTTCTCCGTTCGTCGATCCACATGTATCAAACCGGATTAGTGAGGATATGCCAAGGATGCCGCCGTATTAACGGGACATTTCCGCATCGTATACCCTTAAACAGCCAAGCCGCAAACTGGCTGGATCTGTCGCCGAGCTCCGCTAATGTATAATACCGCTCACATATACAAGTATCTACAATTGACACCCCTGCGGCTCTTTCATCTCAGTCCATTTGTATTTGTACACGATGAGTTCCTGACGAAGATTCTTTAAGAACAGACGAATTCTTATGATTGTTAACGGCATTAAATATATGTAAATATTTGCGCACGGTTTAGAGCGCCGGCCGTGGGTGCTGACATTTGGGCTTACCTGCTGTAGCTGTGGGGACAACGACCAAGCACTCGCCCAGTCCTGTTTATCTCAGGCGACTCAAACAGCTGACGACTGTCTCGGTGTCAGCCTACAGACTCCCGCTTCGCGTGTGTCCCTCGCCGGCTCTATACTGAGACTCCCCCGTCTCCTCGATCTCGTAAAAAGCCCTTGTCGGAAGTGTGGGCTATCTAATACATAGTAAATAGGCAGTTTTAATAATTAACAGGTTGAACGGCACCTCGACCAATCGGAGACCGGGTCTGGTCTGACGTCACGTGTGCTGGGCTTTCCTTGCCTGTATCAAAGGGAGAAATACCGTTTGTAATTTGTAAAATGTAATTTCCACCGTCCTTATCAGTCAGAGAGAATGGCCATGTTTTTCCGCAGTGCGCGTATGTTGTGCACTACATGCGTGTGGCGGAGGAGATATCTAGCCGTGTTGGTTGGGGGGGGGGGCGCGAGGGACGTTCTTCACAGCGGGGATACGTCTCTTCCATTCATACATATAATGGATTGAGTACGAGGAAATAAGGTCTGGCCGATTCATAACGCTGTTCAGATTTATCTGTGAATTTTTTTCTTATACCAAGAGACCCATGCGGATGGATCTTAGAGCCCCTTCCCCATCAACTCTAGCCCAGATTATAATTGACTTTGAGAAAGATGCGAGCTCTGCCAGATATCTTTCAGTAATCCAATATATCGACGTTAGCAACCGACCTCGTGTCAAAACTGAAGCTTAAATTACCCCTAAACGACCGTTTTCACTATCTGTTTACACGCTATTATTCCGTGAGATGTGCGTATGAAAGAAAAGTATATTGAAAAACAGCTGTTCGTTTTCCACTGCTGTATTAACGTAGATCCGGCCAGAAAGCCGATTTAGTTCGGCCTATAGGAGTTTCCTATGGTTCCTTCCATTATGACGTAAATTGAAAAGGAGCTAGTAGAATAATGAAGAGAATAAACACTGTAAGGTTACAATGGCTGGAGTGTTGCCATGGATACATTCGTCTCCCCGGAGAAGGCAGACGTTTTATCAACGAAGGAAACGGCTAGTTTTGAGACGGTTCTGATGGTTGATAGGCATCGCCCACGGGCAGTAAGGTCCGGTCCGTCACCCTCCGCTAGGGATACCCTTACCTAAGCCTCGACTAGTATGAACGGCTATTTTTAGTATTGTCTGAAGTGAGAGTAAATCCTTCGTCGTGGGCCCGAAATAACATGGTTATACACGTGGTTAGTTTAACCTTCATTAGGCCATTATCGTGTCCATCTCCAGGCAAAACTTGCAAAAACAAAAACTTTGCTTCTAAATGCAGCTACATGAGATTTTGTTGCTAACCCGGCTTGAACATATCTAAACAGGGCACATAGTCAAGGTTATTAACGGCAAAATGTAAGAGAATTTGAAGGTCATTGGTTGCTGTAAAATATCAAAACAGAGGCGGTAGTTATCAGCTGGCAATTTTTACCGTATATCTCATGATGGAGCAGGCTGACCTACAATTATATATCCAATGGACTCCCGCATAACAATTTGACGTGGAGACTGCCTTGCTTGTAGCTGGGCGATCTTGTCTCTGCTGTACTGTAGAGGCAGCTCTGGTAATTAATTGTAACTTTGGGATGTAATCTCTAATTTCTCTCTGACATATACAAGTGTGCCCACAACTGGCCCGCTGGCTTCTATGTCACCTGATAATCCCAGTGACTTATGCATTGAATTATTTCATACTGAGTTAAGCAAGCCAGGAGGCATAAGCAAAATTATCTGTCACGGAGACACAAATAACAGGCTTACATAATGAATTCCGCCGGCTGTATGTTTATGTGATGCTGAACTAATAACGGAATGTAGATCCGATTCCCGTCAGATGTAGGCCTACCGTTATGTATACGGTATGTAAATGTAGGCATATATATATATATATATATCATCGATTACCCGTAGGCCTGCAATATACAAGTACCAATCCCCATTCCATCCCAAATGCACCATAAAAACAAGCCACTAAATCGAGAAAGAAAAGCTCTATTTATGCAGGTGTTAGAATTTTAAATAGGACTCTTATCTTAAGTCCATCGGACGCCTGTTAATGAAGGATTCCAATTGCCAGCAGATGATATATTATGTTAACAGGTAATATTTGTCAATTGAAGAACAGTGTATCGCAGGAAAGACAGTTTTTAAACATGGGAAACAGATGAAGGTGGGTAGACTCACCCCCTATAGCAGTGGGTTGATATGCAGGGATTTTCAGCCTGTCAGTGTCCGAGTTTCTGGTATTGATCCTTGAACAATTAAACTGCTAAGGGCTCGGCATTAATGGGCCAGGTGAACACAGGTCACGTGACAGATCAATTGATCTCAACGCAGGGGAGACAACACCCTCAATTGCACATGTTAGTTGCTTCTTTACGAGTAATTGCCCTTATCACATAAGGCGGCAACATAACGCAGCAATCAATAATCCAGATAGCTGTTTCTGGTGTGCATAACCGAGATTTCTTCGCTTCAAAACATCAGAGTACAACCCATAGTACGGCCAACACATCAATAAAATAAATAAAAAAGAAACAAAACAAACTCAGTTCCTTAAAGTAAAACTTCTAGCAAAGGTTACTGATTTATCTTCAATATGCAGATCAAACCGTTTCCAAAACCACAGGTATGTCTTTGCTCTGTTAATTATTTAGGTATCAACCATTTATGAGTAAATTGCTTTAGCGTTTAAAATACTACCCAAGGGAGTAAATAAACGAACTAAATGTAACCGTTTATCCCTCTTACTAATGCGCTCATTGTATTAAATTTACGGGAAGTATTTACTTCCTATTTCTCTGATATATTCATTGCATTAATGCATCTCGGACGCTAACTGTAGTAAATTTTTGGGCACACTGTTTAAAGTGTATTAATGTACGTCTACACTGTAGCACTTGGTGTACAAACAAGGTTTATCTTTGGTTATCTCTTTTAAGTAAATGTTACGCTATTTCGTTACTTATTCACTTGACACACGGCATCATTGGAACCTGTTAACTGTTCCTGATTTCTCTACCTCTCTTTATTTACAATTTTTTTCTTCTGAAAACACATATATCATCCACAAAACCCGGTACGTCAACTTTGACAATATCGCAGTGTCACGAGACGTGATCGCCACAGAGCTGACGTCGAGACCAAGGGATTCTAACTACTGTCAATATTAAATCCAGCACAGGGAAGGTGGGACTTTTTTGACGCCATTTAATGTCACGCGCTTGAAGAAATGTCATTGTTTTTGAGTCACGATTTTGAGACGTAAAAACTTTAAATCGTGCTCCCCTATGCCGAGCACACCTCCATATGCACGAGGCCGTTGTCAGTGCAATTTCAAGATTGACAGGTTAAGGGCAATAGTGGTAGTATAATATTACGCAATAATTTTCAAACGTGGATAAAATTTACCGCGAAAGCACAAAAAACCAGATTTATGCTGTTTAAGACGGATGCGGTGATTTCCAAGAATTTTTTCTCGAACTTAGCGTCCTTTTTGTTTAATAACAAGAAAACGACTTCGGTTTTTGGGCTAGCCACTCGGTCAAACGTTCCGCTGGCCTGCTGTGTCTTCGGTCATGCGTGCAGCAAACACGACTCTGCCAGTCACGATAGGCCGGCAGGTTTAGCGTAAGCCAATGAGGGGCCTGTCCACAGGCGAGCAAACCACAAGCCTCCAAAACACATGTGATATGCCGGAACTAGCTTTGTTTACGGGTTGTACGTGTTTGTGACCGCGCTCTCCTGACCCACATACCACTCTCCACATACACGTGGCGTAATTGTTCATTCTCCCGAATACATGTAAATAAATGATGGTCGGTGAAATACGGATGATACGGGTTCAGCTCCAGGATTAGCCGCGGTGTCACCACGGACGATTATTCATGTCTGTAGGATTATGTGACGAGAAGTGAAAAGTACTCTGTAACACTCACTCTTAATACAAAACATCATCACTGTCTGTCAACTTACAAAACACCTACATGTGCACAATTCATTCATTTCCAAAGCTGTCCCTTTGCGGAATTTGCTACATTAAAAACATTCCGAACAATTGATCACCACGCATTCACTGAATAATTAGTGTTTATCGGTGTCATTTTCGCTTTACAAGTAAACTATATCATAACGTATCTGGTGTCTTTGGCATGATGTTCCAGTGGTGGCAGCACTTTGGCGACATGGATTCGCCCTGGCACAAGAAGAAACAGTATACATACATTCTAAAGACTCCTGGCCGTCATGCGACTGGAATGTGAAGAATCCTCGAGGTGCAAACTTTCAACCACTTCGCGAATTCGAACTCGCGGTTCTCATCGGAGAAGAGCTTTAAACAAGAGCCAAAGGCTACTTTAAGTTAAGGTTATTAACAACCTGTTATAATAAGAGTATCTCCGGTTGGTCAACTCCTAACTCCTGTCATACAGATAGTCCATTGATCTCTTGTAGGCGTTCATCATTTTCAGCTTGAATAACACCTGAGTCTTTCTATGTTGTGTTTGCACAGTATCGGAGTGCAGACAGTAAGTAATATTAACCCGAATGGTAATTGAATCTCCTGACGGTGAAATCCGTCAGAGGTCACTCCGCCCCTTGATGTAACCTTCGCTGCAGTCTGAAACTGTCGGCTATGGCATTACTACTGCCCGTGTTTACTCACCTGCTCTGTGTTTGTGTGTCAGCGGGATTGACACAAACACGGCTAGCTCCAACAAGTTGTGACGTCATAGCGTCTTGACTAAACCTGTACGGAAAGGTTCATTGCTGCATTAAAGGTAAACGAGACCCAGTGTACTCCAGGTACACCAATTGTTAATGGAGATTCTCCTGATATCAAGGAGATTCCGGAGATTAGCTAGTTCACTAAAGGCACTCGTAACCTATCTGTCCATCTGATGAACACAATCAGCTGTGTGACAGGTCTTCAGTGTCTACGCTACTAGAGTTTTACGTGGAAATCACTCGTTTATTGTGACAAATAAATTCTATTACGACCAAGACTGACAACAGGCATGTCTTGTTTGCACAAACGTGTGCTGGTATCAGCTCTGAAGTCAGAACAAGTGTTTAACTAAGAACATGAAACGATTTTAAACCGTGCCGTAACAAATGCAGCATATCTTGAAAAAAAAAAGACTCAGTCATTCAAAATGGCAAAATTGACATGTGTGCCAGCCGTACTTGGATGAAAGCTCGCCTAGAAACAGTGTCGAGTACCTTACAGGAGCATGTGAATAAACAACTGCTTACCACAATACTTTATTGGTTTTCTCCTTAGGTTAAAAGGTAATTGTGCTTCATGATAAAGTGTGTGCAAATTATCTTTATGTATCTGAAATGACTCCACCATACAGGTACCATGGTCAATCAGATTAGCACGCATGAGCGCTCACGGCCAAACCACCTCCCGCAGCCCAAAAGTCATTTTCTGTAAACTCACCAAACGGTGCGGGCAGGGCTTGATTGCTATCAGTTGAGAATTACGATAGAAAAGTACCACCACATTAACTTTAATTATTAAAATTCTCTCCTGACAATATGGTTACCATGGCAACAACTTTTATAAATTATGAACAATAACAGACTTTCATCTTGGTCCTTAAACTGTAGTTACATGTAACTACGTGCGTCAGATTCTAATTATCAACATGTGCCATGTCAGACCATCACTGATGTAACTACCTACATGTAGGTATGGTCTGCCTATCACTGATGTGATTACCTACATGGGCGATATGGCCAACCTCTCACTGATGTAACTACCTTCATGGGCGATATGGCCAGCCTCTCATTGATGTAAGTACCTTCATGGGCGATATGGTCTGTTTATCACTGATGCAACTACCTACATGGGCGATAGGGTCAATAAAATCACTTAAGTAACTACCTATACATGGTCGATATGGCCAGTTTATCACTGATTTAACTACCCAGATGTGCCTTATGATCATCCCATGTGCGTGCGCGATACAGTTAGATCACCAGTACTGTAACCCCCTGTGTGACATATATAATAACTATCAGTACAGTAACCACCAGACCTATGTGCGCGATAGTTAGATTACCAGCCCTGTAACCACCTCTATGACATAACCATGAGTACAGTAACCACCAGGCGCTAAACCATCGGTGCTGTGACCAACTCATCAAAGATGGGTGGCATAAACGTAGCAATGGAGGTGTGAAACAGTGGAGAAGGTGAATCAGTGGAGCGGTGAGCCTATAGCATGACAGAACGATGGCGAGAAAATCTGAGTTCGTGTTGTAAGTTGCGATCCATCAAAGTAGCCATAAAACACATCATTGTAGTGCAAAATATCAAGAATCAATCAATATTAAGAGGCGGGAAATCATTGTGCCAGTAACCAAAGCGTACCTTCCTGAGAGTCAATAACCAAAGAGGAACTTTATGCCAACCAAACTTTAAACGAGCCAATAACCAAAGGGTAACTGCTAACGAGCCAATCATCAAAGCGTGCCTTTGGACAAACCAGTGATCAAAGCTAATGTCAAGCCTACTGATGTACCCACAGTGTAGCCAAGTGTCAGGCAATAATAAAAGTGCAATAGGTGAGCCAGTAACCAATGCGTACCTTTATCCCAACCACTAACCTAACTGTAACGCGACTTTCTATAACCAAAGCGTATTTTTAGCCGAGCTAATAACCAAACCGTAACACTGAAGCCAACCTGTAATCTAAGTGTATTAATTTTCCGGTAGCACATACCCAAAGTGTAACTTTAGCCGAGTCAGTAATCAAAGGGTAACTTCAGACTAAATGTGTGTGCCCACAGTGAGCCGATAATCAAAATGTAACTTCAGGCGAACCAGTAACCAAAGTGTAATTTCACTAGAGACAATAAAGCGTAATTTCAGACGAGATAGTAACAAAACCGTAATAAAACCAACGTGACGCGCATATTGAATGAAAACTGTCTTCAGTTGTAAGAATACATTGCCCGTTGCATATACACTTTTTCTATCAACAGAAAATCATAACGAAAAGTACTTCTGCTCTTCGTCATTTAGGATGAAGCGGTGCGACCATAAAATACACCTATTACAAGAACAAACATCTCCGCAAACTTGTGCCATTCTGGTGATGAATATGATAAACACCTTTTACTATTCCAGACAATATGATGAGAAAAGGGATATCTTTTAGCGGCTTCTTTTTCTTAGATGAATATAAAGACGATGTTAAAAATAAATTGTCTTGGGGCACACCCTCCTCGCTCCGCAGGCCTCCCTGGGAACACACGGTCACCGCAGCAGTTATATGGTTTCAGGGGATTCAAACCAGATGGTGTATCAAGGATATTGAACAATATATTTGCTAGCCACTTCTTGGAATAAGCTTATTCTCGGTACACTGAGTTGTTGCACTCGTCATTTGGATACCAATTACGCTCTTCCAGGAAAAGAAGAATAAGAGTCCACACATTCTCAGTATTCTGCAAACTGCCTCTAGAAGTGTCAACACTACAGGTTAATAATTTAACCTCAAGAGTATCCGAAATTGTCACTGTTGAGATGTCATCAGTGATTGTTAACGGCTTAATTTGAATGGTCTCCAGATTTCTCAGTGCCAACGTCATAAAATAAGTCTATTCTATCTCATCTCAGCCGACCAGTTACCAGCTGAATGGAATATCAGCATTGTGTTACAAATTAGTATTACCTCAGGCGACCATTTGTTAAATCAAGCAAGGAAGTGTTCATTGTCTGTCATAAGTGTTTCTTATTTGACGCATTGCTTTTTACCATATCAGACATCGCAAGGTAAATTCATTCTATATCATGAACTATCGTCGTCTTCTCTAAATTTCGTTAACCACTTATTGATTAAAATATTCATTTTTATCTTCTTCTTTGAGTAATAGTCACCTGATTTTTCTGTAGCGATTTCCCTCTGCACAGGCAAATAGTGCCGGTATAGT
This sequence comes from Acanthopleura granulata, assembly GCA_016165875.1. Taxonomy (NCBI): domain Eukaryota; kingdom Metazoa; phylum Mollusca; class Polyplacophora; order Chitonida; family Chitonidae; genus Acanthopleura; species Acanthopleura granulata. Next base: position 41,781,444 of record JABBOT010000002.1, on the reverse strand, counting down.
GCCGATTTCCTTGATCAGTACTGGTTACGCAGTGCAGTCGGTCCCTCTTTTTAGTGCCGAGCACTGTAATGTATCTCTGTGCAGTTCCGGTTCTGCAGGCCAATAAAAGTGTCGGTTTCCTCGTATGATGTTGGTATGCCTTACAATGAGCCGATCTCAGTGAACAGTTGCCGCTGACCGTCCACGAGTTCTTCGGTCCCAGAACTAGGATATACCGTTGGCTGGTGACGGTAATCACCTCCCAGTCTGAGCCGTGAGGTGGCTAGCTACGGACAGGTAATTGGTTCAGCTCTCGCCCCTTCCAGTCTGCTGTTCCCCTTCTCACGTCGTGTGACCCCGGCCCCACAGCCTGAATTCTCAATACACCAGCATCTCCGTGTGCTTTTCTCATTTCCAACAGTCTGGTCTCCGCTAGTGTGTTTCTGATGTCAACCCTTGTCTGTGTGCTTTATCGAGAACACCACGGACTGTCTCTCTGCTCAACAAAGAATCAAGCCGAATGACAATCCGAAAATAATTAGTTTTAATTGAACACCTCGGCGGCTCGCCTTCCCAGTCAACAGACAGCTCTCTGAGATATAGCGATACCGTCTCCGCACAACCCTGGAAACTGCTCACTAAACACACTTGTATCTACACCTGGCTACCTGTAAGTTAAGATGATTAAAAGATTCCCACATAGCCTTGTTGAAAGCGTGTTGGGAGAGGTAGGAAAAAAGCGCCGTGCACGATCCAGACTTCGTGCCCCTCTCTCCATGTAGCGAGCCGGAACGGGCGTCGGGACAACTCGCGTGTGCAGGCCACGCTCTGATATGATTGGAATGTGACGAGTAATTCCAACAGGTTGGCACAAATTTGTTACCTTCGCAATGGAATTTAGGTAAAACGTTTTCAATTATGTATAAAGTTTCGGAAGAAATTTTTGTATTTACATCAAGTTTATCAGAGGGAGGGGGTGGGCTTGCTCCGTGGCAGTGTGATTAGCGTGCTAGTGACCCAGATGCCTCCCACCAATGCGATCACTAAGTTCAAGCCCAGGCCCTGGCCTCCACTCCTGTCTTACGTGGGAAGGTCCACCAATAGCCTGCCGATAGTCGTGAGTATCCTTAGGGCAGAGAGCCCCGTTTCCTCCATTCCATAATGCTGGCGCTCGCGTTATAAATGAAATATCCTTGAGTACGACGTAAAACACCATTCGAATAAATAGCTGAATAAATAAATAAATAAATGTCAGACAGGTACCGATAAAAAGATTTTCATCTGTTTATCTTTGATAAGCTTACTACATATCACCTGATAAACCAGGTAAAGTAATAATAAATGAAAAGCTAATTTTCAACTAATGACTATTAAATTACAGAGCATAAGCAAAGATTGCCAATAAGCCTAGCCTTGGATCCCCTTTTCGATGTTTATACTCAGGGCAGAAAATTTTGACCACAAATTGAAAAAGTTGACCACAAATTTATCAGTTGTCAGATTATTAACTCACTAAATTGTTATTAGCGAAGTCATAGTTATTAGCCATGTTCTTAGATAATATATAACGGACGTTTCCCTTGGTTGTCTCTAAGACAGATGTATTACAAAATGTTATTCTTTAGAACTATGATTCCGGCATCTCGGGTGTAAATATTGTTGTAATCAGATGGCAATGTTTCTCGGATGTTTTGTGATTAGCGGTCAGACTATCATTTCGTCAGTCTGTCATTGTTACTGTCTGCCACTGTGACTGTCCATCATTGTGCATGTCTATCATCGTCCCTGATCATCACTGTAACAGTCTGTCATAGTGACTCTCTGTCATGATGACTGTCTGTCTTTGTGCCTGCATGTCTGTCATAGTGCTTGATCATCACTGTTACTCTCTGTCGTAGTGACTGTCTGTCTCATTATGATTCCTACCATTGTGACTGACTATCATTGTGACTTCCTACCACTCTGACTGACCATCAGTGTCACTTCCTACCACAGTGACTGACCATTATTGTCACTTCCTACCACTGTGACTAACCCTCAGTGTGACTTTGTACCACTATGACTGAAAATCACTGTGACTTCCTACTACTGTAATTGTGACTGTTATTGTGATTTCTTACCACCGTAATGACCCTCATTGTCACATGCTACCAATGTGACTCACCTTCACTGTGACCGACGAGCATTCTGATTCTTACCACGGTGACTGACCATCATTGTGACTGGCTACCACTGTGACTGACCAGCATTGTGACTTGCTGCGAACGTGGCTGACCATCATTGCAACTTCCCACCATTGTGACTGGCAATCATTTGACTTCCTACCACTGTGACCGGCCATCAGCACGCCAGACTCAGATGTAGCGATATCTGCAGCAAACGTGTTTTCCCAGGATATGGTTGCTACATTGTAAAGGTGTCGTGAAGTCATAATGAAGCGTTTAGTGGAAGGGAGATAACTCCTTACCTTCATTCTGTCGAGTATTTGCTTACATAACGCGTTGTTCTGATACAATGTGGTCCTGAAACATTATTAAGGGGTGTAAATCCACGACGTTAATTGTTAATGACCAATCGAGTGAAATACAAGTACATGTATAATCTTCCTGTTGTACAGGCTCTAAATGGGAAGGGCTGTAAAACAACCACAGTAAACATTTTTGTGTTTTTCAATCTGTTTGGAAAAGCTTTACCCCCGTGATTTCTTTTCTAAGGATCAGTGGAATTCACAGGTAGTAGATGACTGATACAGAACCAGATCCATTTTGAACCACTAATACACTCGTGTACTTCTAACACTGTTTCTTCTAGATTATGAGAAAAAAAATAGTTAATCTTATTTTACACTCCTCCACTTTTTAACAAACATTTCTTTTAGATCATTCATGATCATTCATGTTGTAATTTAAAAATACGACAAATCGGATGATATTTAATGAGATCACAGATTGGTATCACGCGTAACTAAGAGAACTGGAGCCGAAGCAAAAACATCTTTTACAGCTTAAAATAATTTTAGCTGCTCTTTTTTGAAGCTTAAATAATCTGTCACTAATTAATTCAAGTGGACAGGTTCCCAAAACTGAACTACGTTGTAATGAAAATGTGGTAAAATATAGTTGTGATAAAAAGGTTTTCGTGTCTTCAAACCCCCAAAAAAGACATTGGTCTGTCTTAAACTTCCAATAATTTTGCAGATGTAACCTCTATGATCTTGCCGAGTAAGAGTTTCATTAATGAAAATCCCGAGTGATTTTGTTAATGACGCATGTTAAGTTGAAGAATCTTCAATTTTTAAGTTAAGTACATTGTATTTTTACACTTCTGAGACGCTGTCGAGAACTTATTAATATACATTTTGCTTTATGTGGATTTAATTACATGTGCACTTTATTTTCGTAACACCACATAATAACAGCTTGAAGCCTTCGTTCAAAGTTATCTCAATCTCAGTGACAGTTTTAGCACTGCTATGAATAGTTGCGTCATGAGCAAACTTCTCAACTTGAGAATTATTATTGCATTGCGGAAGGTCTTCAGTTCACATGATAAAAAGCAGTGGTCCCAGTATTGAGCCTTGTGGAATACTCATTTCTACTAACATCTGCCCGAAAACCTTTCCAGCTACATCAACTATACGCTGCATTTCCTGCTCTGGGAATTAGACTTAAAGATGCTAAGGTTGTGATATGAAACTTACACACTTCTAATATAGCTAGTAGAATTGACTCCTTTATCATATTATAGGGTTTTTGTGAAGTCAAGCATGGCTGGTCCAACTATATGTCCATTGTCAATTGATTTATGCCAGCTTTCAGCGATATTGATGACAGCACTTTCACAGGACTTACGAAACCCAGGCTGATTTGTTGCATTTATACCGGTGTTTGAAATATTTTCATAGAGACAGTAGTGCGCGAGCTATTGAACATAATCTCTAAAAACTACTGTGTACAAGTGATACACATTGTTGTGGCAAAAATACACATCGCATATTTTTTGTGTATTATACCAGTACACTATTTCTGTTATACATCCACAATGACGTGTATATCAGTGGTACACAAATGAATTGTGGATGTGCAAATTTGTACAGAGTCGTTTCACGGAGTATCTCGTCAGATCTGTAGGCCTACTGCTCCTCACTTATATAGGCCTATCGATAGACTGATAATTTCGAATTAAGTGAATCTTGGCTAAGTCATGGAGGTAAAACATTTTATTTAACCCGCCATGGTTAAACTGATGTGGTCTTGTACGACATAGTTCTAATGCGTCTAAAGAAAGAAATGAAAACAACAACCTACATAACCACCTGTAAATCGTCACTAATAAGTCTAAACGGCGTACCATGCTATAATATAATGTTTACCATATAATGTTTAATCATCATTTTAATATTGGTTACTCTAAACACGGAAGTCTGTCCTAGGGAGGGTCGGCCAGCAACCTGCGGATGGTAGTGGTTTTCCCCCCGAGCCCTGCCAGTTTTCCTCCCACCAAAATGTTGGCCGCCGTCGTATGAGTGAAATATTCTTGAGTACGGCGTAAAACACCAATCAAATAAATAAATAAATAAGCTCGGAAGCTACAATAGGAATAGAATAGACTCCATTGCAACTTGCTACCACCGTGACTGACCATCATTGTAGTTTCCTACCACAGTGATTGACCATCGTTGTGACTTGCTACCACTATGACTGACCATCAGTGTCATTTCCTACCACAGTGACTGACCATCATTGTCGTTTCCCTCCACTGTGACTGACCATCATTGTGACTTCCTACCACTCTGACTGACCATCAGTGTGACTTGCTACCAGTGTGACTGACCACCAGTGTCGTTTCCTACCACAGTGACTTACCATCATTGTTGCTTCCTACCACTGTGACTGTTGATGTGTGCATAAGGTCAGATTTCAGCAGGGGTGCAAATTGTTCCTCCTTCATTGTTACAATGCAAGTACGGTTAGTTTTAAATATTGCTCTTCTTTTACTTAACTTTCCTGCAACTTGGAGGTTGCTAATGGCATGAACTTAGATGATGAACCACAAAGTGTGATAATCATTTTAATCCCGAATATAGAAAATTTTTCCATGGAAAATTCTGCAGTGTCGGGAATTTAGATGTTATTTGCCTATACTGCGATGAATTGATTATATCGTTTAATACAACTGCGTTTTACGGCTCTGTACCTGTGCATGGGCGACTTATACCGGTATATCATGGGTCTAGCGTTGTAGGATGGGGACCAGCGCTCTCCCCGATAAAACCAACTCTAAACACCTGTGACCCATATCGAAAGACCAGGAGTCTTGTGCACGTAGTTCAGCATCCAAGCATTTCATCCCAGAAGCAAAAATGTACACATTCTACATTAATAGCTTTAAAAATGGAATAATAATCAGAAACGCCAAGCACAAGTGTTGACAATATTCACATTCACCAGCTGAGTATGGATGTGGCCAGTACCATATTCCTCGTATCATATATGCGTATCAAACCCATCCCTTCTGCTAGTCCAGAATTGTATTTACGACTTTACTGAAGGCTGACTTGGATTTCGTTCAAGAAAGTCTGCAAATTTTTCCCACTGAAAACTTGTTTTCAACGCTTGGACTGCCCTCTGTCGTTAGGGAATGAACTACAGAATTGTACCTGAAACATCCTTCGTGAGTACTGATACGAACCTGTGGAGCTTTAGTGGTAAAACACACGTAATACGAGAAACACTGTGTAGGGGTTCAAATATTATTTCACGCGATGGCATTACGACTGTAACAATCCATGGGGAGACGATTGGAGGAATTATTAGATATTCATTTTCATCCGAATTATCTCGAAATTTTCCGCAAGTAAAACAACCAATCAAATGAATAAAATGAAATAATTTTTATCATTTGGACAAATAACGTCTGAGGCACTATCCTTATTATTTAAGATGGTTGCCCCAATAGATCCAAAGATGCCTTGTTGTATGGCAGACGTTCTCTGCAAGTGACAAACATAGATCTCACAGAAAAGGAGACCGAGAGTTTTCAGTTCAATGCAGGCATGTCAAAGTTAGAGAAAAGTGTGATATTTCAGCTGTTATCTCACGACCTTTTATGTCTCTAGGCGACGTACGGAAATCAGGCATATGACATACTAAAATGGCGGCACACTACATTAGAGGTCAAATTCTCGACGTAGGAGAAGATTTGCCTCTGCGTTTAGATTGCTTTTTGGCTCTCTCGGTCAGGGTGCGGAAAGCCTGGAAAAGTGAAACAGACGGAAACTGAAAACATCCAAATGCGAATAGATATGTTTGACTAAATGACACTGTTCGCAACGGCTGGAATAGTGGTACGGAGAAGAAATTTGAAGAAACAAAAGCAAAATGCTCGATACGGCCAAGAAGCAGACGGGCTGGAAGAATGTAACGAACTGAAACTGAAAAGACCTATAAAGGAGAAAAGACACGTTCAGCAAAAGCGTTACGACCGGAAAGCAGATGGGGTGGAAAGGCGGTACAAAGACGAAAAGACACGACCATGAGCAAGAACAACTGGAGAAGTGGTACAAACCGAAACTAAAGGTAACTCAAACACGAAACGACACGGCCATGAAAAAAAAACAGCTAAAGAAGTGGTACAGACAGAGACTGAGGCAAACCCAAACTCGAAATGTAACTATGACTATGAGCAAACGCAACTGAAAAAGCGGTACAAACCGAAATTGGAAAAGATCTAAACCGGACAACTGGAAAAGTAGCACAAACCGAAACTGAAGCGGACCCGAATTCGAAGCGACATGGCCCGAAGAAAGAATAACTGGCAAAATGGAGCAGATCGAAACTGAGATGGAACCAAGTCGAAACGACAAGACCAAGAGCAAAACACAGTGGAAAAGTGGTACAGATGGAATCTGTATAGACTCTAGCACGGTTGCACAAATTAACACAACACAAAGAAGAATGGACGAATTGTGCAGGTTTTTCGGCTTGATTTCGCTCGATAAATTTGACAAAATGGTATATAGTCCGAAATACGTGTAACGAGTAGCCAATCGACATGCTTTCTGTATATATAGTCTTGGTTCAGTAGTCTCCACTCAGTTAAGTTCGCGAGGTGTATCATTTGAATGACTGGTGAATGACCGGTGCGACTTGCCCACCCCCAATAACAACGCAATTATGTTTTTCAATGCATTTGTTATCATTCTGTTGGTAGATTTCATCTTGACAAATGTACATTTATTCAGGTGATAATTTTACCGTTTTTTTGTTAAGGCAACCTGTGCTTGTTTTGCTTTACAGTAATGGTGTGTAAATGCATATTCCAAGTAACATTGTTAGTAACCCAGCATTTCACGCCCTCAATTTCGTTTTGGTATTGGTCTTTTCATTGTCCGTTTGAATGAACAGAAAAGCTGTATATACATACAGAGAGTGCTTACTGCTGCGTTGAAAACAGAGTAGCTGAGGTAGCCTATATAGAATCGTTATCTTTTGGATGATTCATGTTCTGAGAGAAACTGTCAAATGCTTGCGCTCCACATCAATTCATATAACCATGATGAGTCTAGTTGTTTGAGAGCGTTATTTCGTCATCCTTGGGGATTTCTGCAACAAGAAATCTGGATGCCAGACCGACACAAGCACACCACAGATACATCTGCTCCACACAACAGCTGCAAACATATTGTCCTCATGGATAAACCCGTTCATTATTATACATAATGCAAATATAACAAATAACTAGTCAATAACACGTCGTCAGGGAATGGGGTTTCCCAGGTTTATAAACGGGTAGTAGTTCAATTCAGGATTAAACTAGGGATTAAAAGAACAAGAGATGAGTAGGCCTAATGGTTATTTGAGAAAGGTGAATACATAACACTATAACTATAATAATGATAACACTACCACACTAAGTGTCCATCTTAAAGCCGCCATATTTATACTGACAGTTGGGCTGATCCATCCTTCTCAGAGTTCCTACCATTTCTCATCATGGGCACACGCTCCCTACCCGCACTCGCTGAACTGCTGTTCTGCTGCACTCTTTTCGTATACGGGGAGATCTTTACCTCTACCGCCAGGCTGCAGAGCTTATTTGCCTCTTCCGGCAGTATCCTACAACAACTGGAAGACTACATCGCCAAGGAGGAAGGCCGCCTGCAGGCGTTAAGAAGGTGAGTATGTCGGTTGCTACATGTAGCATCCTTACCAGTTTTATAGCTTTACTGCAAAGGTCTCAATATGCTTGCATATGTGTCATCTACACAGACAGTCACGACGTCAGTTTTCAAGAAACTATCAGAGTTTCGAAAGATATATTTAAGATGATATTTTTTTCTTAACTAACAACGCTGCCGAAAAACATTCCCATTGCAGCTAGTCTTCGCGTTTGTCTCCTTGTAACATATAGATCATCTCAAAAGTCGTATATGCCATGCCATTATTTTTTCTAAATTTATTGGGGTCTTGGTATGATCTTATTTTGACATTGATTTATTCCATTATTGTTTATCTCCAAAAACAAGAATTTTGTCTTTATGCGATGGATGTGAGAGTTATGGGTGGATGAGCGCACCTGCTGAAGCCTCAGGTGTTAGATGGTTGTAAGGCAGGCTTTATTCCAGCGGAAATCTTTTGTCCTCGTATGTGAATCTATGTCGACGAAACCGATAAATATATATTATTGAGAACACAAATTTCTGGCAGTAATTATCGTTTAACTCTTTTCCGGCGTTTACAGCTCTTAACATGGCCGTGAGATTCCTCAGTTTGTCTGATCTCCCTCGCCGATGTATGATCGGAGAACAGATAGAACGTCACCAATCTGTGAAGGTTGGCCTCCATATATAGTTGTGGACAGATCAATACAACATTTGACCACGTTTAAGACCACGTGTGTTTCAGACCGCCTCTGCATATTTATATTTCACATCTGGGGAAGTCCGTAATTAACTTGCCCTGGGTTGGTTGTTTAAACTAGGTGCCGAGTTTTTCCAGCCGTAAAACTGATCGTTTAAGACAAAAACTGTTGAGTGTATTGTCAAGCAACAATCAGTAAATAAACAAAACATAGGAATATGTATAGCAGGTTTGTATAGGCCAGTGCAGATCTGAAGGCTTTAGACACTTCGTGCGAAATTCCACATATGGAAATTCCAAGACTGAATTATGTATGTATGTATGTATGTATGTATGTATGTATGTATGTTTGCTTGGGGTTTGACGTCATACTCAGCAATATTTCAGTCATATGGCGACGAGGTGTCCTTTGAATGTAAATATGATGTGTCTCCTTCGGGGAGGGCGAGTCCACGCCGTCAAAGTAATACCGCCAATGGAGCCTCATGCCGATGACACCAGACAAATTATACTGACACCGGGCCGACCAATCCTGTCTCCAGTTCTAACCTCTCTGAGTGCCGAGCGCCAAGGGAGGCAGTATCAAGTGCTATTTTTAAAGTCTTTGGTATGACATGACTCGGGATTGATCCCGGATCTCCCGACCTCGAGGCCGACGATCTACCAACGTTGAGTTAAAAATTGAGAAAAACAGTGTGAAACGCAATGACGACAAGTTTTCCGAATCCCACATGAAGCAAGTATTTGGGTGATTAGCACCGCTAGGTCCAGTTTAAAACATAAGTAAACCTTATTTATGGCTGCTTCTTTGGGATGCTACTAGCAGAGTATATCCGTCATGAAAGGTTCCCCTGACCACCCTCCCTCCTCGCCTGATTGCCGCTTGACGAGGCGTCACAACTTCAACCCGGAAGTATGGTGGTAAACGTGAGCGGGCTGATTTACATGTACATAGGCTGCTGCATCAAGTCGTCAATATTTGTGCTCGTGACTCGGCATCCAGGCGGCATTACCTCATGGCGTCTCACCACGGCATCACAATCACGCGGGGAAACTCCATCACGAGGCACGGGGTAATTGGACAAAACAAAGACACGCATGCGTGTTCATTCACTTAACACTACAATGGTCACAAATAGCACCATGTACATACAGGATAACAACAAGTATATCGTATTTCAGGAAATGAAGTTTTGCATTTTGTATTTCTCCAGACACGTATCCTGGATTTCCTTAAAAATCAGCTGTTAAACCTCAAACATAAACCAAAGCTGCCAAAAAACAATGGAACTGTCCTACTTCTAAGAACCCTGGGAATTCTAGGATGAAAGACTACAAGAATGGTTCACATCCTGCTCAATCGCCATTCCGAGAATAAGTTACTTCCAATAAGCGATCCCTCAACCATTTAGGCCTGTTTCTTTCACCGCACATTGTCATGAAAGTTCACAGAATTTCTAAGCAAAGTAAAAGTAGTATTAGATAGAAAGCTTCAATATTTAGTGACAACGAGTTCAATAGTTTATCAGTCTTTCCCTCGTGGTATCGTTACCGTTACTTGTGACGTTTTGAAAACCAGATTGAAGCACGCGCAATTAAATTGAATATTACCACACTATAAAGGACTGCAGCGCATTTACACAACCTGCCTGACTCAGCTCTGGCCTCTGGCCATTTACAGAGGCCAGTTAGGGTCCACCGAAATTGGTGTCTACTAGGGAGACCGATTTCAATATTATAACCGTTATTTCAACTGTTGATCACACCGGCCGATTTACACCGGAGTAAACATCATTTCCTCCAAAAAGTGGAGCCCAGGATCTTTTATAATAAAAATCTGTCGTTTAAAGCTATTTTGGTGTATTTCAATAAATAATAAGGTTTTCTGGGGTGTACGACCTCTTTTGGGGCGTTTCGGTGGAAAGACCAGTTAGGCTTATTATAAAACTACCAAGAGAATCGTTACAACGTGTTTCCATTACCGCTGACCAAATTATGGCCGATGTGGCCAGTTGTAAAAATGTCAGTACAAGAACGTGTTTTCAACTGAGGAGAGGAGGGGCAACAGGCTGTCACTTTGGCCAGTTGTGATGGTGTGACAATCCAAAATAAACAGAGGTATTTGTTTAAATTGATAACACTTTGGTCTACTTCCAACAATGGACAGCTCTCCCTGAATAATGGTACTGCGTAACGATTGGGTAATAGTAGTATAGCCTGGGACTACACTGTACACTTTCACCCGCCAGGAAATGTAGCTGTGCAACCACATTCTGCCAATCACTAAAAATATGTCCTGGTTAAAATATATCAAAATAAAACACAACACCACTATGCTAATTCTAGCAGTTCGGATAGGTAGGCGCAGTGATATGTTAAAGTATATATTGATTCTTATCCACGAGGGAAACCTGCATGCTGGCACAAAAATATAGTCAGGCCTTCTCACTTAAACGTGCTTGTTAGCTGGGGGGGAGGGGCGTGAATCCCTCACCCACTCTATCGTTCCCTATGTCTATATAAATTAGGTTTCAATTAATGTTAGCACCAAAACTGATGTTTTCATAAAACCAGTATTTATTTAATAATGAACTCATAAATGCACACTGTAGCGAACCTAGATACCTGTGGCCTTACACGTTTACAGCCGCGAAGAGCGGCTTTCACTGTAGGGAACCTCGATGCCTGTGGCCTTACACGCCTACATCGGCGAAGAACGGCTCTCTCAACATGGAGCTGAGTTAATGAGGTGCCTAAAAGCGGATTTTTACATAGCTCTGTTGTTCAGTATTAAAATACTAAATCTTTGAAGGTATGATACGAAACTTATATCGTGATGAGCACAGAATCGCCGAGCCGAACGTTGTGTTTTTGTTTGGCAGCAAATTGAAAGCAAATCGCAATTGACTCCTGTACAGAATGATAAAAACTGCCTTCAGTGACCGAATCCGAATCATTTTGCCGTAAAGAAAGGCAGCGTGAATTGAAACCATAGTCGGACTGTCCTGCAATAACACAGGTACTGACACATTTATATGCTGCAAAGCGTAGGCCCCTAGATCATGCTGTAACCCACTCCTATTATATAAGGCATTAAAATGGGGATATAAAAGGCACGCGCACATCAGCAGCTGTCTTATCGATCACACCCAGTGGATATCTTTCAAATAACATTATTTTATCGACTCGACCAGGTACTTTCTATACTTTTCTTAATTCTTTAGGGATTTCAAAAGAGTGACTCATTTCAAACCCCTAGTTTCTGAAATTGGTGTTGCTCCTATTTTGGTTGGATTCGTAAAGCGCTCATAGCGTTACGTAATGTCTATAGCTTATTGCCATCGTAGTTACGTTCACGTTGTTTCGTGAATGCTCAGTTGGTTGGCACTCTAGCGCAGCGTTGTGTCGTAGAAGCTTCCCACCAATGTGGACGCTGTAAGTTGAAGCCTAGCTCACACTGGCTTCCTCTCCGGCTGTACGTGGGACGGTCCACCAGAAACCTGCGGATGGTCGTGGGTTTCCCCCGAGCTCTGCCCGATTTCCTCCCACCATAATGCTGGCCTCCGTCTAGGCTAAGTGAAATATTCTCGAGTACGGCGTAAACCACCAATCAAACAAATGAAAAAAAAGAATATGGAGAATCCGCCTCCTGAAGCGTCCATTATGGTTGATGATTGGTGTACGGCTGCCTGTAGAGATGCCCAGGTATAAACCAAAGGTCCATGATTACGTAGAAATTGGCTGCATGTACCGAAACGTATTAATCTGTTGACTTAAACTTTGTACACCCTACAGTCGGCTGGACGGTGATTATAAGTGGCACATGTGAAAAGTTTCACATATGGAACGTTTCAGATAATGATAACATTTGTATATATATATATATATATATGTATATGTTCACAACCTGAACAGCCTATATTACGTTTAGAGCACTGACCTACAGAGGCTGACACTGCAAAATCCTGTAGTACATTCCGAGTTCTTGTGCCTTGTGTTCTCGATACATGTAGCAGGGCTGTGACGATAGTTCAGAACCACAGCAAATAGAAAACCACAAACTCAGTGGTCTTACCTTCATCTACCCTCTGTCAGTCTGAAAGCACGATACCCCATTGTAAACATCCAAATCTGACGCCATGGCCGTTACCCTCGCCACGACTAGATTATTGTGTGTTGTGGTGAGTTAGCGATCGCAACGTCACTCGTGCTACCTAAACCATCGAGATAAACGAGTAGTGGAGAGTGTAACGGTCATGGCTTCAAATTTGAATATCTTGGAGATCTCTGAACGCATTCTATGATTTTGCAATGTCAGCTTCTGTAGCTCAGTGCTGTGAGCGTAATGGATACAACAGCTTCGGAGCTACCTATGTTTATGTTTTCTGATTTCTGTTTTTGTGTGCAGCATTGGTCGAGAGGTGACCTCTCTCCTGGACACTGCGCCTGACACCGGTCTCTCCATTCCGGAACATCCAATCGGAGCGTACCACGTGATCAAGGCTTTATCGAGTCTCAACCAGACGGTTGCAAGGGGAACAGTCAACACAAATGGTTATTATGATAGTTGTACAACAAAGCTAAGATTATACACTTAAATAGATAAATACCTCATTCTGGTTGATGTAAAACTCTTTAGATTGTTAAATTCGGTGCTGCACACTGACAATTTGTGTTCAAAAATTCACCAGAAAATTTAGAACTACAGAAAACTTTTGAATTCTACGCTCTGCATTAATCCGATTGTCTTAGGTTTGTCTGGAATATTACTAATATTGAATTCAATCATGCAAGCAGTCATTTATTCATTCGAAAGTCTCTTCTCTGGTCAGAGTTTCAGTCTTATCTACACGCTGTCGGTCAGCCATTGCCCAATGATTCAGACTTGAGCGGGGCAATCACCGCCATTCTCAGGCTGCAGAGCATATACGGGCTTCCCACACACGACATGATGGAGGGCAGAGTCAAAGGAAGCACGGCCAGGAGACTGACTCCCACCGACGCTCTCGCCATTGCCAACTCCGCCAGGGAGAGTATGAACTACCGTCACATGACGGCAGAATGGTTGATGGAAGCCTACGAGGCTCACGTGACCGGAGCTGAAACTTCCGAGCTGGACTCAAAGGCACTTGTCCTCAACCTGACCAGAGAATACATGAAGGTAATATATACAGGTAAAGTGGCAAGAGAATACACACAGGTAAAATGACAAGAGAATACATATATATAAAGTGACAAGAGAATACATACAGGTAAAATGACAAGAGAACACATACAGGTAAAATGACAAGAGAATACATACAGGTAAAGTGACAAGAGAATACATATATATAAAGTGACAAGAGAACACATACAGGTAAAGTGACAAGAGAATGCATACAGGTAAAGTGACAAGAGAATGCATACAGGTAAAGTGACAAGAGAATACATACAGGTAAAGTGACAAGAGAATACATATATATAAAGTGACAAGAGAATACATACAGGTAAAGTGACATGACAATACATACAGGTAAATTGACAAGAGAATACATATATATAAAGTGACAAGAGAATACATACAGGTAAAGTGACAAGAGCATACATATAGATAAAGTGACAAGAGAATACATACAGGTAAAGTAACAAGAGAATACATACAGGTAAAGTGAGATGACCATACACACAGGTAAAGTGACAAGAAAATATGAACAGGTAAAGTGACAAGAGAATACATCCAGGTAAAGTGACAAGAGAATACATACAGGTAAAGTGACATGACAATACATACAGGTAAAGTGACAAGAGAATACATATAGATAAAGTGACAAGAGAATACATACAGGTAAAGTAACAAGAGAATACATACAGGTAAAGTGAGATGACCATACACACAGGTAAAGTGACAAGAAAATATGAACAGGTAAAGTGACAAGAGAATACATCCATGTAAAGTGACAAGAGAATACATATATATAAAGTGACAAGAGAACACATACAGGTAAAGTGACAAGAGAATACATACAGGTAAAGTGATAACAAAATGTATACAGGTTAAGTGGTAAAAAAATACATGTAGGTAAAGTGACAAGAGAAAACTTACAGGTAAAGTGAGCAGAAAACACATACGGGTAAAGTGACGAGAAAACTTACAGGTAACTCGACAGGAAAATAAATACGGGCAAACTGACAACAAAATACATACACATATAATGGCAAGAAAATACAGAATGTATTTCTGTATGTGCAGGTAAACAGACAAGAAAATATGTACTGGTAACTGAACAAGAAGAGTACACAGTTAAATTGACAAGAAAATACATACAGGTAAAGTAAGAAGAAAATATATACATGTAAAGTGACAAGGAAATATACAGGTAACTGGACAGGAAAGTTAATACAGGCAAGCTGACAATAAAATACATACATGGCGAGAATATTATTTAAGGTGTAAGTATACATGACAACAAAATCCATGCACGTAAAGTGGCAAGAAAACACATGGGTGAAATGATAGTAAATATACGCTGGTAAAATGACAAGAAAATACATACAGATAAAGTGACCAAAAATACATATAGTGACAAGAAAATACATATAGATAAAATGTCAACAAATTATATACAGGTAACCTGACAAGGAAGCTCATACAGGTAAAATGACAAGAAAACACATACAGTTTTAGTAGTAAAAAATAAATGTACATAAATTGTGCCAGTAAATTGACAGGAAAATAAATACATTCAAATTAAAAAGAAAATACATAAAAGTATATTGACAAAAATAAATACAAGTATAATTACAAGAAAATCCATACAGAGAAAATGTCCAAATAAACAGACAAAAAAATGCACACAGGTAAACTTACGAGACAATACATGAGCGAAACTTACAAGGAAATACATGCAGGTAAATTTACAAGACAAAATATTCATGTAAAGTGAGAAGAAAATGTAGACAAGGTGACAAGAAAATCCATGCAAGTAAACTGCACTACACTAGCATGTATAAGGAAAGTTTACCAAAATGTATCCGGGTAAACGGAAAGCAAAACGCACACAGCCAAGTTATCAAAATACATACACGTAATCGGACATCAAAATACGTAAAGATAAAATGACTGCAAAAATAAATACTGGTAACTTGACAAGAAGATGCTTCCAAACAACACAGGTATAGGCCTACAGGAAAAGTGATAACAGAGTATTCAGGGTAATGGACTCTAAATTAGAGGCAAACTAACAGTAGAAAGCTCAGAATATACGTTTTTTAGCACAGTAAATAACACTGCAGTATGAATTGTCGACATAATTTCATGGCCTTTATTAACATACACAATCGTCTTATTTCAGTATTCAGACTGGATGAATGCGTGGCTATATATCAACAAAGCAAAGGGCTCATGTGAGTGTTGGTTTTACACCTATAAATTCCTCCCCTATCATGCTCTCGCCATGATTTATAGTCACGTAATGCCAATGTTCTAATTATACGTGACATTGGTACTCAGGGATACAGCTGTAGGTTTTGTACAGTCGAGTAATATCCATGTTCTCTTTGTACACCCGCATGATGAGGATGTGATGTCCGTACTCAGATATACAGCTGTAGGTTTTGTACAGTCGAATAATGTCCATGTTACCCTTGTAAACCCACATGATGAGGAGGTGATGTCGGTACTCAGATATATAGCTGTAGGTTTCGTACAGTCACGTAATGTCCATGTTACCCTTGTAAACCCACATGATGAGGATGTGATGTCGGTACTTCGGAATATAGCTGTACGTTTTGCACAGTGACTTAATGTCCATGTTCTTGTAGACCCACATGATGAGGAGGTGATGTCGGTACTCAGAGAAATTGAGGGAACATTACAGCGCGCCAGGTCGAGGGGTCACATCATCTTCGGCTTCCACGGAATCACTCTGGACGCGTGGTGGAAAAACTATAGCGCTCTGTGTCGCGGGGACATGGATGCAGTACGTATATTGTGTATAATACCGTACCCGTCCCTAAATTTACTATATGTAATTTATCATCGTCTACCATTCGTTATGTCATACCAGTCTACCTTAATGTACCTTTATGTTAACTTAATGTGGCATATACCTTCATCAGGTAACTTCAAACTGGAGGAGTTCCTTCTGCAGGCTCACGCCCACATCCATCCCGTTCGCTCCGGCCAGGGCAGAAGTCTTTAGCACTCAGCCATTTATCGCCATGTTCCATAATGTGCTGAGCAACTCTGAGGCACAAAGGTTTAAAACTGAAGCCTTCAACTCGGTAAGTCTACACAAGCGCGGTGGAATGCATGAATGATTATGAATGAATGATTATGGCTTATCTTCGAACAGTGCTTCAGCCATATCGTGGCTAGAACTTGTTTAAACCAGGAAGCAATAGATTGTTTTCCATTAAATGACAACATTCAAAATCAACGAACATTTTTAAAATCAGTTAAAAGAACTCAAGCGACAAAAACGCTGTGGAGAGCAGGAAGAGACCGAGCTCGTTTTCAGTTTAACATCACCTTGATATGTAGTGAAATGAAACAAACCACAAAGATGAAGGTTCCACAAAAGGTGCTTAATTATAACGGTATTAAATGTATAGAGCATATTGCACAGAGAAGATTGAATACCATAAATATTGTTCAAGTGAGAGGTGGAAATGATAATCCGCCAGACGCGAAGCGACGACTGGGTTATCAATTCCACCTCTCAGCAGAACAATATTTATGGTATTCAGCCTTCACTGTGCAATATTCTATCTATTATTTATATCCTAACAGTGTCATGATTTTGTGCAATTTTAAGAGTTTTCGGCATTTTTTACAGCCGTATGCTGTCACAAACATGCCTAGAGCGTGACGTCGTGTACATGACGTGCTATATGACGTCGTACCTTCCTGCGTGACACAAGAATGTAGTAGTTGAGTACACTTGCATTGTGACGTCATTCCACTGAGATCAGAATGGACCTTTATACAAAAACAGAGGACATTGCACAGTGAAAGCTGAATACCATAAATATTGCTCGAGTGAGATTTGGAAAAGATATCCCACAAGATACGGAGCGTAGAGTGGGTCATCATTACCACCTTTCACGAGAACAATATTTATGGTATTCAACCATCACTGTGCAATATTCTATTTATTATTTATACTTTAACAACGTCATGATTTTGTGTATTGAAAGAAGTTTTGAGCAATGTTTTAGCTGCAGGCCTTCAAAGACCTGTCAGTAGCGTGACGTCGTAACAGTATTCATGACCCCTAGTAAGACGTCGTGTCTTCTTGCGTGACGTCGAAATATAGAAATCGACTGGACTTGTATAATGACGTCATACCAGTAAGCTCAGATTGGAACGTCATAAAAAACAAAGTGTTTCATTTTTGACGTCACGGCGTCTAGATCATTGGTCAAGGTCACCAGCAGACTAATATCAAAATGTAATAACAACAGTGATATCTAACTAGTGAAGATATCACTTTTATCAGTGAAGGAGTCCCTCGAATTTCAATGATGTATAAATAATAAAATGTTTCTTTTTTGACGCCATGACGTCTGAGTGTGAAATATCAAAATGTGATATTTCACTGCAGTGAAAATAACATTTTTATCATTGAAGGATTTCACTAATTTATAAATAATAAGGTAATGTATTCTGTGTGTATTTACATAAGTCTTCACTCAAATATTTCATCCTTGAACAGTATTCAACATCTTCAGCCTCAAAACTCGTAGATAGTGATTGTGATCGATATTCGGAATACTCTTAGTCATCAGGGCATTATACGTCTTGTATGTGACACCTGATACACTTTATCTGTTTTCACGATGACATATAGCTTGTGTCCGGTACATGACATACTTTGTCAACGACATTAAACTTCATGACGCTTTGCCTTTTTGAGGAGTAAACAAATTCAGTCTGAAATGGAAAACTCTTCGTCTGTCTTCACAACGACAAACAACTTGTGTGTGGACCAGGACAAACGAAGTTATAAGGCATATTCATTCATTCCGTCAAGAGTTTGGACGGGTTGCCACCAAGGTCTGAATCTTGACACGCTTCATCTACCTTAAGGACGACAGACAACTTGTGTCTGATACCTGACACACTTCGTCAGCCCTCACAACTCAGATGACGTATGATTTCGTCTTTCTTCAGAACAATAAATAACCTAGAACACTTTGCATTTCTTCACGGCGACAAACAACCTAGATGGAGAATCATTTTGTTTGTCTTTCCGACGAAAAGCAACCGATGTCAGATTGCCCACTTAAGTATGTTTAAAGCTATTCTATGTTGGAAACAATAAACGGCAAACGGTATATTACCCCTGCGTCATGTTGAGTCATTTGAATTCCTCGCAAGTCGTTGTTCCTCTGGTATTTTGATTTACCGGGGAGGCCCGTCCGTAAACTATCTCACCCCTCGATTTTGGCTATGTTCAGCTTCTCCGTGCCAACGTTCTCTCCCAGGGCAAGGAAGTTGCTTCGAACGACCGAATCGGCCAGCTGTAAGTTATGTAGATATCGCCTTGTGCATGGTGACCTCCAGCTTTGCATTTCGTCACTTCGTCGCTTCGTGATTGTTGGTTTAGATTATCTTTGGGTAGGGCTCCAAGCAAAACCCCTGTAGGTTTTAGTTGACGGCAGCTGTGTGTAGGGGACGGTGGTGATTGACGGGAGAGAGTCCCGGTGTGTTAATCGTGTATACGAGATGATCGTGGTTGACGGGAGAGAGTTCTGATGTGTTAGTCGTGTGTAGGAGACGATCCTGGTTGACGGGAGAGAGTTCCGGTGTGTAGTCGTGTGTATGGGACGGTCGTGGTTGACGAGAGAGAGTTTCAATGTGTTAGTAGTGTATAGGGGACGGTGGTGGTGGACGGGAGAGAGTTCCTTTGGGTGAGTCGTGTGTAGGAGCCGGTGGTGATTGAGGGAGGAGAGTTTTGGTGTGTTAGTCGTGTGCGGAACACGGTGGTGGTTGACTCCTAGTTACTGGAGAACTATCAGTGTACAATGTGGCTGGATGTGCGTGATGGAGACTGGAGATAGTCTTAGTCTTTTAGTGAACATGTTGTAAATAGCAGAATCTGGTGGTTTCTTAGGGCAATATGATAAATTACTATACTATAAATTACTAAATTGGAATTAAATTTTTAATTAAGTGGCTCTGTGATTTTCGTTAAGAACACATCATTGAATGGTAGCTAAGCTTTCCTGTATAATGTGTTTCAATCCATTCCCAATGATTACAGCATAGTGTATATGACTTATAGCCTTAGGTGTCTTCTCTGGCACAGTACCTGGCTTTCCGATGAAGACCCAGATGTTCACAAGATATCTCGGCGGGTGATGGACATTACGGGACTAGATGTAACCATACGGGACAGCTTATCAAGCTCGGAGCCTTTCCAGGTGCGTAAACCGTTCCTAAACAACTTTGCAACCATAGGATAAGTGATTCTGTAACATTAGCCTTCAATTTTGACCACTTCATGATTTTGAATTCTAAATTTTTAAATATATTGAGACTGTATCTGGAATATGACGCGTTTGTTTTCATTCTTTAGGTTGTCAATTACGGAATAGGGGGGCAATACGAGCCACATGTAGACGTGTACCCCGTAAGTACTGACGTCATGAACACACGCGTCTGTTTCTTTCAAGTTGTTGCCCATATTCAGCTCTGTATAAAATCAGTCATATTCACTACCGAAATTACCTTTTGTTAGGGCTATATTACACCACAAGCTCCACACAAGGAAATGTTGGACGTCCATGTTATTACCTGGAAAATGTTGTTAGAACACATTTTTTTAATTCTTAAATTTATGAAAACAGCGTAAGGTTGTTTTCGGGCCTCGGTGACGTCATAATTTTTCAAATCCCCTTAGCATGCTGGATATTAGGCGGCGTCCAGAGAGCGACACCAGTAACATAAGGCCCCAGGCACATCAACACTTCCGATTAGTTAAGACAAGGTGCAACAGAAAAATCGAAAACTTCTTTTGTAATTAGCTATTGTAAGAAAGGCAAGCATCTTGGGGCCTGTTTATATCAAAACTTCTCAATCGTAATGAATCTTGATGAATTGCTTGATGAATCTTGACTGACTGCTGTTCGAACATTCGTGAAAAATCGTACTTGTGGATTAGGTTATGGAGATCACACGACAAGTCGGCATAAGTCGCGGTGTCTTACCGCCATTCTCCAAAATAATGAATGATCGTTCGGTAGGTACTCTTCAATTTTGCTGAAGAGCGACGCTTAACAGCACAAACTCTACATACATGTGTCAATATGTTCAATGTTTGTTTGTTTCTTTTTTGACTGAGAAGAAAATGCAGCTAGAAGCTATTTCTATTTCGTAGTGTTGAACTCCATAAGCTTTTTTGCGTTGCCTCGGCAAACGTTATGTTTTATTTTGTTTGTTTTGTTTTTTTATTTGTTGTTGTTGTTTGTTTGTTTGTTTAAAACAAACGCCACACAGTGACCGTTTCCACGAATAAACAGGCTATTTTGTTTGGTTGGTTTCGGAATTTCCTGACATTCAACACTGAATCCATGCTGTCTAAGATTTCTAGCAACAAGAGATAAAATAAATTTCATTTATTAAAGTCATATGAACATTTGAAGAAACAGGATAAGCCACATATCGCGTAACAAGTGTCACTCTATGTTATATTTTCCACTAGGCCATTTCTTTGTGGGGATCTGATAGCAAAGTGGACGGAGTCCTATGAGGGCATTTCAGAGGTGGTGAAAATTGTCACTAATTTATCAAAGTAGTCCCTCATTTAGAGTGTACTGCCGCGCTCTTTTAGCATCTCTGTAATGTTTTCGTCTATATTTGGGCATGTAAGGTCCTTTAGGGTATTATCATTGTGTACAACACCGTTAACATTTGGGTCTTGTAACATCTGCTTTCACTCTTTGCTCAATGATACAATATGTCAGCTTTGCCAGTGGCTCGGTCAGGCGAACATTGAAAAGAGTGTTTGTTGAGGGTAACCCGACCTACCCGCTAAATTCGGTCCGGCTCTGTGGATTTTTCTTCCTTTTTCGTAAGTCAAACATCTCGGAATACAACCCTCAGCGCTGCTCAGATTTAGCGAAATTAGGTTCATCTTTGGAAGTATGCTCTCGGTGGAGGAAGAAGAAAAGGCTTTTTCCAGCAGTATATACACTCATCGTATTCTTGTCACCTTAACAGTGTTGGTTTAAATGATCTAAGAACAGCATTCATTATGTATAGTTTATTGAAGGGAAGTCAGGCGGTGGAGGTCAACCAAAACCGCCTGAGCGTTATAACATAAACAAAAGCCGAGATGTATTGGTATGCAATCGCAAATTTTCACACAGCTCTGGGCGGCATTTGATATCATCCTGCAATGGCACTAAACAAAAACCAGAATCCTTTGAAACCTCCAGGTTCTAGTTATTTTCTAATTTCGTTATAGTCAGGCATCTGACATGCGCGCAAACGCCTCATCGGTCTACATGGTAAACAAACGTACGAGTGAAAAGCGCTGACCCAGACGTCACTTACGTAATAGCTTTGAAATACTGGAACAAGTGTCTAGGGATATAGTGATGAGGTCATCATCTGGGCGCCACGTAGGTCTGAATTATAGTGATGGCATGCAATGAAGTCACTAAGAAGCCTCTGCGCCCCCTGTATGTTTTGAGGCTTAGGTGACGTGTACAATGGTAGGCTGCGCCATGTTTCGCAGTAGCTACAGAAGGATTTTACTACATGCTTGCGGTTAGGGCGCTAGGTCGGATTTATGACCCCATGCCTCTCTCCAATGCGGCCGCTGTGAGTTCAAGCCGATTTTATGCTGGCTCCCTCTCTGGTCTTACGTGGGAAGGTCCGTCAGCGAATGGTCGTGGGTTCCTCCCACCATAATGCTGGCCGCTATAGCTTTTCGCTATAATGAGTCTCTCGTGCTTCAGAACTCACATGTGTAAATGAAGGTGATAGCAATCGACCATGCGTAAAATCGCTCTGCCAAATACATAGATGCGGAGATAAAGAAATTACTAGGCTGACAGAAATATAAATAACTAATAGGTCTAGGAACATTGACGGGTTTGTTCAAATAAATGAAAGGTTCGGTGATAGTTATCGTCACATTTAACAACAAGAAAATAGGAACTTGTAGCGCTTTAATTTTAGTGGAATGCTGCAGTACATATTAAACGTTGTTTAATTGTTCCACTTTCTTTGATTAGATCCCCATCACCACTGGATTAAGACATTGCACCCGTTTTATGCTGCATAAGCTCGTCTAGAAATGATGCCAAGAATATGTTAGAAGAAGTACTCATTACTTAGATGATGTGCAGTATATTTTTGAAAATTAACTGTCCAGAGATCGTGTACAGGTGACCCTCAGTTATGTCCCTTTTCTTCACAGACCAGATCTGCCTTGTTGCATCTTCCCAAGTTTTTGCAGAAGTCTGGAGAACGGCTGGCCACCTTTCTCTTCTATGTGAGTATTTACTTCAAACTGTCATCCCAGCTTCACCGTTAAAATAGGCTACACTAAACTTTTTGCATAGTTGTTCATGGATTTTATCTGTCCGGAGTCACTCGACCACACTCTACCATAGGTTTTGTCTGTCCAATGCTTCTCCACCATATTCTACCATAGGCTTTGTCAGTTCAGTTCTTCTCGATCACATTCTACCTTAGGTTTTGTCAGGCCAATGCTTCTGGATCACATTCTACCATGCGGCTTGTCTCTCCTGTGCTTCTCGACCTCATTCTACCATTGGTTTTGGCTGTTCAATGCTTCTTGATCACATTCTATCATGAGGTTTGTCTTTCCGATGATATTCAGCCACATTCTACCATGGGTTTTGTGTGTCTAGTTCTTTTCGACCACATTTTACCATAGGCTTTGTCTGTCCAATGCCTGTCGACCACATATTCTACTATAGGTTTTGTTTGTCCTGTGCTTCTCAACCACATTTTCCATGGGTTTTTTCTTACCAGTGTTTCCCGAGCATATTCTACCAAGGGTCTTGTCTGTCCAAAGTTACTGTATCACATTCACCAAGGCTTTTGTCTGTCCAAAGTTTTCGTCCATTTTCTACCATAGCTTTTGGTTGTGATTTTGGAGCCATATCAGTAGCTGAGCTTTTAAACCCATGATTTCGGGTCCCTACTTCGTTTTTTGGGTATGTGCATAGATCAGGGAGCAACGTCTGGCGTTTGGAGATTTCCCTTTTGAAAACCACGCGAACCTCGTTACCAAATTCTTTTCTCCCTTTCAGCTGAATGATGTTGCAGAGGGGGGCGCCACTGTATTTCCTAAAATAGGAGTGAGAGTTCCTGCCATCAAGGTTTGGGCATTCTTTACATTTACAGTAACCTGTCTTTGAATGATTTGATGTATTTATGTGAAATATGTAGAAAAATCCCTGCCTTGTAGCTTTTGAAAAGAGGCACGAAGTAGCAGAATATCATCTGAAATCGAGTAGTCCAAAGATACGTAACTAAATTATGACATCTCTGTTTTAATAGATTTTTCTTGGGTACTGATCTTGAACTAAAGGTAAACTGGTGGTAAATGTTTTCTGTTCAATCAGAATAGCGCTGCGTTTTGGTACAATCTGCGACGATCAGGTGAGAGTGATCCGATGACCATCCATGCCGGCTGCCCCGTGCTACTTGGCCAGAAGTGGGGTAAGTTGACAGGCTTCTACCTCACAGACAGAGTTCAAAGACAGGGTTCCACGTTCCAGACAGGGTTCTCAGACAAGGTTCCACTTTTCAGAGAGGGTTCCACTTTCCAGACAGGGTCGCCAGACAGATTCTACTTTCCAGAGATGGTTGCCAGTCAGGTTCCACTTTCCAAACTAAATCCTAATACAGGGTTCCTCTTTCCAGAGAGGGTTCTCAGATAGCATTCCACTTTCCAGAGAGGGTTCCCAAACAGGTTCAACTTTCCAGATAGGGTTCCCAAACAGGGTTCCACTTTCCGGGCATGGTTCCGGACAAGGTTCCACTTTCCAGACAGGGTTCCTCCTGTGCTTCCACGTATTCTGAGTCTTGTTTCCGCCAACCGCAAACCTGACCGCCATAAAGTAAAACATGCTTTTTTATGATTTGAGTTCCTTTTAACAGCACCAAGCATGGGGGCAGAAACGGCCAAGTTCGTAGCAGAACTTACGAAGTTTGCCATTAATAACAAAGCATTTTATTCAACACTAGAGTGAATGCATGACTCGGATACTGCTTCCATCACATGTACACTTATCATCAATATTTGACTTGTAGCTGGTTTTAAAACATTTTATTATTTTTTATAATAATACAGTGTCTTGTTTGTTTTGACAGTGGCTAACAAATGGATACGAGAGCATGGTCAGGAGTTCCGACATGGCTGCGGATCGCACCCAGATGCGCCGCATCACGAGTTCCCGGAACACCGCGGGGTTATGGACGGGCCTTGAACATCCACCCAGGACCATGAACACTGTTTTTTCAAGGCTTAATATTTTGAATAAACTTCACCAGCCCTTGAAACTGAACAGTGTTTTACAAACGCTTGCCGCAACATTCGCATTGTCGTGGATTTCCACCGGACTGTATCCGGTTTTCTCCAAACGCCGTGAAATTAGTGAAATTATGTTAAGTACGGTGTAAAATACCAACAATGGGAAACTCCTACCCGCCTTTAATAAAGAGGTCCAAAATCGTGTGCTCCTTTGTTCTCTCTGATTACGTTACACTTCTAGGTACATGTATGCACAGGAAGCATTAAGGTAGTACACAGGCACTGCTGCGTCACAGCAGAAACAATGTATTTCTCTGCGATTTGGACTTATTATGAATTGTCTTACTGTAGTGTTTGGGAATGAGCACTGTTTTATAATCGGTCTACCCAGAGCGTGCTTTTAATAACGTTTGGCCGAGAACTCGGTTTTATTAATACTTGACCACTAACGTGGTTTTATCCCCGTTTGACTAAAAATACTATATAACATGGCCGTTTGGAAGGCGTTAAATCATGACCAAGAAACAAACGTAACATGAACACAAAACCCGTAAACATAGTATTAACACCTTTTATCAAGAGTTAGAATTAGAATTTTGTAGTTAGAATTGTGCATCAAGCAGGAGTACACAAATACGCTGGACCATTGTGTGCCCACAAAACAAAATTAACGTAAACACCGCTGACACCGAAGACGGTTTGATCACCAATGATCCCATGGAGTGGAATGTTTGATGTTTGATTGCTTAAGTTTAGTGTTTGTTCAAAGTCTAACATAAAGTGTTTCTTGAAGAGAAAAAATTAAGTCAAACACTACATAAGTATAATGGCGTTGCATTGCTTACGCAAAACACGTTTCCTTGAGCAAAAAACGTAAGAAGTTTCGTTAAACCGTGCCCTGAACCATATGGTCAGGTACTGCAACTGTTTGCGAGCTTTCATTAGATCAACTGATATTCTTATTTACTACTTCGTGGATCATGAGTTTCTTTCCACCACAGGTGGCTGCCGTGGTAGGCCTACAAGTGAAATATTTTTAAGTACAACTTGAAATAAGTGAACCAAACCATGTAGCGTTCAAATAAATAAATAAATAAATATTTGATAGTTTAATAGTTTTATGCATCCTATATTGGTTATTAATAACAGTTATATCCCATGGAATGTCGATTACGTTTGGGCAGTGAAGTAGGTCACTGCGATATTTTAAATCATTGTAATTAATATCCCCCGTCATGAAATTCTGAATGTAAGATTAACGTTAACACGTGCATTAATGGTATTCTGGGTGGTCATGATCATGCTAACTTAATGCTAACTGAACACGTGACGGATTACTATGACGTGAATGGAATTGTGTACACATGTGTTATATATTATGCGTACATTTACGGGCGAAATGCCTAGATAAAACTCTTGTTGAAATAGTATTGAAAATGCCCTATTTTTCCCCGAGTGCCTTTACTTGTAAAAGCAATTGAGAAAGGAGTACTTATGAGAAAGCAAAGCTTAGTCTACGTGTAGGACTGCAATGCTCCATGTTTTTATGTCTGGAGATTGCTTTATGATACAACAGAAGCATACATTTGTTTGTTCCCAAATCTAGGCATATGAACCCTTTATCTTTCTAATGAAATCCACACAGCACGAATCATGAAGACTGACCTGCAGGATACATTTAGCTACAGTACATGTAGTCGTGTGTCACATTTTCACTTAGCCACATATTTTTAAAACATCTCAAAAAAATGTTGGTTGGTCACTTTGATACACTGTCTTCTCACGTTATATTTGGTGAATGTTATAGCTGCTTAGTCATGTGAAAAAAATGTTACTACATTCACTGCAGTTTCATTTAACTTGTCGTCTGTTTTCTGATATGATTGTCTTTCGTCACTGGCACGTAACATCACAACCTCTACACATTAACATGCTGGACGTACACATTCTTGTAAACGAAATGCAGTTAGAATATTTTCCTTGTTCATAATATTCCTTGTTTTCGACCATAAGAACTCACTGCCTCAATGGTGACGTGAATTATTCAAAAAGAATGAAGAGGTTTTCTTGTTTGATTATTTATGGATGAATTCTGATAGCTGCTTTCGAAAAAGTTTCACTTAATCCTCTGGCGTCAACTCACTGGCGTGAAATAAACTGGACAGAGGGGCAGAACAATATATTGGCTAGAATTCGCATATTATATATATATATATATATATATATATATATATATATATATATATATATTACGTTATATATGTTAAAGATGTATGTTAAGCGCTCAAACACACGATTAAGTTCAGTTTCAACTTCAAAGACAGATTCCTTTACCTGATCGACTTCGTTCATGGGCCATATAAGGTTGTCTTATCGGGAAGTTCGTCGGAGAGCTGCGGAGTTCGCTCAGCGGTCAAAATGTGTGCGTCACATGTGAGAAAGTTCGTCTTGCCATAGGCGGGTGGTATTTTCTGGACACTCCTGTTTCCTCCACCCATACACGACAATGCTCTAACAACACCTTCGTGTTAATGAAATATTCTTAAGTGGGATGCTATGCCACAACTTATGGCAAACTTATTTACTCAAAGAAACAAGCGAATCCGAGATCTTGGTGCAGACCGACCAACCACTGAGCCAAAGATTATTGATAATTTTGTTGTCTCTACCAGCTAGGAGCTTCTTAATCTTAATCACGTACAGACGTGCATGGTGCGCTGGGAGCAACAGGGGACAGAAATACATGCTATAACAAAGCTACATGGTTAACTCCGATCTGCGCCAGACTACTAAGTTCCCCGGCTCGAAACTAGCTGTTGATACATAGTTCATCTGCGGCTTTGTCTAGAGGTTTACACCAGATGTGTATCGCAATTACACATTAATTATAACAAATTTGTGTAGGAACATCAATCTGTACCTTGTATATAGGACATCTTGGTGTAACTACACTTTCATTGTGTACCATATTGTGTAACTGGGGTACACATCGTGTTTACATCGCGAGTTACACAAACGCGTGTACAAAGCAGTACTATTTGCCTTTTGAAAGTAATCCTTGAAAAACCAAATGATACATGTATATAGGATTCTGCTACACCTGTAATAGCAGTACAAGACTTCCTCTTCTGACTAGTGTAGGTAAAAAAATGAACACAGACGCTGACCTAAACATCCGCTGATAAACCTCTACAAACACACAGCTGTGGAAGGCAGGTTGTTAAAATAGCGCTTGACACACGTCTACGTATTGATCGTCTATGCAATTAAAATACCCAGGTCTCTCTTCGCCGATTTTCAGATTGATTTCTAGACCGCATTCTAGAGTCCGTTAGATGTCAGATGTTTTCTTAGTCAGGCTCTTCAGTTCACAAACAATCAGTTGATTTGTCTGTATATAGAGTCTGCGCCAAAATGATTGGTGATTGTCGTTCAGACTTAAATTCCGGACTTGATATCAGAGCTTCCCCAACAAATGCTTACGGACAGTATTTTGTGTGGTATTAGAATGTGGCTAGGCAATTTACACATGGAAATAAGCATATTTTAATCCGTCCCTTCTTTTTCATATGGACGAATGCAGAGTTAGTTTAAATACAAGAGAATAAAACTGGTGGGCGTTAGAAGCGCCAATAACAATTCAATCCCCTCCCTCCCCCGGAGCGTTAGAAAGGGTGACACGACCTTAGGCTGTACAGGTCAGAAACTTGCACACGAAAAGCCTCTCTCTGCTCCATCCGAGTCTTTAGAACATGCCGGACCCAATAAGTATCGGGAAACGCTGGGCTATGGATCAGTGACGTCTGCGAGGAGAACCAGGGTAGGGCGTAATACCGTCACGAGAGTTTTGGTACTGTTTTGTAGAACCGGTGACGTCATTGCATGTAAACGCACAGGTCGTCCTCGAATCACAACAGCAAGAGAAGACCGACATCTTTACACTTTGGCACTGCAAAACCGAAGGATGTCTTCACGTTGGTTTCGAAATCGATGAGCTCGAATGCCAAACGTCGACGTTAGCGTCAGAACGACAACACGCAGACTGAGACATAGGGGTTATGGGGCTAGACGACTCGTCAAGAAATCAGCCTTGTTCCAACCTCACTGTTAGCGGTGTTTAGCATGGGCCCAACGGTGGCGACACCTTACCGTGAATCACTGGCGCCATGTGTTCTTGGCAGACGAATCCAATTTTCTTCATTACAAGTGTGATAGAACAGCAAGAGTTTATCGTCTTTCTGGGGAGAGGTTTCGAGATGACTGTATCCAGGAAAGAACAGCAATGGGAGGATGTCTAGGGAGCTATGTATCACGATGGCAAATCCGACATCGTGTTGTGCCAAAACGTCACTGGTGCACGCTATCTGAACATTCTGCGCCAAAACATGATTCCCTGTGCTAGAGCAGCTTTCGATGATAACTTTGCCTTCCAGGATGACAATGTCCCGGCTCATCGTGCCAGTGTGGTTACATATTTTCTTGAAAATAAGAACATCACCATAGACCCCAACCACCTAAATCTCCAGATTTGAATGTCACAGAGAATTTACAGGAAGAATTAGACCGTTGTGTTCGATCACAGAGACTCAGCCACAAAACCTAAATCACCTGGGAGACGCATTGTTGGAAGTTTGGGCCAGTATTCGACTGGAAAAGCACTTGCTCACCTGGTGACAAGTATGCCTCGACGTTTGGAAGCCATTATTCAAGGAAGAAGAGGACACACGAAGTACTAACGTTCATCATTACAATTGCCTTTGATATCATTCTCAATAAACTATATGGAATGCTGAAAGATAGTTTTACATTCCGTAATATTGCCGTTTGCCCGTTTGCTTCTATGTACACATTTTCTAAGCACAAGTAGTAGGCTTACTCAAATGGCAGTTTTATTAAGACAAATGAGTGATAGTGGTGAAACTATTGTGATTTCTGAAGTGCAACAAGAGAGAGAATAGAGAAATATACGCTATAAATGTTATTCTTATCAAAATTATTGCAAGCGTCTGGAAATAGATATAATTTTGCATGCACCAACCAGTTTGGCGAAGACTGCAGATATAACTGTGGTCATAGATTGCAATGAACAGGCCAGTGTTGGTGGGAATGTCAACATATCTTTTGACATATATCTGTTATACATTGTTAATGAGCTTAAAAAATAACAAATAAATAAATAACTATGGTGTCATAACAACTGTAGGTCAGTCAGATCGTAAAGAGATGTATTTCAGTCCATGTTCATCGATCATCAGCCAACACGTGCCACAAAGAAGTGGCTAACTATAGCTTATCTCGCACAACTGATACTGACACTAGTTAGAAACATTAGATAATTAACATGTAACCAATTAATCATAAATCAGGTATGGCTCTCGTTGTTTACTTGCTATGTAATATACTTGTTGAGCAAACAGATTAGACATGTTGTAAAGAGGGCGTTGCTGGCCTACGTTGTTGGTTTAAGAGCTGGTACACTTTTTTCCAGTCATTTTAAATAGTAAGCTAATATTTATCATCAGTGCGGATTTAGAGGAACAGATGTGCACTTCTTGATCATAAATCATCTTTTACCTGGGACATAATGGTTACTGTCACCTGATAGAAAGTTTAGCCACAGCTTCATCTGAAACGCGAAAATTTACAGAAACTTAACCAATGAATCAAAGTGTTACTCTTGTCGACTTGTCGTCAGTCGAGACCTAATTCTGTGTTTACCTGAGAGGTAAAAACTATTCTGCGGTGATATAAATTAATTCTTCGGTCATGAGATTAGGTAATAAGTTACATGGCAAAGCAGTTGTAGTATAGTTGCATGAGATTATAAAATAATTATTAATAATTAATATCATTTTCATCCGGTAAAGAAAAGTCATGGAAATGCATGTTTCGCGTCCGCAGGTACATGTATTTGACTGTCCTTTAAAATAAGTTCCCTGCCCGATTTCCTCCCACCATAATGCTCCCCGTCATCGTGTAAGTGAAACATTCTTGAGTAAGGCGTAAAACACCAATGAAATAAATAAATGAACAGAATTTAAAATAAGCTTAATTCGTACTTAAACGCATCAAAACTCTCCACATCCTGTTGTAAAATTCTGCTTTCATCATAAGATATCGATAGAATTTTATCTTGGAGTTATTTATCAAACATTTTTTCTATCGAAGCATCATTTCAATCTAAATGTAAAAGAGACCGTTTGCATAAACTAGTTTAATATTTAATCGCATTGCAAAAAATTTTTTACATCGTGATTCCGTTCATCCTATCGATTGTGCACAATACGTCTTAGGCTACGAGATTTTTTGCGCACTGATAACTTTGCATGGTAATATGGGCCTACGTTCAAGCCTTTACACAATTCACTCGCATGCATATGTCTTATGGAGTGCCGATATATGTCTAATTATCTTATGGTGTAGGGCTAAAAACAAGTGTTTGCTTATCTCGCACATATTTAACCCCTCACCGATACTATCATTACCGTAAATATGTGTTGTACGCCTGTTGTGGTTGACAAAAGAACACAGAAAATACTTAAATCAAAAGGTTCACTAAAATAAAATTTTAAAAGAAAAAAGTCACAGCGACTCTTGAATATAGGTGTAATACACGAAGTTCTCCAACTGATAAACTGTATTTCTGATCTCTGTGAACGATGACGTGCTGGGGGTTATTTAAGTTCCATTTGCCTGCACACACATCTGATTTATTCACTTCATGAGGTCAAGTTGTTTTGAAGCGTAAGCAAGACATTTGACTGGTACAAATTCGACAGTATATCACCGGTCCTAGCCAAGCTAGACCTATTCATGTTGAAGACAACTGTATCACGTGTACAAATACTGACTGGTGGGCAAAGTAGGACTTAAAAAACCTTTAAGGTCATGCTATACCCACCCTAACCACACACGCCAATGTTTTACCTTTGTTTTTACCTGCAAGTATAAAATACAAGACCTCGTGTAATTAGATAAATATCGGAACGATTAGAGTGCGTCCCGTCTTCCCTAAAGAGCGGTGATTTTGTATACGCTGAGCTAGTCGTGCTCAGCGGAGCAGGTACGGGGGTAAGAGACACGTACCTCACAGCCTGGAAGGCGGTAACTACGTCACAGCCTGGGCAGCGACGATTTGACTGGTCTAGAGGAGCAAGATCAGGTGGACAGATCTGCCAGGGAATGACAACCCTGAAGATCTGCACACCTTAGCTCACAAGCGGGACCTCTCCACCTGGAATACAACAGGTCTCTACGCAGAGAGCAGAGTTTAGTCAAGCTGACCACCTGGGGATCTCAGGTTGGAGAAAACCACACCAGGAACTTAGCGGAAAAATATATGTCAGTGTTAACATGACATGGTGATGGAAAGGTACTGCCGATGATCCCTGTCTAAACACCGTGCCCGTGTGGATTCTTGGTTCTAGACTGTTGATTGTCTACGGTACTCTGACTGTTGACTCTGTACTCTTGTCGCTCTGCTGGGTTCTGGTTATTACCTGTATTTTAACTCTTGACTCTCTACTGTTGGCGACAGAACTCCATACTCTGCCTGTTGGTTGTACTCCGACTGTTGACTCTGGCAAGAAACTGCACTCTGACTGTTGATTATACTCTGTTTGTCTTCGTACTCCGTACTCTGGTCGTTGATTGATGAGTCTGTTCTCTTGAAGTTGACCCTGGACTCTGACTCTTGACTCTCTACTCTGTTTCTTGCTTCCTTACTGCGTTATAAGGACGCTGTAAACCTTTTGTAGTGCCAGCAGTACACAATAAGAGGACAGTGCCATGGTGCAGTTAACGTTGTTAGTGACGCTGCTGGGCCTGATGGGCCCACTGTCAGCAGAGGTGTTTTCCTCCACCGCCCGCCTGGAGGCGCTGTTTGATTCCACGTTGAAGATGGAAGAGATGCTGGATAACTACATCCAGCAGGAAGAGGCGAGACTAACTTCAATCAGGAGGTATGTGCTCAACTTTTTCTTTTATTTTTAAAGTTTAGAACCCATAACTGAACCTTTTGGTAAGAAAAAACAGTCCACACATCCTAAAACCTTTCATATGCGTGTATCCTTTAAAGGTAAGTTGTTAGGTAGCATCAAAACAGCTTGTTGAATTTGTCAGCGCTCCTTATATAATATAGTACTCAATGTTCAATTGCCGAAGGGTTAGCCCTCCAGAGCGGCGTCCCGCGGGCTTCTCCCGGGTACTACCCAGTTTCCTCCCACCTTAATGCTGGCCGCCGTCATGTCAATGAAATATTGTTAAGTAGGGCGTAAAACATCAATCAAATAAATAAATACATGTGCAATTATTATGTAATGAAAGGCTGATCACACCTTTGGTAAACTGCATCAGAACTGCAACGACGGACATATGCTAGTAATCTAGTGTATGATAGATTGGACACGTCTGGTTACGTCATGAAAGACTGGCTGTACATACATTTCGTGCATTAGGTCATCATATTATTTTGAGATACGTGCTCTATACCAATCTAAAACTACAAACAGTGTTTGTGTTTACTTTGCACGGTAGATTAATTTCGCCGCTGATGAAAGGGGAAAATGCACACGTTGTTTACTTTGTGTTGCATCAGGCAATTGTGTCATCTCTAATGTCTGTAGCCTGAATCAGGTAACGGTGTCCTGACTGGTGTCCGTGTCATGCGTCATGGGACAGGTCTGTAGCCTTCAGAGGTGATACTGAATCAAGTAACGGTGTCCTGACTGATGCCCGTGTCATGCGTCATGGGATAGGTCTGTACAGTTGCTGAGCCTGTGAAAGGTAGTGATGTCATTTGTGGCGCTTACGACGTGCTTTATATAACTGATGGATAGTCTGTAATGGTCGAACCTGTATCCAGTATATTTAAAATATCAGTTCCGATGTCTTTGGCATGTGTCATGAGCTAGGTCTTTACAAATGGCGTCATAGAGACTTATTAGAGTTATGAGAATAATGCTTAAATTATAAATGTCGAGCTCTTAGACTGACATTCGGCATATTAAGCCTAATCAGCCTGATCTTCAGCATAGATCGCAATATTCCTCCATAAGCTGATGTATGAGTGTAATATTCCCCAGTACACTGATATGAGGCAATATTCCCAGCAGGCTGACATGTGAGTGTAATATTCCCAGTAGGCTAATATGTGAGGTAATGTTCCCACATAGCGTGATATGTAAGTGTAATATTCCCAGTAGGCTGATATGTAAGTGTAATATTCCCAGTAGGCTAATATGTGAGGTAATGTTCCCACATAGCGTGATATGTAAGTGTAATATTCTCAGTAGGCTGATACATGTGCGTAATATTTCTCATTGGCTGATATGTGAGTGTAACGCTCCGCATATACTGAGTGTGCAATACATTGTATCACAGACTGAGTATACTTAGAGCATATTGTAGGGTAAATTCATATATGCCGACTGATACACGTATTTCAGGATAGCCTGGGGGACGATTCAGCTGTTTGCATACTGTATATAAACACCTCATATGTTAAACTTACCTGTGTGTGTGTCAATGGTTCAGTCAATGGTAAAGCCCCGTATATTCAGAGTCTGAATAAAGACATTCCCGCAGTTTGCTGCACATAAGTGGCAGGTTTCTGTTGCGTGTATTCCGTGCCATGGAAACCTCACTTACATTTTGTGGCAGTTAGAAGACCATATATGCAATGCATGACTGGCTGAGTTTATAAGGCCAACAATGCAAGCTCAGCGGAATCTTATACATGTAGGAAAACCTGTCACAAGACGAATGTACCGTTATATCAAGCATTCAGTCTTGTCATAAGTAATCGTCATAAAAACCCCGAAGAGGCAGTGTCGAAAAAGTGCTGTATAAAGTCATAGATTTGCTCACAGCACTCGTTGATTAGTGTCTCCACTCCCAGATTATATCAACGATGTAAAAGTAACCAGATACGACTTTTATTACTCAACT
The DNA here is from genome assembly GCA_016165875.1 of Acanthopleura granulata. NCBI lineage: Eukaryota > Metazoa > Mollusca > Polyplacophora > Chitonida > Chitonidae > Acanthopleura > Acanthopleura granulata. The sequence goes on along the minus strand of JABBOT010000002.1, from coordinate 41,746,157 downwards.
CTGTTACTCATTTAACGGTGTGTATGCATGACTTATAAAGTCAGGCCTCTGTATATAACACGTCATCCTTCCCCATGAAATTTAATGGAGATATGTTTTTATTCTGTGGAAATTTTAAATGTACATCTGCTTGACGTGACGTTGCTTGGCCAATCAGAAGTCTATTTCAGTCCGCCCTTCGCCGTATAGTTTATTGATATTATTATTCCAGTCATTATTATCAATTTGTCTGCCTTGCCCTATAAAACTTAATTTGAAATATTAATGTGTATAATAATTTTGTGATGATACAACAGCAGATTAAGCTACAAAACAGGCCTAGTATGTTCTGGACAACACAATATCCTGTTACACCACATGTGTCGACCACATTGTCCGAATAACTGAACAACTGTGTCATATATAACATATGTAATTAGCAGCAAAAACAGAATTTTGTCAATTTACAGAATAGTTACAGCTAGAGTTAGCCTGGGGAACGAATCGGGCAAGGAATATCCAATAGCGGCTATCTCTCTAGGCCTGCACAGGTGCAAACCTTAAACTTCCTTCAAACATCTGTGATAAATTGCTTTCAGCTTTGATGCAGTTAATAATAACATACAGGTGTGAATAAATTCGGTATTCTGTATTGTGGCTTTCCCAAAATGAAGAGTATGGTATGCGACTATCTGACCTCGCAGATTTAGAGTTACAAATGGATCAGCGAGACTGTGTTGTTATTTCTTCAAGCAATACTGTCTCGCGCCTTTCATATTTCTTCTACAGTTGGACATAGGCAAGTATATTTTTTGTCTGTGCCGTCACTGGCCCCCATCCGAGCTGTGTTCTTCTCATCTTTTGACCCGCCCGGATAGCGCAGTTGGTAGAGCGTCCGCTTTCGGACGGGGAGATCTGGGTTCAAACCTGGGTCGCGCTCAGCAATGAATTGGATGAAGGGTGGACTGGTCGGCCCGGTTTCAGTATAATGTGACTGGGTGAAGGGGATTGTTGGGTGTCTTCGGCAAGTCGTCTCGGTGAGGCAGCACCAGATAAAAGATACGGTGGAAATCCGTCCTGCACCAAGGAGACACCGCCTTGGTATAAGTGAAATATTCTTGAGTAGGGCTTTAAACAATAAGTATTCATTCATTAATTCATCTTGTTAGCCTTGATGTCACGACTTAGAACTCATGAAAATATTGATTTTGTCGTTGAAATATCAGGTCGTATACCCACGCAACATGTCGGTATAATCCGACTGAATAAGAACCTGGTTTCAGGCAAGGCAGGTCGGGGTAGGGTGTACAGGGGGAACTATTACATAGCCATTCGGATTTGAGGAAACTTGTTAAACAGTTATAGCCGTACACACGTCTCTGACATTTGCGCACACCTAACAACCTCTGACCCTCCGGGTACTGTACACTTTTGCTTCCGCCCAGTTTTATACAAGCAGTCGCAAATTGCTCCTGGCGTAATTTCCATGACAACATACAGCGAAGAGATACGTTAACATGGTTAATACGCTTGGCGTAGTGTTGCCACAGCTTTGTGAAACGGGCCGCAGGAGAACAGTAAGTTCGGCTGACTGTGCTCTCCGTGCAACCATTATACCGGTCTATCACAAGGAATTGCTGAATGGTGTGGCTGTTCTGGAGCAAGGTGTCACCTTAATTGATTCAGTATATCTGCGAAAGACCACAAATCTGTGTATGTCGTCAAGCAACAATCAAATAAATAAATAAGCCGGACACTGGTCAGACTATAGCCTGTGGTCACCACAAGCCTAGTGTCATACTCGGGTCTTCCAGCTTGAGCTCATCTTGATCTGAAAACTGATTCAGCGTCGGTAAATTAGACACAGTTTATACGGAGTTCATTCTTTCATTTATCGGTGGGATAAATTTGTGATTCAGGTGTCAAAATTATGTCACCGCTCTGAAACATTTAGTTCCTATAGGAGATCCTGGAGGGCTACACAAAAGGGTCCAAATCGCGAGAGAAAATCTGCTGTGGCGCTGCAGTGTTTGTGTACTACCTTCAGAAGTTCTGTTTGAGCACATATGCACCTAGAAGTGTGATACAGGCCTAATCCAAGAAAGAAGCAAAGGAGCACACGTCTTCGGAACCCTTTGTGAAAGGCAGGAAGGAGTTTTACGAGTTTCCCATAAAACCCTGAGTTATGCACAACATTAGACCTATATTGTCTATGTTATAAAAAGTATCGACGAATGAAAGCAGGAATGTTACCTAGCTCTCTAGGCCTAACAGGCGTGTCTTCTTGTTTATATGCTCGAATAACCCCATTCTGTTGCAAATGCAGGACATCTAAATGTAGGCTATGTTTTTTTACCGTCAGCAGCCAGCTGTATGAAGAACACATTGACATGATGTGAATTGTTTTTTATATGTAAGACTGAATATATTAGAGACACAACGGTACAGGTTTTCCCTGGTCATTGTTTAAGTTTAGCGAGTGTGGGGCTTGAGCATAGGGCTGTCAACCAGCGCTTCCTTCCCCGCGGGAAGTAGATCTGCGTGTGAGATTATCGTTGTGATAATACTTAAAATACCTAAAATACGATGAGTGTGTGTTTAAACTTTTCTGTGAAAAAGACATCCTGATGCTTCATTTCACGGATAGTGATTTCCTTCACCTGTATATCGACCTCTTCCCCTTAACATTTGTTCAATTGTTCATTCGCCCCATTGTTTACTGATGAGGGCAGGTAAAGCACGTCTGCAGTTCAGCGCTATTCTTTGCTCCGCGGAACCGCGCACATTGAGGAAACAGGTTAACCTGGACTAATTGATGATGCCCGGTGTGAGCAGAGATAATGAGACCATCCATAGAGCTGCATAATAGGCCTACATCTATTAACTCCTCTATATCAGCCGACCTAAATCTTAGCTCTGTGTAGAATTCGTCCCGAGGCCAGAAATGCCACGTAAGTGGTAGTGATAACACCACATAGCACGGTGCTACTTACATCCGCTTTGAGCAGCGTTTTCCTGGTTTGTGAGGTGACCCCAGATCAGTTGTGTCGCATTACTTCCACATCAAGAAATTCCGTGAACCTTCAGAAACAATGTGCTTGTCATGGCTGGCCTTTAGAGAAGGGAAAATTAATCGTCATGCTAGGATGAAAAAAGACAAGGAAAATGAGCGCACATTAAGAGCAAAGAAAGCTAAAAAAATATTGGTGACTTTTTTTTTAATCATCTGAGGAAAAAAGTATATTCAGTGTGCTGGATATTAGCCTACCCATAAGATGTGAATAACACAAGGCAAGTACGTGAATACAGAAGTATCTGTATTGATATTGCAAAAGATTTAGTCAATACGTAAAAAGATAAACCACCTTCACAGAGAAAAATAACACATAAACATCATCAGGGGGAACTCAAAATTGAAAGTAAGGAACTGAGTGCGTGGTAGACAGTTTTGATGGTGACTGTACATTTGCCTACCAGAGTTTGGAAACCAGATTGACTCGGGTAGTTTTTGTTAATCTTGACTGATGATTTGCTTACTCTTGGACACTGAGTTAGCTAAAGACACTGTTGCATATGACAGAACTGTATAAATGCTCAGCGTCTTTCAGAAGTTGGATGCAGGTAGAAAGAGTTTGTTTTCTCTCTCTAAATGTCACTTTAGATGACCTTTTCTATGTCACTTATGAACATATATTTCACCACATATAAACTTAACTATTCCTTCAATAAGATCAACAGCAACGCCTAAATGCTGGTGATTTCCTTATATCGAACGCATAAACTGGATCGCCCGAGCAAGTGTCACAAATCTTCAACCTGGTTAAATCTATTTCATTACAGTATTCAACCCAATCGCCTACACAATTCAAGAACAAGTGAAACCGAATTGATTGGACAATTGTTACAAATGGTTCCACCCGCTGAACGGAATTGATTGCTTGATATTTACATAAGTTTCACCAGATCAGTCCAGTGAACAGAACACTCAGGTGTGTCTATGTGCTGTACAACAATCATTGTTTTCGTCAATGCGCTGACAATGTTCCGGTTTTCTGGTGTTATTGGAAAGCTGCACTTCGAAATGATGCACTTTCCCTTTTATGCGAGCAGACGCATTTTACCGTGTGTCTAAATAGATAGGCCCTAAACTACCCTTTAGACAAACTTACACTCCATCTTGATGGATGTTCCGTTGTATGTGAAATAAACTACATGTCATGTTGATGCATGTTCCGTTGTGTGTAAAATAAACTACAGGTCAAATTTCTGCACGTTCCGTTGTTTGTGAAATAAACTACACGCTATCTTGATGCATGTTCCGTTGTATGTGAAATGAACCACACTTCATCTTGATGCATGTTCCGTTGTGTGTGAAACGAATTACACTTCATTTTGATGCATGTTCCGTTGTATGTGAAATGAACTACACTTCATCTTGATGCATGTTCCGTTGTATGTGAAATGACCTACACTTCATCTTGATGCATGTTTCGTTGCATGTGAAATGAACTACACTTCATCCTGATGAACATGTTCAGTTGTATGTAAATAGACAAAACAGCATTTCATCCTGATGAACGTTCCAGCTCCAAGGGTAATATTCACTGCTTATTCAGGCATAAATCCTATGTCATCATGATTAGTTTAAACACGCGACATGTAATTAAGCATAGGCCAGTTGATTAATATATCATCATATTTTACTAACGCATGCTTATTAATTAATGAATGATTAATGAAACCGATTGGGAACACGGTACATATATACAGATTTAACACACTGCGCCGTTTTTTAACGGACACCGAACTGGCTGGATTGCATGTATCGCACGAGGATGTCTTCATTGTGCATTATTATGAGATATGATAGGGACGGGTCGTTGTTGATATATGTGCCCTTATGATTGCGTGTCTTTATATCTTAAGTTCTGTTATAAGCTTCCCTTCCCTTCTTCCGCTGCAAGTGTCATGTAGCGTGAGGTCATCCGTCAGGCCCTCTGTCAGACGACCGTCATTCCACCAGTATGCTGATTCATAGAATTGTGCATCAGTCCGTGTGTCAGAGGACCAACACTCTACCACTATGTTGATCCGTAGAATTATGCATTGGTCCGTGTGTCAGACGACCGTCACTCTACCAAAAGGATGGTCTGTAGAATTGTCCATCAGTTGGGCCACAGTTTACCCTTTGTCGTTCAGTTGAGTCGTGGAGCAGCCTCCCAATCTGCCCATCACTTTGTCTGTAGAGCAGTTTATCAATCTGTCGATCATTTGATTCATAGAGCTGTCCATCAATCTCGTGATCAGTTGATCCGTATATTTGTCTGTCCGTCATTTCATCTGTAGGCTGTGATATAGTCCGTCCATCAGTTGGCTCGTGAAGCCACCTATCAGACTTTGTCGTTGAGTTAATAGAGCTGCATGTTAACTGATTAGAGAGCTTGGTTCATTAATCTATAGTGTGTCTCTTAGTCTGCCGATCAGGTGGTACATAAAATTAACCACTAGTCTGTCGGTGTATCTGTCGAATCCATCGAGAATCCATCACTGTGTCTGTCAGTTCGTCCATGGAGCTGTCGGTCAGTTTTGTAAGTCAGTTGGCCGATAGAACTGTTCGCCAGTCTATCATCCAGTCGGTGGATAGAACTGTCCGCTAGTCTGTCAGTCAGTTGGTCGGTGGAACTGTCCGACAGTCTAATAGTTAGTTGGTCCGGAGGGCTGTTGGTCAATCTTCCTGTCAGCTGGAACATAGATTTATCCGTCAATCTGTCAGTTTGTAAATTCTGGCAAAATCTGATCCATCAACCACCCCTTTTCGTCATTTTGTCCCATCAACCACCTCTTTTTGTCCTTTTTGCTATTCCTTGTTGTCGGTCAGTCTTTCTATCAATTGGTACATAGATCTAACCGTCAGTCTGTCAGTTCGTCCATTCTTACATAATCTGGTCCATCAACCATTCCTTTTGACCGCTGAATTTTGTTCATCGTCCAATTCAGCATTCACCGGACAAGTCCTCTCATCCATTTTGTCATCTCTTCTGCAGACTTATGGGCCAGGTAAAATCCATGGCGAATCGAACCGCTGGTGAGCGAGTGAAGTTTGTGGAGCATCCCCTTGGTGCGTTCAATCTCATTAAAACGTACTCCCAGATCGGTAATGAGATAGCCAGAGGAAACGAGACAAAGGAAGGTAAGCAACCGTTATACATTTTCTGTTTTAGACACAGAAATGTACACTACATTACATTACACTTGGCTATGTTAAGTGACCATGCACAATGCTTTCGGAGGAACAACTGTGGCTGCGGTAAGTATTCTTGTATAATACACGGGAGAAGGAAATGGAAAGATGATGAAAGTGTGGCTGAATGTAGTAACTTTTAAGAGGACACGAGCCTGCATTAAGCTCACTGGAGAAATGGTTATATTAGTCTCACACGACACGTGTTTACAATATCCCTAAAAGACACTTGGCGTCGGGATGCTCATAAGACACGGCTGAGGTATCCTCCCAAGGCACGAGGCTGCAGTATCCTCACAAGACAACGAGGTTGCGCTATCCTCAAAAGACATGTGGCAATGGTATCGTCACAAAACAGGTGGCTGCTGTATCCTCACAAGACACGACACTGCCCAACGCTTGCCTCTAGCCATGCATCCTCGGCATACCTGCAGATGTTTGAAGAGCAAGGACCCGTGATCTACAAAAAGCAAGATCAGCGATTCATTGAATCCTGAAGCATTATACCCAACTATGTTACAGAAAACCGATGAGTTCTTTCATTTTGACAACAAAAGAGTTAAGAAACATTGTGGACTTTAGGAACAGTGTCATTGCTTCACTTATTGCATCTCAAAAATGTGAACATTTTTTTAATTCCGCAGATCTATTCTCTACCCTCGATGCACATTCTCTCAGTCTGCCCACCCAGGAAGACCACATGGGGTCAGCCTCTGCTATCTTACGTCTTCAGAGAATATATCAGCTTTCCAAACAGGAGCTGATGCAAGGGTATGTCAGGGACCGCTTTATCCAGCCCCTGGGCATAGACGACGCCCTGACATTGGGCGCTAAGGCAGCGGAACAAAGCTTCTTTACCCAGGCCATAGAGTGGTATGACGTGCCGCTTAGAGTACCCGTCGAGCAAGAGCATATGGTGGCCGCAGAGAGGATAGAAGCCACCCTGGGACTGATCAGTGTGTACTTACAGGTAACGAATCAGTGTGTGAGAATAAAGACATGTGTCACAGTCAGCATGTGAGTGAAGGAGAGAGAGTGAAGAAATGAAAGGCAGTGGGCGAAGGAATGAGAGAATAAATGAAGGAATGAAAGAGAAAGAGGGTGAAGGAATGAGAGAGAGAGAGAGTGAAAAAATGAATAAAAGAAAGAATGAGTAGAGGAATGAAACAGAGAATGGATGGAGGAATGAAAGAAAGAGAGTGCAGGAACGAAGAGACAGAATGAGAGAGTAAGCAAACGAATGGGGGGGGGGTGAATGAAGAAATGAGAAGTGAGAGAAATAAATATAAGAAAGAGTGAGTGAGAAAATGAATGAAAATTAAGATAGAATGAGTACTTGTATTGGAAGGGAGAATGTTGGAAGGAATGAAAGAATTATTGAAGGAATGAACAAAGAGTGAGTGAATAAATAGAAGAAAGAAAGAATAGACGGAGGAATGAAAGAAAGAGAGTGAAGGAACGAAAGAGAGGATGGGTAAAGGAATGAAAGAGAACGAAGGAATGAGAGAATGAATGAAAGAGGAATAGTGAGTGAACGAACGAAAGAGAACGAAAAGAAAAATGAAGGAATGAAAAAAGAATGGATGAAAGAGAGACAGAGTGAACGAATTAAAGAGAGAGTGAATATAGGAATGAAACACAGAGTGAGTGAAGTAAATTGAAGAGAGACTGGATGAATAAAAGAGAGAGTAAGTGGTATAAAGGAATGAGAGATGGAGTGAAAAGAATAAGTGGTGTCAGTACACGGTTTCAAGCTGTGAGTACCTTGACATTTAGACTAACTTTTCTATCCGTAGTAGCCTAAATCTATTTCACAGATGCTCTATCCAGTCACTGGTTGTGAAATACTCATATAGCCTTCATTTTATTTCAGTTCAACGATCTTGAGAATGCTCTGAAGTTTTCCCGATGGGCTAACGAAGCATGTAAGTATAGGTTCACTGCTACGAGTTTATATATTACATATTGTTTCATATTATACATGCCATAATACACATGTACTTTGGCTATAGTGTATGAAAGATTGAATTCAAAGTTAAATCGAAATAACTGTATTGTTTAACCAATATTTCCCTCGCATATGTTTTCTTCCAGTGTGGAGGAGTGGTCTAATGCTGTAATGCTGATGCTGACTCTCAGACGCCAGTAAGCGACGTAATAAGATATTCTCTTATTAAGTCGCTTACTGGAGTGAGGATCTCTCGCCCGTTCAACTAACCGTCTGTTAATAATCTGCCAGTGGTCGTGGGTTTTCTCCGGGATCTGCCTGGTTTGCTTCCACCATAATATGGCGAGAGACGTATATGTGAAGTTTCTGAGTACGAGGTAAAACGCCAATAAATGAATAAATAAATAAACTGACCGGCATCATCCCTTGACATAAGCTGCAGCACTGCAGGTCCCCATTCAAATAGATAAATAAACGGGGCAAACCATTGCCTTCTCAATAAAGCTTTCCCCATTTTTCCCCATGGACTTCCACGGTCTCTTGTTTAACATTTTCTGTCGCTGTATTTTCAGATCCTTACGATGACAGAGTCCGTGAAGTTCACCAGGATATCCAGCGTAAAGTTGAAGCGGTCACATTTGGACAGCTGGAACTCCCGCCACCGGCCGATGCGGCAGGTTTTGATGAAGAGTACGCTGCCCTGTGTCGCGGGGAAGTGGACTGGGTAAGCGGACTCATACCACGGAATGACAACGGGACAAATTAACAACTAACAACTGCTCTTAATACTACTTTTGAAATGATTTGCCTGAGTAATTGAATCGTGAGAAAAGGACATTTAACTTTGATTTTCGTCTGAACGAACGTTTTGTCTCGCAGTAATGATGTCAACTACATTTTGAAAAGCGGCTGTGTTTCTTGACTGCCTGTATAACAAGACATTTTTAACCGAACTGAGCTCCCGTCTCGAAGTGTTTGCGTACGTACAATTTGGATAAACTCGTTTATCATCGTTAACAATTAAAGGTGAGGAAGACATTTTGCTTCTTCATTATCCATATCCCACATCTTTAATTGTCCTCTTCCGAAACTTATATAGATAAATGTTGGTATGTACGGTGCCCGACTCAGTATCCACACCCTTGTCCGTATCCAAAGAACACATATTTCTACGCCTGTGTGAAGTCCGAATGTGTATCCGTATTTGAAATAGATGCGTTTGTACGTCTGTGCGGCATCCCAATCTCTATGAACACCTTTGTCAGCATCGACAACTAGACACCATTTATGGTGCATATGATATGAACACGGGCCGACGAAATTGACATGGGCATGGGCGCGGTGAGGGGTCATAGACACACATCGTATACAGGAATGACCAGGCAGCCATTTCTTCTACAACCGATCCGAAACTAACAGACTCTGGCTTATGTATGGACATGAGAAGCGAGCTGGCCGTGGCGAAGTGAACAAGATGTTTGCCGTTCACGAGGACACATGTGGCCCAAACCTGACCTTGAGCAGGGAACAAAAAGCGATTAACGGCGCGTGTGGCCGCTTCACAGTCTAACGTTCGCATAAGACTTGTCTTCCACAAGTATGGTGTTATTATCTGTAAGTCAAATGTAGAAAATTTAATTGGTAACTTGCCAAAGCTCGGTGGTTTATCCTGGGCTCTCCGGTCCCTACACAAATAAAGCTAACCGCCATTGCATAAGTGCATGATTAACACATGAATATAGTGTTTTTAAGTGGTTGTACCGCAGATTTGGGGCAAATTAAATGCATGTTTGCTTATCAATTCAAATTTTCCAGGAGTAGCTTAGATTATTGCATTTCAGAAAATATCAGATTCGTACCTGTACTGTTTATAAGGTTGTAATGATTCTAAACTTAAAATTTATTAATCCACCAGCATTATAAATTTTACGAACTACCGATTGTGAACAGTAACAGATGCACAAATGAGGCTGATAGTTTGTTAAAAGCATTTTGGGGGCTATTCTAAAAAATGATAATTGTTCTTTAAGTAAATGAATAAATAAATAACCACGGCAGTAGTACTAACGTGCTGCTGTATGTTTCCACAGACAAACCAGTATATATCGAAGGGGTTGTGCATCGCGCGGACAGACTCCGTACCGTATCGCCTGGTGAAGCAGGAGATTCTTAGCTTTGATCCATTCATCTCCGTATTCCATGACGTCCTCTCCGAAAACGAGGGAAATAATTTCAGGAATATCGCCAAAAACCATGTAAGTCTTACTATTATGAACATACACACTTTAACCTTGATACTGAGCGCGGAAAATCTGAACAGATCAACTGTACTGTTCCTTTAGGAACATAACTGCTGATGCCGAAGAGATTCACCCTAAAAGTTGAACCCGGGCTGCTGTTAAAGTATAAATTTATAAATAAACAAGATATGGTTTTTTGCAGTTAAACAGAGCAATGGTCGGAGATCCGGATGAGTCAATCATTTCCGAAGTTAGAGTGGGACAGCTGTAAGTTCCTTGTTGCCGGATAGTGTCATGTGTACACGATATCCAATGTTCTGCTATAACAGCTGCTGGTTATGACATTCAGGATGATCTGTAGTCTAAATTGTATCTGAGGATAGTGTGATAAGTACATGACATCCAATGTTATGTTATAACAGCTGCTGGTCACGACATTCAGGGTGATCTGTAGTCTAAATTGTATCTGAGGATAGCGTCATAAGTACATGACATCCAATGTTATGTTATAACAGCTGCTGGTCACGACATTCAGGATGATCTGTAGTCTAAATTGTATCTGAGGATAGTATCATAAGTACATGACATCCAATGTTATGTTATAACAGCTGCTGGTCACGACATTCAGGGTGATCTGTAGTCTAAATTGTATCTGAGGATAGCGTCATAAGTACATGACATCCAATGTTATGTTATAACAGCTGCTGGTCACAACATTCAGGATGATCTGTAGTCTAAATTGTATCTGAGGATAGTGTCATAAGTACATGACATCCAATGTTATGTTATAACAGCTGCTGGTCACGACATTCAGGGTGATCTGTATTCTGTGTGGTATCTAATATTATAAGTCATACTTGCATAGTATCGAAGGTTCCGTTGTATAACAGTTATATTGGATTTCCGGATACTATATGACATCCAAGGTTATGGTAGAGCGACTATAAAATATGACATTGTTACATACATAATATCCGATCTTACCGTAGAATAATTGTATATTCTCATATTTACGATGCTCTGTTATCTGCATGATATCCGAGGGATACTCTCTTATTTGTGTGAATGTGGTAGAACTGTTGAAAGTTCTTGTATACGTCAATCATGGGTGACCTCATTTACCACTATGTGTCTGGTAGAAGTTGTTCTTTTACTCTGCAAAACATTTCCATGCGGAAGTTTTATTCCGTACACTCTCTCATATGTTCACATTGTGCCGAATTATTTGCCAGAACTTGGCTCGACGACTCTGAGCCAGCCATCAAGAAGATCTCGGACCGCGTGATGGAAATCACGGGATTAGACGTGACCATGAGAGCGGTGCAATCTTCCTCGGAGTCATTCCAGGTAAGCAGGATTTTAGTAACGGTTTAAGGAGGCAGTTCGATTATATACAATTCTTAACAATACAGTTCGTTGAAAGTTTGTGCATGGGCTATCTCGTTCTGTACATTTACATCATTTGTAATATCAGAATGAAATATTGGGTTGTATTACAGGCATACACACAGACATAACAATGTTGCCCCCTTTTTCTTTTGTTTTGTTGCAAAAATGAAGACTTAGTAATGTGAAAATGTCGTGGATTCGTTGTGTCTTCTGCTCCGTCATACGGTTGTAATATGACTTAACTTTTTCATCGCCCATGATACTTTTGTTTGCCATCATTGATAAACCGTACAGGTTGTCTGGTGTTCAGTTTAACTTTCACCCTCAGGTTTATGTTTTCCAGTTGCAACTGTGTTTCAAAAAGTAAATTTGAATTTAAGCGATAAAAAACGAGCTTTACTACCCAGTGAACATAAAGTTGCTCACTGCTTCTCTGCTTGAATATTAGACTACAGGACAACAATGTTAATATTTACAGCGCGGAACAATATCATTGTGGTCCCTGAAACCCACTTCAAAATTGAAGTATTAAAATGCACTCAGGTCTATTTAAGAAAGTTTTCAATAATGAAAGTTACTTTTACGTAATTTTTAGTTGTGTGTCTAATGATGACGAATTCTGTTTTGATGTCTTTCTCCTTTAGTTCTGTCATGAATTTTGGTTAACAGTCGCTTGTCTGTTTGTTCAGGGACTATTGCTAAAAAGAAGTATTCTCTTAACACTCGGTAACTTAGCTGTTCTGATCTTCCCATCCTAGTAGTGAGACTGGAAATCGCTGTACACTGCATGTTTTCAAAGTAATGTTTGACTTTTTCTCATGTGACTCACTTTGCTTGGTTTGCTGATTCATTCAACCACCTTATGCGACCGCATAATTTTTGTGAAGTTTTATTCATTTCTTATCGGAAAAAACCGAAAGAGCTGCTTTGGTGTCAAAACATCTGGGCTTGAAAAGCAAGCTGAATTAACAAAGACTGGATAATCTGAATTGCTTTCCTAAATTGTGAAAATATTGCAGCCAATTAAAACCGATATTGTACGCTTCGTCGGATTATACGGAAACAAAATATTTCTGTCGCTTCCACTTTGCCTAGTGTGACGTCAGCCACGAACACATGACGTTATCAATCGCTGATGTGAGTACACATATGACGCTGCCCTTTCAAACGGGCTTGACGTCATCCCAGCATAAATGCCTTGCTCAACGTCACATCTGCCTAATTCGACGTCATACAGGGAATTTTATCACTTCACATCAGGAATATTTTACGGACACAGCCGAAGATTTCGTTTTTCAAGGAATCTTCAGTTATAAGGGTTAAATAATGTTATTCCTCAAAATCCTTTTGAAACATAGTGTTAGGTTTACTCCGTAGGATTTCTTTCACATCATTGTAATATTTCCACGCAATATGTATTCTGACTGGAGTTACACTTTAAGTTTTAGCATGAGAAGTATGGCCTAAAGCATTTATATGCTTCTGAGAATAGATTTTACCGACCAGTGTCAAGGTAACACACGGTAATTCACAGCTGCTTCCCTGATTTAAACCTGTAATCATCTGGTTTTCTTTTGACAGATCGTCAACTATGGTATAGGCGGCCATTACGAACCACACTTAGACATATATCAAGTGAGTGATACTAGAGTATTATTTGCCTAATTCTATCAGCGTCAGTGCCGTTCTCTCATGAGATCTGTCAACACATACCTGTACCATCATTGCACTCAAGAGTTCATGATTCCATTTTTTCCAGGCAATCCCTAATTGATCCAGGATCCTAGCGAACTAACCTTTGTCTCATCATTTCAGTCGTTCGGTAATTGTCCCATTATAACAAACTACCCACCATTATTCCATCACACAGTCATGTTTTTCCTGGTGCCCACCATTATCCTAATCCAGCACCTCACCTTTTGCTCTCTAACAAATATTTCTCTCAACCCACCATTATTAAAACAAACTCATCATTAAACCATTATACAAGTCTTTCGTGTACCCGGTCATCCTCATAATACACCCGTTATAATACCATAATATACCCGATCCGCCATTATACCACAGTGTGTCTTTCTGTTACTGTACCATTAAAACCAGTCTATCCCTGTAACATCATAAAAGTCTTTTTCTGTCCTCGTACCATTATTACAATAAACCCACCATTACACTGCGATGTATCTTTCTGTGGTCATACCATTAAAACCAGTCTATTATTGTAACATCATAAAAATCATTCTGTTGTCTGACCATTATTACAATAGACCCATCATTACACCACGATGTGTCTTTCTGTTATCGTGCCATTGAAATCAGTCCACACTGGATTCCTCTTTCTGTTATCGTACCATTATTACAATCAACTCATCAGTATACTATCGTTCCAGTGGTCCTGCCACTAAACCACCAGTATACATAATGTTTAGGAATCCGTGTGCGCTTAACCGTCGTCGAGTGCAAGTGAAATATTTTGTTTCCTTCACGGATAAATATGTTGCCAGTGGAAATGACGGCCTTCTGTTTTATCTTACAGAATAGATCGGTTTTGGCACAAGTACCAGACTTTCTGCAAAACACGGGGGATCGATTAGCCACTTTCCTATTTTACGTAAGTATAAGAGTGCCACATCTCACAGCGACAATGTCTTACCCAATCAGCCAAATTAGTTTCCACAGAATACTGGGAACTGGTTAACCACTGTCTTATTTTACCAGAAACATAAACACGAAATGCCACTCTGACACTGTATCACATCCACATTAGTTTCCACAGAACACGTGGGGTATGTCAACCACATTCCGGTTTTACGTAACTGTAATGTGCTACAAGTCCCTTTCCACTTGTGTCCCAAACACGCAACCCATTTGACGGCCACACGACTTTGGATTGCGCATAACCACTGTAACACAACTCATCTGTATGAGCCTGGGATGTTATTCCACATACACTAGGCCTTACGACAGTCGAACATGGTCTGATGCTCCAGTGTATGCCGATCTTAAACTTTACAATGATACAAACTACAGCATAGAAAGTCCAATCACAGCAGCAAAGACAGGGTGAAAGTCGGCAATTGGTCACACGCTATCTGGTCTCTTGTGAATTTAGCTTAGTTCGGTTTTTATTCTAAGTGTTCATTTAAGTGTTTAAGAAGCAAGAACTTACACGCACCCTAGAACCATGGCTTAAGCAGAATTTGGTATAAAAACAATTGCAGTCTAGAACTACTTAAATTACTCCTGTGTTTTCGTCACATTTAATACATGTACACAGTAACGTGGAAACAATGTAAATCCACTCTATCGCTCTGCCAATGCCTTACATCCAATCAGCCCTGCTATAGTTTCTGCGGAAACTTCTATAGTTCGCCACTTTACAGATGTACGTCAGTGTAAAAGCCCAAATGTTACCATTCATTTTGGCTATGTCTCCAATACAGCCAAGCACGCTAGTTTCTAGCTACAAAACATAAAAGAGTCTCCAATTTCTAAGAATCATGTTAGGTCGGGGGTTTCGCCCGGGCCCTGCCCGCGGTTTCCTCCCACCATGATGCTGAGCGCTGTCGTATAAGTGAAAAATTCTTGAGTAGGGGGTAAAACACCAATCAAATAAAAAATAAATAATACTTTCTATAAAAAACAATTACAGCCTATTCATAAGGTTCCACGAAAAGTATACCCAAGTTCATTAAACTTCCTGATTGCTACTTTTTTCTCCGTCCAACGCCGAATGTTCCTCGAAAAAAAATGAAGTCAAACACTGCTGGAGTTATCGATACTGATGTTATTTAAGCACAACACTACTATTTATGCTATTAAAATTAGAGCTTGCGTGAAACAGGGCCCTAACCCCGTTAACATCTTGAGAAAGTTTTATGAATGACTATAGTAGTTACGTGTGTGGTTTATGTTGCAGCTAGATGACGTAGTGGAGGGTGGTGCCACAGTGTTCCCGCGGGTCGGGATCCAGGTGCCTGTTGTTAAGGTTTGTGTCCAGTTCCTATAGTTTTTCTACACATGTATGGTGTCCTCTTGCTGTTCGTTTAAGCCATAGTTTCCGCACACATTTAGTTGTCTTTAAAGACTAGTTGTCGGTACAAGAGATACCCATCCTATTGCCTGTTGCACATTTGTTTGTCTGCACATTTCTATGTAAACACCTGTTTATATACTTGTCAGTAGATCTAGTGTCTGTGCATGTGTGTTTTACGTACGGAAGACATAGGAAACATAAGTGTATCATACATAGACCTATACTTACGTTTCTTCTTAAGTTTAAAGTTGAATGAATGGACATTTCCAAGGAGCAAGCAGTGTAAACATGTCGTTCATAGCTGTTATGCTTGGGCTGCTTGCGAACGACGTGTTTGCTTTCTTATCACAACCGTACAGAAACTGTGACGTATTTCAGAAAACAACAAAGGCGCCTGCTACTTGGGTCGACTTGTTTTAGGCGGGTTATGTTGCACTTTCTACCTGCAGCATTATTGTGGTATTACGTTTCAGAATGGTGCGGCTTTCTGGTACAATCTGAACCGCGCGGGTGAGAACGATGAGAGACTGACCCACGCAGGCTGCCCGGTGCTGCTCGGACAAAAGTGGGGTGAGTACAAGATCAACTTAACACCCGACTATCACGTTAAAGACAGCATTTCCTATGATGGTAATTGTACAAATGAAAACGGTTTGTGTTCAGGATGTAATTCCATCACCACATGTAACCGAGAGGTCAATCTAAGACTCGCAATGATATATTTGAAATATTATCCATGTGGCGTTTAGCCCTGATCACTCACTCATATTATCTGTATCTTCACCCAACTGATATGACCCAGATCACATTCGCCCAGCGAAGTGTGAAACACAATTCACGAGCAGAGTAAAAGCCAAGCCTCTTCCATCAGCGTAACACGACAATACATACTGCGCACCGATCAGATCCTAAAGTTCTAGGCGAGGTTTAGATTATGCTCTTGCTTAATCCGCATGTTTCATATATAAAGTTATAACGCAACATGCATATTGACATGATGCCTTGAATATGCTGTCTCTTCTCTCAGTCATGTAGTTTATTCTTTACTGTCATTTACTTCTCTAGTATTTCAGCTAAGTTTTCAAAACGTTAAACTGTGTATATGTATGTCTATATGTCCACGTTCGTGGTTTAAGATCACATTTTCTGTTGTTAGTGGCAAACAAATGGATCCGAGAGCATGGACAAGAGTTCCGTCACCGCTGCGGCCTGACCCCAACCACGCCCCACTTCACATCATGATGTCCCCCAGGAGTTCGGACACTGCTGCAGCTTGACCCCCACCTCGCTCCACTGGGGTTTGACCCCACCACGCCCCACATCCCATCATGATGCCCTCCAGCATTTTCCGTCATGGACATGACCTGACCCCCACCAGCTGCTACCGCCAAATAAATATCCAGAAAGACAACAACCAACTTGGCCAAGTTCCAAAGCCCCACAGTGCTCCGTTACACATCATCATGTACCCACACCCAGTTAACTGGCCAAGAGTTTCAACACCGCTATGGTCGGAGTCCCATCAACATATCTCGCCCCGTTACACATCATGTGTATATTTGTTGGGCGTGTTTATCCTGTTATTTTATTCTTTTTATTCTATTTTTTTTATTATTTTTTTTTTCTCATTCATTAATGGGACCGACCAATACGTATTTCTGCAGAGTTGTTCATTGCAGAGAATTGATTATAAATAATAATTGTTTATTGTAATTTAGTCATATGTAGTTCGGTTTGTTTATCTATTTGCTACCGTAACAACGGGTGCACCAGACTCAAGAGTATTTCACTAACATAGTTTCGGTTGGCTAGGCAGTAGATTCTGGCTACCGACTCGGTACATGGTTCACATACAAGGACCAAGCCGTCAAGGGACTATGGCGGCGATACAAATCTTCCCTGAAGAGGTGACACTATAATCTAAAACCTAACAAATTTGTTTTAGTTCGGCTCTCTTACATCGTCAGTTTTGTGGTTAATTTCTATTTGTGACCGTATTTTTTTAGATTGTTTTAGTTCTGAGGTAAAAACAAATTTTAAGGTAGATCATAACACAAACTCAATTGCGAAAAATAAATGTAAAAGGGCACGTAACTGTGAAAATAATGTTGATCAATCACAACGCAGAATTTTGAAAAAGCGGAGGATAAGGATATTAACGATATTACAACCCATCCGGTGTGAAATTTGGTCTAATTTTTTTATTTCACATTCTTAATCTCCATTCTCCAGTCTTCCCTCTTACTTGAAGATGAAAACCAAATTTGAACTGAAAATACCTTAAATTTGACAAAAAGTAGAACATGTTGTGAACCAAGGCAATTGTGTTTTCTCAGTTCCCCCTTATTAGGGGATTAGCTTGCTGAAGGTGGTTACCTGCTGTGAACAGACCTGCCTCTGGTAAATTTATATTGCCTCCTGCTATAAACTGTGCATGGCTGCTGGTTCAGACTACCCTAGCAGGCCTATTAACTAAAACAACATCCTTAATCACCTCAGCAGGGCACCAATGGGTGAGGGGTCTATGAACACATTCTAGCAGGTTTTTCTCAGAACTGTCAAGGTAAAACACCAGTATACGCTTTCATGGATCCCAATAAGTTTTAAAATTTAACAAAAGTGGGTTGATATGTCTAGATGTTAACCTTAGGCGGGGCAATTTTTATTAAAATTAATTTGTAAATAAATTAATGACGAATTTTGTCACACATATTGCCCCTGACAGTTTGGTCTTTTTCTCCGCTTCCATTTTGGAGGCAGTTGTGTAGTGAAATACTTTTATTTCCGTTTATTTTTCAGCATAATACTACAAAACTTTGCACACATGTAGCTAAATAGCCTACTTAAGTTAAAAAAAAAAATGGTCCGCACAAATTTTTGATATCTTTCCTAGTTTTAAAGATATTAGTAAAAGAATGTCAAAGTTTCAAAAACCTTTTAAATCTTTGAAAGTTTTCACTTTAAATGATCACTCAGAACAATCTAAGACGAATATTGTAAATCTGTTGGGCAGTTTTTTAGTTTAAAGGGTAAACTATCCACTTAGGCAACAAAAAACTGAAAATTTTGAATATTAGCAAAAAAATAGCATTTTGAAATACAGCTTCAATTTTTTTCAAAATTTTGTCTTTATTTTGATGAATATTCAAGTTAGGTGAATTCTGAAAGCTTTTTTTAAAATCAGCAGTCGTTAAATTTTCAGAATATGTATACATATGGCAATGGTTGATCAATATATTGGACAACACAAGGCAAAATGTAAAATTTTGCTTACGAGGGGTATCCTTAATTCCCAATGCTACTCTACTCGACCCCTGCGTCGTGTCCTTAACACTGCTATTTGCACCTTCTCATAATTTCTTTTTTTTTTTTTTTGATCAACTGTCCGAGTTGTGGGATTCTCCACCACACGGGTGAAAAACCTCGTGTTGTCCTCTGGTGGGCGAAGACGGAGTGTGGCGCGTGTAGAATGGACAGCCCAGTCTGAGATGACCGTTGTTACTGGATCACACATAAAAATTGAATTCTTTCACATCAGTTGAAGACGGCTGGTAAGATCGGCTTGTGAGATCTAAAATGAGATCACATGCACGAGAGCGATGTCCAGTAGGCAGCGAATATCACAGTGTTGAAGAAACTGGATGCCGAGTTACAGATGTTGCACAAAGCAACACCTGTTGGGGAAATGTTGGATGACATCGACGAAAACGGAACCGGATTCTTGGGTATCTGGCAGTTCACTTTCGATGATAGATACGGACGTCTTGCTGAGTTCGATAGATGGAGAGTTTGAGGGTCAAGTATTCCAGTCCGTTACCTGACTGGATCGGAATGACAACGTTTGCTATGTTAAATACGTTTGAAAATGCTAACAACACGTTCTGTTTTCACATAGACCCTTAATGGCTTAAGACAGTTAAGATATTTTCAGGAAAGAAATACTGTTTTTAATGGTTATATCTCAATTTTTTCTTAAATTTTATGGAAAAACATTTTTCTACCTCAAAAACGTGTAGTCACTTCCTCCTTTCAAATACAGTTGTGGGTTCCTGTCCAGGTTAAGAATAAGGTCAAAGGGCTCGTCTTCAGAGCTTGTGTCCTCAGGGATACACTAACTGACTGATGGTATAGATAGGAGTGCCTGGGCTAATTCCTACAGGCTTGGTCATGCTTGAATAGATGTAGAGTACATAAAATTTAGATGACCCAGGGGTCTGCACTGTTTCTCACATCAGCCCATTAGGGCTCACGTCTGCCAGCAACCCAGAAATCCTAGCTGTATCGAGATATGATTAGAACAGAACAATGCCAAGGAGATTTTTACCAACAATACTTTATTTATTTACCCAGAGTTTAAAATCAGGTATCTAAAAGATTAAACAATAGCATAATGACAATTTCTCAGAAACATTTAATATACATGTACGAGTAAAAAAAAATAAAAACAGAAACAATATTTCAATATTTAATAAAAAAACAATGGTATTAATAAATTAAGCTTAAAATAATTGTTCACTGACATGTATATAAAGCATAAATATATAAAGGTCATTTATAAAGAAAAAAAGGTAACAACTTAGCCCTGGGTTTGAATTACATTGGCTGTCTTTCCACAGCAGAGTTTAAATGCTGAAAAAAAGTAAAGTAGGCCATAAATATTTGGCTACAATTGTTACAACATGAGTACACACTATGGTCTGGCAATTTTATACACAGTTTCTTGAAATTTTTAATTTCAAGTTGCTTTCAACATATATTTCTATCATTTTACAACCATGTCAGTCTATAACCGGGACGGTTCCAATGCCATCATCACATCTAGTGTGCAGTTTCACTGATTCATAGGACAACTGCAACCCAATCACACCATAAAGACAAAAGACACATCAAACCAGAGCATACAGGCACAAGACACACCCAGTAACTGTACACGGACACACAGCACCCAATAATAGCATACAGACACAAGACATGCCCAATCATGTTATAAATACAAAAGACACACCCAACCAGAGCACACAGACACAAGACACATCCAGTCCTGTTACGATACAAAATACACACCCAATCAGAGCACAGATACACAGGACACACTCAATCATATTACAAAGACAAAGGACACACCCAATCAGAGCATACAGACAAAAGACACACCCAATCATGTTACAACGAAAAAAGACACACTCAATCATGTTACAAAGACAAAAAATACACCCAATCAGAGCATAAAGGCACACGACCTACCCAATCATGTTACAAAGACAAAAGATACACTCACTCATGACACACAGGCAAAGGACACACTCAAATCATACAACATACAAAACACCCCCAATCATATCATAGAGACACACCATATCATATATACTACCAACAATGAAGCTAAAAAGATACACATTTGGCATTTCCCTCAGTGTCACTTGTAAATATCAGTCTAAGAGAACGGATTTAGGTGATCACTTCACTTACGTATATGTGCACAAAGCAACTGACAGTGAATTGAACTGAAAACATCGTTAGTGGGAATCAAACTAACAGTGTATTCTTATAGGTAAAACCGACGCTGAATCTGCCATATCAAGACATGCAAATGATCTCTAAAAAGTACACTGAACTTTGAAAACTAAAGGAGAAGTCATTAAACCTTACCAGGTGAAGTGTGACTAAACTGTAATGGATGCTCAGTGAATTTCACACCAAGGTCACAATTAACACATTCAATCCTCTAGGTGGGTTTGAGATAAATGCGCTTATTTCTCAACAGCTTCCTCATATTTCAAAGGCTATACCACACACGAATCACCATGGTGACCACTATATTGAACAAACATTCTGAAACACTCGTAATTTCGTCCTTAACATCGTTGTGGGTAAGCTAAGTACCATTATTTAAATGTCATTCATTGTGAGGACTCCTGAAAAAGTCTACAAATCGGACATAGAAAAAAACGACCACCATTAGGCCAAAAATGAATCGGCATGAAATGTACAACTTATGACACTGAAACTGCACTACATGTTTGTGTACATAACGGTCTTATGCAGTCAGCTCTTTGGATGAACAAAACATTACACAATCTCACTTCCTCTGGAAGTTGTCATGATGAAAACATATATATCTTTCAATTAAACATGGTGAACCACATTGAAACAAATTTGGGAAAAGTACCAGAAAGAGTCAAAGTTAAGATAAAAACAGCCTTCTGTTGGTTTTATTTAAAATGAATGTAAGAGCATAAAACTTAAAGCTGATTGGTAACTTTTAACTGAGAAGCCAAGTTTCAAATGAATACCCTGTTTTGGATTTTAACAGCTTAAAAGATTTTTATTTAAAATAGATCAAAAGAGAAAATACCAGCCTGAAACTTGGACTTGATCTGTAACTTGTTACCATTCTTGTACATCAGTAGGAGACTGATAAATAAGGTATTAAAAATGTACATGTACATGGGAACTTGCAAACTTGAGCACAGTAGGGAACGACTATGAAATACATATACAATATGTATACAAAATAACATCATAAAAATATTCCTTACATTAAATAATCAACAACAACAAAAATCATCTAAAATATCAGGTTTCATAGCTAAAATAATACAATGAAACAAAGGCACAAAAATATTAAAAAGCATATTAAGGTAGTGAAACCAGCACAAGCTCCATTTAAAAAGCCCATTCCTGCTGTGACTCAGACCACTGAATCTGAGGTGAGCTATCAGACATACACACCTTTGCACTCCTGGAACAAAATGTAGGTGTGCTAATAACACACACCTGGCATAATTAAGAATCTAGGCAGTGCAAATGTAGGAGTGCAAACCATACCAATTAACCCGTGCAAAGGCTATGATAATCAGAAATCTGATAAAACAACAAAGGTCACTCTGGACACCCTGACCTCATACACTGACCTCTTCTCCATCAGGGTAAGTATCATACACAACAGTTTTCTCATCAAAACTTTTACCACAGATTCATGAAGCCTGAGCCTTGTTATCACCACAGTATATTGGCCCTGGACCAATGAGGGTACAGCTTGAAATTCATCTCTTCCTGATTCAGCTAGGGTTTAAAACAGGAAATTTGGCTGTAATCTGGTAAAGTTCAGTGGGATACTACTATGATTGACTGCCACCACTGAGAAGCAGTCAGTACAGTACCAATCAAATACATCAATCAATTACACAAATGCATTCTATTATGCTCCCCTGATGCCCCCAAAGTCTGATAAATCCATGTTGCTACTGTCCTCTACAATGTGTCAGAGTGGACCTCCAGACACATAACAGATAGCATTACACACAGCACCTGAAGTGTAACTGAGAGTAAATATTCTCTGCATCAACCATTCTGAGTAGCGAAGCCTTTTCACCTGGTCTACAGATGACGAGAGCAACTAGCCTTTTTATACATGACAGCTGGCCAGGGAGACAGGCCTACATAACCTGTGAGCAGAAGGTAAATACTTTCTATTCTATCAGCTCTGCAGTGAACCAGCACAACGTTGGGTAGGTTATCGCCCTTGGGTGTGTCAGGCATCCGAGTTCTCCAGCATTGTTGCCTGTCCACTGTGTGTTATAATGATCTCTGCTGGGTGCTGCTCCCAGGGTTCTCCATCTACTTGCATTGGAGCATTCCCCATTAAACTTATCTGCAAACATATATGTAAACATATTCTATCAAATACAAAACTCCAGATAACATGCTCTGAGACTAGTATTGATATGCTGAACATAGGACCATGAATACTTCAGACATTTCCATGAACATAGTGCTAAAACACATCTGTGAAATGTGACAGATAACTTTTGTGTCCTCCTGTCACTCAAAAATATTACATGTACACATCTGGAACAGGCAGACACCTTATGAATTTGACCCTCGTGACACCAGTTATCAGCAGCGTATCTCAAAACGTATCTCTTTTCCTCAATGATCCTCATCAACAGCAGTGAGTACTCACCTTGACAGAACGACCTTGAGCCAGTTTCAGCGGAGCTGCCAGGCCGACCTGGAGCTGAGCGATGTGGAAGGAGGAGTAGAGGCCCATCACCTCCAGCAGGCCATCATCAAATCTGGAAAGTAAGAGCAACAACAGTTCTGCTCACTGCTTCAACAAGTGGACCAATTCTCGCTGTTAAACGCGAGTAATCACACTCCAGCATATTGCTTCTGAAAGCATACCAATTACCTCTGTGAGGCTAAGTAATTAAAGCTCAGCACAATGCTTCTACAAGTACAAATATTGCTCCTAAGCTCACTGCTTCCAAAGGTACACCTATTACCACTGTAAAGCAAGAGGAATTACAGCTCAGCAAACTGCTTCCACAAACACACCTATTGCCACTGTAAAGCATGTACTGCATTTCAACTATGGCTTGGCCTATAAAAAAAACAGTTGAGAGACAAATAGAGGCCATAAAATCATACCTCTGGCGCCAACAGTTAGGTTTATTTGCCAAGAAATCAATCGCAAACAACTTTTAGGCTAAAGCGACATGTGACGCTTGGAAAAAGCTAATTGCTAGATGAAATACAGTGACTACAGCTCACAGCACACTGCTCCCAAAAGCAAACCTATTGTAACTGTAAAGCTCTGCTCACCACTTCTGAAATAAATCATGTTCCACTGTGGTCAGATTGATCAGATTCAAAACAGTGTGCATGGTTTTCATTAAGAACAGCAAAAAGTTTTACCCAGTAATGTTTATCACCTAGAATATGCTAACTGCCATATGAGACCAGTCTTAATAAGGGAGATATTATATATATTATCAGCTAACACTGCACTTTACTGAGTAATAATTATTCGTCAAACAGTTTAATCTGTAAATTTCACTGGCTCCTCCAAAATGTTTTCTCCCATCACTAATCTTTAGCCTTATTCGCTTGGCTTTACAATTTACTGAAAGGTTTTATGTAACTAATTCATAATCATTCATCACATATGAGTTTTGCAAGATTAGATGATTCCAGTTCTCTATTTTTTCCACATTTTTCTTCATAATTACTCCTGATCGAAGATTAGGCTGACAAGGAATCTATAGGTCATTACCCAGTAGATCTCAGGTGCATACAAGGTAAATTACCGTGGTGGAAGGAACTGATCACCATCCCCTGTGGTCCAGGGTCTACAACCTCCACCCCAGCTGCTGATATTCAGAATGACCACGCCCTCCAGCTCTGGAAGAATCAGCTCCTTCCCGTCAACCTCCAGCTGTAAACACAACAGACTGCTACATCACAATCAGCTGCTTCCCATCCATCTCCACCTGTTACAAGGATTGATGTAGCTGAATAATTCGGGCATCTTTTTGATTTGGTTTCACCATTTTTATACGGGCCAATAACACAAAGGTATGAAAATTTTAACATCGTGGATGCTTAACTTTAACAATATGACTGTCGAAATCTTTTGACGGTTTAAAAACGCCCGCTAACAGGCCCTGCTGTAAACACACCAATACAAATCTGATTAACACAGCAGACAGGTATATGACAAGCAGCTCTTCCTCACCCACTAAAGGAAACAGAATTTACCTTTAATTTCTTGTGGAGGTTTTTGCACTCTCTCTCAAATGTATCTTTGGTGCCATATGTGAAGTAGCAAATCTGAGAAAAATGAGCAAACACGTCTTAAATATTGAAAGATAATAGTGTTTCAAAATTACATACAATATGAGCATCCTGGTTTGCTCCAGGAATTGCAGACTCCTTCACCCTTAAACCTGACTGCAAGCTAGTCAGGGGAAATTATGAGAACATTGTTAAACATCACATAATTAAATCAATCAATAAATAAAATAAAAAAAAAAGTTTTGCATCAAACTACACACATAGGCAAGTCCAGCTGTGATGGACTGATGCATGTATTTTACTCCACAGTCCTCATTATATACGCACCTTGTTGATAATCCTGTGGGTGAAGATTGAAGGCCAGCTCTCTCTTCTCCTGTGGAAGTTTAGGGTCACCAGAGCATCCACGCCTACAGATGCATAGTTGTTCATCATCACAATCTGAATAAAGCAAAGCAACAGAAAAGCAAATACATGTACTTTAATTTATTCATTTCATTGAGCTGTAGTTTACATCGGCGCTCCTTGTATTAAATAAACCAGGAGTCTTGAGAAAACCCCCACCCCTTTGCACTTATCTGACAAACATCCTGACTCAAAAGCTGTAGTTGAAACAGTGAGAGTTGTAGTCAAGCAAGCAACCTCATTGGTGAAGGGCTGGTTATTCGCAGCAAGAAAAATGCCAGTAAGCCAGTAAAAGTCATCAAACAGTCCAATACAAGGAAGACTATTTTTCAAGCAGGCTTGTTCTCATACATATCATAAATCAGCCATAATGTAAATCAGTACTGAAGTTAATCCTAAGTCATAATTATCCAAACTGTTTTGGAATTCAATTATCTAAAGTCAGTTGTTTGAATACAGTTCACTGGGACAAGGACTGTTCTGTCTGAGATATCCATGCTACATGTATATGGCTTACCTTATTTCTTCTGTGTATTCCTGCAAAATGCTTGGCGTGAGAGATTGCCACCTGCCACCTGTTCAGGAAAGCAAATGATATGCACTCTTATTCCCTGTGGAATACAGTAGCCCAGAGTTACATGTACATGTATGTCTGTCAGGTTTGTACGTTTCGTCTTAATGGCCAACAAACAGAATTATTCACAAACCTTAATCCCTGCAACACTGTCTTAGATGTCTGAAGCTTTAACAATTTCTTATAATTACTAATTATTTATTTATTTCTTGCTTTAGGCCATCGATTCTTTAATAAGAATATTCACCAGTCAGATCAGGAGGTTCATCCCAATACAGAGCATCAACCCTCACCTGTCCAATTTGGCAGCCTGAGCAGTGGCCACTGCATCCAGGATTTCGGTCAGTTCCTTGTCACCTGTGTACCCTTCCCCCCAGCCTAGCACCCGGGAGAGGTCATTGCCTGTACCCAAGGGCAGGATACACACTTGTGGAGGGGTCTGAAATGTAAAGACCAAACTGTAGCAGTGAGCATACTGATACAGTTCTTTGTGTCATTAGTACAGTGTACAGATAAGGTGCAGGTACAGAGGTGATAAGGATGTCTGTAAATGCCTCTAGTGCTGTAACATACAATACATACAAGTACTTTGGGCTGCATGTACCTGCTCAGTGGGCAAATGTGCAGAAAGCACCAGATAACACTAGACGTTGTACAAAGAGATCTCCTATACTGAGGAAGACAAACATGTGACACACAACCATGTGAGACACAACCATGTACAACACAAATGTAACAAAACTGAGGCACACAAGAACTTGTCTCAATGCTGAAGTTAAAGTACCTTAAGTTGAAGTTTATCTATGGCATTAAGCACCCAGCCCACAGTTCCATCTCCCCCACACACTAGGATCCGACAGGTGACATCAGGTAACAAGTGGCACCATTCTATGGCACTCTCAGGTGGAATGTCATGGAGGTCAAACACCTGTAAAAACATATGCCTCATTTACAGGACA